>JARQOD010000003.1:75668095-75792886 GCA_033576555.1 Oophaga sylvatica | reverse complement strand
GAACACGGACAAATTGTTGAAATTTTTAAATCTTTTGTGCAGAAAGAAGGAAAAGGAAAAAAAAAATTAATTTTGACAGATTCAAGTACAGGTTCTCGTCACAAATAAAAATATGTGAGAAGTAAAGCAGAATATGAAAAAGAATAATATTTTAAATAAAAAGAATTGAGAATGTTAACAAGATGAATAGCAAGAATTTTAAAAAGAAGTAAAGAAGGTAAAGATAAAGAATAATTTGTGAAAAGATGTGCTGCAGAGTTTATGAAGGAGAAAGGTGTGAAAAGTTAAAAGGTGAAGATGAAGAGCATGGAAGTTGTGTAATATAATATTTTCCCAAAAATAAAAAAAAACGTTAACATTGTAATTTTTGTCAACCCGAAATTTTTTAAAAAAAAAAAATATTTATGCTATTCCATTTGTTTGGGTTAAAATTATGCTTTAATGTCTCCTAACCCCCCCCAATAAATTCTACATTATTTTTCTTGTTTTCCTTCATGTACAATTAACCAAAAGGCAAAATGGGTTTTTTTTAATTTCGATTTTTTGTTCCTAGACTTACAGGGATTCCGTTTCGTTGGGGGTATCCCCGATATTTTAGTGATATCGGCATCCCTTCGATTCCGATACTTTAGGATATCAAAGGAAAGTAAGCTCAATCTACCTTAATGTTTATTAAAATATTAAAAAGTTATACGTAATCTCTGTGGCTCTCATGCTTAACGTTAAACTTACATTCTTTTAACATTATTTTTTCTTATAACGGACGGGGATCTGACCTTGGTACTCGGTGGCTCTACGCGCACGGTATCTCGATGACCGGGCCCTGTTCTTAGTGTTACTGCTGGGCGTGAGGGCATAGTCATACCATAAAGTGGCCTGTGTGTATTGGTATTTGGACTGCCTTCTTCTGACTTTAGCTCACCCGAGATGACGTTATCGGTAGCATGGGGGGATTCCCCATTTTCCCCGGGAGATGTGGATCTATTATGGAGCTGTTTCATTAAAAGTCTCTGCTTATCGGTGCGAGGTGGTGGAAGTTTAGGGCTGGGATACGATAGCCCGATTCACTTGTGTCAAACGATCGAGGAATTTTCCCAAAGGGTGATGGATTTTCTTCCACCTCTCTGTGGCCCAAAGGGTGTGTTGGGTTTCCCCTTTGTCTTTTGTTTATCAGAGCATACTTTTAGATGATTCTTTAGACTGCCCCTGGTTTTTTCCATCCCTTTTGATGGGTCCCTTTGGGGTTATTAAAGTTGAAATATAACAGTGTATGGCTCAGCCCCCCATGGTCATCAGTTTGTGAACTCTTCTTTTCTTTTGAGTACTTGTTTCCCGGTGTCAAGGGACGCAGGGGGGTGTTGATTGTAATTCCTTCCGCTTATGTCTTGTGGGGCAAACTTTTCCCAACATTCTTGCACTTTGCGGTATTTTTGCTGCTGCTCCGTATCCGTCTGATCTGGTGTGTGTCTCAGGTCTAGACTCCCGTCCAAAAACATTGGAATTGCAGGGTTTTTCCCCCATGGTAGGCCCGGGTGCAATTGGGGGGAGTTTAGGGAAATGATTTTGTAGATCTACAGATATCGAAATTCTCTGGCCACTGGTTTAGTTCTTCCAGAGGTAAGGTATTCAACAGGTCAATTACCACCTGGTTCATCTTCTCACACATGCCATTTTTCTGTGGATGGTACGGCATCGTCCTGATTTTCTTGCAACCATGCATGTTACAGAACTCCTGGAACACTTCTGCCTCAAAGGCTTGATCTTGGTCGGTGAGCACTTGTTCATGGTAACCGTTCAGTCGACAAAAGTGTTGTTGACATGCCTTGGCAGCTGTCTTCGCTGTTTGGTCTTTGACAGGTACGAGTACCAAGAACCTTGAGTAATGGTCAACGATGGTCAGAGCGTAGGTGTAGTTAGTCCTACTCGGAGTCAACTTCACATGATCCAAGGCTACCAGTTCAAGCGGCTGCTTCGTGCTGATTGGCTGTAATGGGTCTCGCTGGCTGTTATGGTCTTTCCTGCGCAGGTTGCATGGGCGACATTCTCGGCACCACTTCTCAATGGCTCTCCTTCTGCCAACCTAGTAGAATCTTTCATGAAGTAGGACCTCCAACTTCTTCCACCCGAAGTGTCCTGCTCCATCATGGTATGCCTTCAAGACCATTGGTGCATCCCGCTTCGGGACTACCACCTGCCAGACCAGTTCGTGTGTGCACGAGTTGATGTTCCTCCGACACAGCTCACTGTTATGATTTGGTAGCCGAGGAGGACAGCAGCAAATAGCCTAGGCAACCAGACACCCAGAGAGGTTGGTAACTAGCGGATTGCAGACCCCTAAACTGACAGCACAACTAGAAGCAGCAGTGGGACGTACCTACGGTGCCCTAGACGCCTCGACACAGCCGGCGAGTTAACTAAGCCTAAAGAGAGAAAGGGGAAAGCTAACTTCCCCGGAGTAGAGCCCCACAGAAATAGGTAGCCCCCAAACATACAGTATATTGGCGGTAAAACAAGATGAAATACAAACACAGGCAGAAAATGGAGCAAGCAAATGCTAGGGCCCAAACTGTCTAGATAGAACAGGACAGGAAAGAATACTGTCTGCAATCCAGCAAAAACTCTAAGAAAAATTCCAACACGTCTGATATGCAAAAATACTGAGACCACACGATCTCTCCCCAGCTAGATCAGAACTCTGGTGTGAGCTGGAAGCAAATCAGCAGATACAGAAATAACAGGGAACTGAAAATACATAAACTGTCTCTGGTGTGAACTGGTAGCAAATCAGCAGATACAGAAATAACAGGGAACTGAAAATACATAAACAGTGGCAAATGAGAAACAGAGTCCAGCGCAGGCCCCCACAGAGGAACCAGGCTGTACTAACTTTAGAAGGGCAAAAAACTGAGATAGACAAAAGGGAAAGCAAATGCCACAGAAATAAACAGCAAATGACTTCCAAAAGGGACTAGGAACAATCAAATCACTGGCAAGAATCATGGGGAAGGTTGCTCATTTATATCTCCCCAGTCAGTAACACATGATTGCCAATCATCGTCCCCAGCTGATAGACTTCTGTTAGCCAAAGCAGCTTCATTACTATCAGCAGCCACCAGGGGGAGCCCAAACTCAGAAGTAAGATTCAGAGTGTTCACAACAGCTTACCCTCATAGATGAATAGCTTGCCTCTCTCCTTCCATAACTGCTGTGCTTCCTGTGGGGCATCTGGACCAGGATGTGAATCAGCTTGTGTCAGCAACTCCTTTACTAGGCGAACGGCTGGGTCACTATCTTGGGTCTCTGTCCACTCATGATGGGATAATGGGTTCAACGTAGCCTCTCGTACGATGTAGCGCTTATTCCTCACCCCTTGGGAGCGCTGGGCCACAACTGGACGGTGGAAGGCTGGTAACTCGATTTCTTCAAGTTCTTCTGGATTTTCTTCCCCGTCTGGTGAATTAGGCATCCTGGACAGCGCATCAGGATTAGCGTTCTTATGTTCCACTCGGTACTTGATGATAATCTCGTAGTTGGACAGCCAGGCCATCCATCGCTGCCCTAATGCACCCAGCTTTGCTGTTTTAAGGTGGGTTAGCGGATTATTGTCCGTGTAGATGGTAAACTTCGCTGATGCTAGGTAGTGTTTAAAGCGCTCCATTACTGCCCAGACTATGGCGAGGAACTCCAGTTTAAAGGAATTGTAGTTGTCGGGGTTCCTTTCAGTGTGACGAAGCTTCCTGTTGGCGTAGGCAATCACTCTCTCTTTGCCTTTCTGCGCTTGTGACAGCACTGCTCCCAATCCTACGTTGCTGGCTTCAGTATTAAGTACAAATGGTTGGTCATAGTCAGGGTAGGCCACAACCTTATCTCCCGTGAGGGCCAATTTCAACCTGATGAAAGACTCTTCTATTCTTTCGTTCCACTCGAATGGAAGACTCTTGTTCTTGGCCTTCTTGGATTAGCCCACTATAAGATCTTGCAGGGGTGCAGCTATTTTGGTGAAGTCCTTGATGAATCTCAGGTAGTAGCCAACCAACCCAAGAAACTGCCTTACTTCATGAATGGTGCTGGGTCTTTGCCAGTCCCGGATAACGGTGACTTTGTCAGGGTCTGGTGCCACACCTTCCGCGCTTACCATATGGCTTAAGTACTACACCTTGAGTTTCAAAATGTGATATTTGGACAGCTTTACTTTCAACCCAAAGTTGGACAGGGCTTCGAATACCTCGGACAGATGCTTCAAGTGGTCTTCGTAGGTCTTTGAGAAGACGATGATGTCATCCAGGTACAGCAGAACGGTTTCAAAGTTTTTATGTCCAAGGCATCATTCCATTAAACTCTGAAATGTTCCCGGCGCATTGCTGAGCTAGAATGACATGTAATTAAACTCGCAGAGGCCCATTGGTGTCGTAAATGCTGTCTTCTCTTTATCTGCCTCTGCCACAGGAACCTGCAAATACCCACTGGTGAGATCTAAAGTAGAGAAATAGTTAGCAGCTAGTGATTCCTCAATTCTAGCTAATGGGTAAGCTTCCTTATGTGTAATGCTGTTAATCCGCCTGTAGTCTACACACATTCTCATTGTACCATCCTTATTTTTAACTAGGACTAAGAGAGTTGCCCAGGGGCTACAACTATCTTGGATTACCCCAGCCTCCTTCATCTTCCGTAACATACTCTTGGCACATTGATAGTGTGCTGGGGGTATAGGCCGGTACCTCTCTTTAATGGGCAGATGATCTCCAGTGGGGATATGGTGCTGGACCCCTTTTGCCTGCCCAAAGTCTAGAGGATGTTTGCTGAAGACCCGTTTAAATTCTCAAGCCACCTGGTAAGCCCCATGTTTTTGGTGCCAAGGGGTGGAGTCAGTGCCCCCGTGTAGCTGCTGACACCAATCCTCCAGCTGCCCTTCAGAGCCATTGTCTTCCACCTGATCGGACGGAAGCAAGGGTTCTGCTGCCTCTATTGCATTGTTGCTGACAGTGAACTGTTTAGCAAGGGTGGCATACTGGGGTAAATGGACCTCTCTCTCCACACAATTCAAGATGGGTATTGGTACCCTCCCTTTGCTGACATCAACTACCCCTCTGGCTGTCAGGATAGTGGGTCTAATATCAGAGTATATGGGTTTTACCAGGGCGTGGAAATCTTGACCCCTGAGGCCTATTGCTGCCCGACACCAAATTAACATTTCACTTCTGGGAGGTACTGCAATGGAGAAAGGATCACTTACTCTGACACTGTCGACTTCTCCACCAGACAGCTCTACCTGTTGTCTCTGCATCAGGGCTCTGATCTCCTTTTGCATGACCCACTGCTGACTGGAGCTGGCGGTCTTGGCTACCTGTTGTAACAAAACAATAATTTCTACAAGACAATTTTCAATTACATTAATGCCTAAAGTGATCATAGGATGGCATTCTCATTTGTCAATATCAACTATAATCGACTGCGATTCTACTCAGCCAATCTTGATGGTCACCTCTTTATATCCCATCTGAGGCAAGGGCTGACCATTACTGGCAAGGATGTGAAGGTCTTTATCTGAGCTATGAGTAATGTCTGAATCAGCCCAGTACGACTTAAAGAGGACATATGGCATCGTTGTCACCTGGGAGCCGATGTCCAGTAAAGCGTTCATCTGGAAGCCATCAATCACGACGGGCAGGACTGGCCGTCCTCCTACGTACTTGTCTCGCCAACTTGGTGGGCCTGGTCATCTTACTCCTGAGGGTTGGCCCTTTGCCCCAGGGGTTGCTTGTTTAAATAACAGAATCTTGCTATGTGTCCCACCTTGTTGCAGCGGTGACAGATGGGTTGTCCGTCCTCGTCGAAACGATTGCTATCTCTCCCTCTGGTCGGTGGAATTCTCCTCTGCTGTCACCATTGGACGTCATCTGGACTGGAGGCCAGCTGGATCTTCTTCTTTGGGGCTACTTGAATGAACTGCACAGTTTTTGTGAGTGCAGCCAGACTTTTGGTCAGTTCCTCAACCTGGAGACGTAGGTCTGCAGCAGAGTCATCATCTTTGGTTGGCATGTCGGTCTCAATAGGTGTCTGGGGAAAGGATGCTGCCTCCTGCTGGTATGTAATTGCTGGGCGCCTAGAGGGCTCTGTGCCGCTGGGATTTTTTTCGCGCAGTACCCGGATGGCCCTATCCTTAAAGTGTGCAAAGTCCAGTTCAAGATTTTGTAGGGCCATAATGTGCAGCTGTGTCCTTTGATTGTTAGAGTGGAGTCCCTCTATAAACTGCTCCGTTAGCAATCTATCTTCATCTTGCACGCTGTCAGGGTCAACCTGCTTTACGGCCTATAGCGCCTCCTGTTAGTTAAGAGCATAGTCCTGTATACTGTCCTTCACCCTTTGTTTGCACCCAAAGAATCTAATTTTATCTCTGCTGCAGTGCGGGTGTCAAAAGTGTCCTTCAGTCTGGCCAAGATTTGTTTAACAGTTCCTTTAATAGTGTCCGGCCAGGATTTTACTTCCCTCTGGGCCGCATCAGTTAACTGGCCAATGAGGATGCTGACTTTTTGACTTTCAGACAGGGGAGTACACTTTGAACAAACTACAGTCATGGCCAAAAGTTTTGAGAATGACACAAATATTAATTTTTACAAAGTCTACTGCTTCACTTTTTCTAATGGCAATTTGCATATACTCCAGAATGTTATAAAGAGTGATCAGCATAACAGCAATTACTTGCAAAGTCAAATTTGGCTAGAAAATGAACTTTATCCCCCAAAACACATTTCAACATCATTGCAGCCCTGCCTTAAAAGGACCTGCTAACCTCTTTTAAGTGATTGCTCCATTAACACAGGTGTGGGTGTTCATGAGGACATGGCTGGAGATCAATCTGTCATGATTAAGTAAGAATGACACCACTGGACATTTTAAAAGGAGGCTGGTGCTTGGCATCATTGTTTCTCTTCTGTTAACCATGGTTATCTGTAAAGAAACACGTGCAGTCATCATTGCAATGCCTAAAAATGGCCTAACAGGGAAGAGTATCGCAGCTAGAAAGATTGCACCTCAGTCAACAATCTATCGCATCATCAAGAACTTCAAGGAGAGAGGTTCCATTGTTGCCAAAAAGGCTCCAGGGCGCCCAAGAAAGACCAGCAAGCGCCAGGACCGTCTCTTAAAAGTGTTTCAGCTGCGGGATCGGGCTACCAGCAGTGCAGAGCTTGCTCAGGAATGGCAGCAGGCAGGTGTGAGTGCATCTGCACTCACTGTGAGGTGGAGACTCTTGGAGCAAGGCCTGGTCTCAAGGAGGGCAGCAAAGAAGCCACTTCTCTCCAGAAAAAACATCATGGACAGACTGATATTCTGCAAAAGGTACAGGCAGTGGACTGCTGAGGACTGGGGTAAAGTTATTTTCTCTGATGAACCCCCTTTTCGATTGTTTGGGACATCAGGAAAACGCCTCATTCGGAGAAGACAAGGTGAGCGCTACCACCAGCCTTGTCTCATGCCAACTGTTAAGCATCCTGAAACCATTCATGTGTGGGGTTGCTTCTCAGCCAAGGGAATCGGCTCTCTCACAGTCTTGCCTAAAAACACAGCCATGAATAAAGAATGCTACCAGAATGTCCTCCAAGAGCAACTTCTCCCAACCCTCCAAGAGCAGTTTGGCGATCAACAATGCCTTTTCCAGCATGATGGAGCACCTTGCCATAAAGCAAAGGTGATAATTAAATGGCTCAGGGAACAAAACATAGAGATTTTGGATCCATGGCCTGGAAACTCCCCAGATCTTAATCCCATTGAGAACTTGTGGTCAATCATCAAGAGATGGGTGGATAAACAAAAACCTAAAAATTCTGACAAAATGAAAGCATTGATTGTGCAAGAATGGACTGCTATCAGTCAGGATTTGGTCCAGAAGTTGATTGAGAGCATGCCAGGGAGAATTGCAGAGGTCCTGAAGAAGAAGGGTCAACACTGCAAATATTGACTTGCTGCATTAACTCATTCTAACTGTCAATATAAGCTTTTGTTACTCATATGTTTGCAATTATATTTCTGTCTGTGATAAAAACATCTGTCAAACACACACATAAAAACCAGAGGGCAGCAGATCATGTGAAAATATAATATTTCTGTCATTCTCAAAACTTTTGGCCATGACTGTACATAGTCTTTCCTTAAAATGCTCAGGGTGTGCGACTCCCCTGAGGACTGCGGTAACCAGGTTGCTCCCAGTATGTACGGCATTGATAGTGGCATTATGGAGGCTGCCGCCGCCGCTGGATCTTGCTGCACTATGGGGGCTGCGGCTGCGATCGCCGCTGAATCTCCACCCGAGTTTGGAATTTTCTTCCCCCATCAGTGAATCTCAGCCAAGCTCCATTTGCCTTTACCGTTGTCAGCAGCTGCTCTCCGACGGGCTGGATTGAGCTCCTCCTGGTCTCCAATTCGGGACTCACTGCTTATCACTCGCTCACAATCGAGCGCAGCTCCAGCTTCATTTCGCCCGCTGTCGTCAGAGCGCGGGGAAGGCTTCGCTTTGTGTTCTTTTTCTGGCTCCGCCCACGACGGCAAGCCCCACTCTGCTTGCACGCACTATGTGGCGCAGTTATGGCGGTGGTTTGAAAGCTCATTAAAGTCTCTGGCACACAATTTATTAAAGTCTCTGACACACAGTATCCGGCTATGCCGGGCTCCGAAAATCCTGTTTGTGACGCAAAGTTGGATCGCCTGCTAGGGCAGTGGGGATACTCGGTACCGGGCTGCTTCTTAAGGGGCAGTGTCACGGCAGCAGTGACCCGGTCCGTGGCCCTGGGCGTCCAATAAATAGGGAATGATGAGGAAAAAGGGGAAAAATAAAGAGTTTGTAATAAAGTGTTTGTGACGCCACCTGTGGTACTCGGCAATAAAGATGTTAGCCGACACGGCAAATTTAGTCCGCTGGGACAGTTGTTGATGCAGCAGAGTTGGTTGTTTATTTTAGCCCATTCTAGGTGGGGTGGCATTGTGGAAGGAAGCATCACAATGTATAAGAGGCTCTGTGGTGTATGGAGCCATGACAGGAACCATAAATCATAATGGATGGAAAAACTAAAGAGCTTCACTAGGCACACAATTTCTGTGCAGGTGCACAAAAATGACTGCGTAGGCTTTGTAGTTTGGATTAGGCTGTGTGCACTTGTTGCAGACTTGGTGTGTTTTGCTGCGTTTTTTCTGTGCATATTTTTGACAAAACCTGAAGCAAAACCTGATGCCATCAAATTGAATGAGAAACCTGAATTGTCATGCACACTTTGAGAAATCCCATGCCCACTTTGCTTCTATTTACCGCTGCGTAAACTCACCCGCGGTGCGGGTTTTCAAGACGCAGCATATCAATTTCTGTAGTTGCGGATTTTTACCATTTGAATGTCATTACATGTGATGAACGCAGCGTTTTGGACAAGCGAAAATACGCTGCTTGCAAAACATTGCTATTCCCTATCGTGGGAACGAAGCCTAAAGGGTATGCCACACTAAACAATATCGCTAACGGGATCGCTAAAAAACGTCACTATTTAGCGATCCCGTTAGCGATGTTGTTCAGTGCGGCATCTGCCAGCGACGAGCTTCCTGCTGTGATCTCGCTCGTCGCTGGAATCGTTCCGGACCCTATTTTCTCGTCGGCGCTCCCGCTGGGTAAGTATATATCGCTAGTGTGGCACCTTTTCTTAGCGATTTAGCGGTACTTTTGTACCGCTAAAGTCGTTAAGAAGATCGCTAACGGCGATAGCGTCGTTAACTATATCGCTAAATGTGGCCGCATTTAGCGATATAGAAACAATCCCGCTAGCGATCGCATTAGTATGCGTCGTTATCGTGATCGCTAGCAGGATTGTTTAGTGTGGCAGTACCATAACAGTACATGTCTCTCTTTGTTATCTTTCAAAGTTGGGAAGTATTTTCTAATGCCCAAGTACTTTGCTTTTGGACCATTGTTCTAGTTAATGTTGTAAAGTCCTATAGGTCCTAGTGTCTTGATGAAAAGTGCAAAAGTAGTTCTTGGTATTCGGAAGCTCCATGCCCGATTTCCTAATGTCCACCAGTTTACTGCCACAGCGCCTGGTGTTCAACAGTTTATATTCCAGACTACAGTCCTAATAGGGTTGTCCACAACCCAGTAAGTGATACGGATCACTAGGATATGCCATCACTTAATGATCGTTGGGGTTCCAACCTGAAGGACCCTCACTGATCCTGAAAGTGATGTCACAGAGAAATGCTATAATTTATTATTATGGAAATACAGTACCTCTTTAATAACTAGTGGTTTAGGAATACTTACCATGGTGCCTAGTTTCTATACAGTTGTTTTATACCAAAATTGTTTTATTTGGGTCCAGTGTCCATAGCCTGATCAAGAAATAACTGCATACAAAGTTTTTTTCAATGTCGACTTTAGGTCCATCAATAGTTTTTGCACTCAGAAAGATCCCATGGAAATATTTGGGATCAGTTCTGGCATCAGCTTCCCACAGGGAATTTCTGTGCCACATTGTGCAGAAAAAAACACCTAGTGGTCTCATAGTGTGACGCTGTATTGGTATTTCTATACTGTAGGTCTACAAAGTGACACGTAGGATTTCTAGTGCTTCTAGTATTAAGCACATCAGTTCACAGTTCTTGTTAGTTTTTTTTCCTTCTGTATCAAGAAGTTTGGTTTTGGCCCAAATTTAATATCACAATGAAAGGCAGGTGCCACTTTGTACACTGCTCAAAAAATAAAGGGAACAATTAAACAACAGAATATAACTCCAAGTAAATCAAACTTCTGTGAAATCAAACTGTTCACTTAGGAAGAAACACTGATTGGCAATCAATTTCACATGCTGTTGTGCAAATGGAATAGACAACAGATGTAAATTATTGGCAATTATCAAGACACACTCAATAAAGGAGTGGTTGTGCAGGTGGGGACCACAGACCACATCTCAGTACCAATGCTTTCTGGCTGATGTTTTGGTCACTTTTGAATGTTGGTTGTGCTTTCCCACTCGTCGTAGCATGAGACGGACTCTACAACCCACACAAGTGGCTCAGGTAGTGCAGCTCATCCAGGATGGAACATCAATGCCAGTTGTAGCAAGAAGGTTTGCTGTGTCTGTCAGTGTAGTGTCCAGAGGCTGGAGGCGCTACCAGGAGACAGGCCAGTACACCAGGAGACGTGGAGGGGGCCATAGGAGAGCAACAACCCAGCAGCAGGACCGCTACCTCCGCCTTTATGCAAGGAGGAACAGGAGGAGCACTGCCAGAGCCCTGCAAAATGACCTCCAGCAGGCCACAAAAGTGCATGTGTCTGCAGTTAGAAACCGACTACATGAGGATGGTCTCAGGACCTGACGTCCACAGATGGGGGTTGTGCTCACAGCCCAACACCGTGCAGGATGCTTGGCATTTGCCACAGAACACCAGGATTGGCAAATTCGCCACTGGCGCCCTGTGCTCTTCACAGATGAAAGCAGGTTCACACTGAGCACATGTGACAGATGTGACAGAGTCTGGAGACGCCGTGGAGAGCGATCTGCTGCTTGCAACATCCTTCAGCATGACCGGTATGGCAGTGGGTCAATAATGGTGTGGGGTGGCATTTGTTTGGAGGACCGCACAGCCCTCCATGTGCTCGCCAGAGGTAGCCTGACTGCCATTAGGTATCGAGATGAGATCCTCAGACCCCTTGTGAGACCATATGCTGGTGCGGTTGGCCCTGGGTTCCTCCTAATGCAGGACAATGCCAAACCTCATGTGGCTGAAGTGTGTCAGCAGTTCCTGCAAGATGAAGGTATTGAAGCTATGGACTGGCCCGCCCGTTCCCCAGACCTGAATCTGATTGAGCACATCTGGGACATCATGTCTCCCTCCATCCACCAACCGTCCAACACCACAGACTGTCCAGGAGTTGGTGGATGCTTTAGTCCAGGTCTGGGAGGAGATCCCTCAGGAGACCATCCGCAGCCTCATCAGGAGCATTCCCAGGCGTTGTAGGGAGGTCATACAGGCACTTGGAGGCCACATCCAATACTGAGCCTCATTTTGACTTGTTTTAAGGACATTGGTTAATAAATTTGATTTCCATTGATGATTTTTGTGTGATTTTGTTGACAGCACATTCAACATTGTGCAGAACAAAGTATTCAATGAGAATATTTCATTCATTCAGATCTAGGATGTGTTATTTGAGTGTTCCCTTTATTTTTTGAGCAGTGTATTTAACCTCCTATCTGCTGGCTGGAAGAAAAGTAGTGGGTGAGTAAGTGGTGCAATATATTGCCAGAATCACACTCTACTTTTCTTCTCGAGTGATTGCACCTAGATATTAATTTGTAGTAATTCAACTTATTGGGCAATTAGGTAGATTAATTTATTTAGTGCATTTGTTTTTACCAGGCTATAAACAAATGTCAATTTATTATATACAAGTCGATCAACACTTGTTTATTGAATTGTCCCTATACCGCATGGATGCTGTTGGCTAAAGCATCCTTTGTTACGCGGGTACAATGTGCTGCCGATTTTAGCCTGTTAACAAGTGCTGTTTGACTAAATACATACTGGCCTGTTTACACTGGCTGATGAATACTGATCATAAATGGTCGTTAAAGGGGTTGTCCACTCCTGAGTACATTCGGTTCTACTTGCCTTTTCCAGCGGTAGTCATGTGATTGAAAGTGTGCAAATTGTATAACCACTGTCACATGGTGCCTGCTGGAACCGGCATGCGGAGTCAAATCGTAACGGTGTGCGCTTGCTGAAAATTTACTCAGGTGTGAACAATTCCTTTAATACATTTTGATATTGGCAGCCCGTTCCCTGTTTACACTGGGCGGTATGCTGCTAATTAGGGCTCATACTCACTTGAGCCGAAAACGGATGATTTTCAGCCGATAAAAAATCTGATTCAAATCTGACCAATGTTATTCAATAGGTGACATCTCATTTGCGATTTTTTTCTCAGCCGAAATCGGTGTGAGAAAAAAATCGCAACATGCTGCGATTTGTAGCATAAATCCCCAACAGTGTCACCAGCAAAGCACCCCCACACCATCACACCACCTCCTCCATGCTTCACGGTGGGAACCAGGCACGTAGAGTCCATCCGTTCACCTTTTCTGCGTGCAAAGCAGTAATCAAAGCAAAAGGTGGCTACTTTGAAGAACCTAGAATATAAGACATATTTTCAGTTGTTTCACACTTTTTTGTAAAGTGTATAATTCCACATGTGTTAATTCATAGTTTTGATGCCTTCAGTGTGAATGTACAATTTTCATAGTCATGAAAATACAGAAAAATCTTTGAATGAGAAGGTGTGTCCAAACTTTTGGTCTGTACTGTATATATGTCACAATGAATATATATATATATATATGTATTCTATGTGTGTATATGTATTGTTTCTATTCTTTATTAAAGCTGTCAGTGTGATTTTACAGTATAGCCGGGGATGAATTAGCGGCTATTATACTATGTAGAAGTGTATGACCTATATATATTATATATATATATATATATATATATATATATATTGTAACATTTCCAGGGGATATAGCTCTAGGATCGCTGTCTGGGTAGACAGAGTGACACGAAAACAGTTCATTCAGACAGCAGTTCTGATGAAAACTGGCCGAAACCAGCTTTATTAAAGTCCACAGCAAACAGATAAAAATAAAGCATAAACAGAAAACCTGGGCTTGTCTAGCCACTAATTACACATAGATCGATTGCCCTGTCTATCCGGGTCCCGGCTCTACCAGCCTGACCCAAAACAACACATATGATATATGTTACCAGTATGGAGTTTCACAGATACTCCTCCTTGTGTCTGAAGGCACCTTCAATGTCCAGACTTGAGAGAGATCCACTCCTATTCAGCCGCTATTCGCACGGATTCTCACTGAGACTACTCCTGTGTCCGGGGTACTTCCTGCACCCAGACTGAGATAGCTCAAACTCCTGGAGACTGCTTCTTGTGCCGGGACACCTTCCTGTGTCCAGACTAAGCCAGCTCCCACTCCTGGAGACTGCTTCTTGTGCCGGGACACCTTCCTGTGTCCAGACTAAGCGTGCTCTCTGACTGTGTTCCAACACACCTACTTCTGGTCTCCTAATCAACACCTGAGTGATTTCAGGCCTGAGCTGCACGTGTGTACTGAATGTAAGGTGTAGTGACCTTTCTCTACCACTAGGTCTACAAAGCCACACACCTCCCTTATACCAGTCAGTAAAGTAGCTAGGTGAAATATACACCCCATTCAATACACATACTCTCACTGTCTCACATATCCCCCACCTCTTCTCCAGACCGGAGGGCTGGTTAACAATCCAACAGAGACAGTGAACTCTGGACCAGTCATGGCCCTCATCAGCTTCATCTTCACCACTGTCATTTGTATCTTCACCTGAGTCATAGCCAACATCAGCTTTCTCTTCATCTGAAGCATCCGTACTACCCTGTACCCTCCCAGGCCTATGCTCTCTGCGGGCCTCGGGTATCCTGCACGGTTTCATCTTGACCTTAGGGCCGGGCTCAGTTTCGATATAGTGCCTGGCCAGAGAAGTACGACCAGGCACGTCAGAACACCTCTGCTGATTCTTCCACAGAAACTCTCGTACCTCCTGTTTTTGGGGCACTGACCCTGTGTCACCAACTGTCACAGGAGGTATAGGGGTTTTTTCACCTTTCTCTAATTCCCCCTGAACCTTTTTTAGCACATCTACTTTCTTAAATATCAGTTGGTTCATAAATTCTATTTCACAGAACTTAAGCACCTCTGCCATGGTCTCTGACCATTTTGAGCCACACTGTTCCCACAATTGGCACTGTAAAGGAAGCTGATCGTTTTTCTTTTTCGGTACACATAATTCATCGTCTTCTTGTACAGGCTCTTCTGGTAGAACATGCTCAGAAGCCCTACCGTCAGTCTTACATTCTGCCTCTTCAGTCACATCATTATGGTCTCCAATATTTCCATTTATTCCAGCTTTCAAGTTCTCCTTGATAGCGGCATCTGTATACTCAGAACCCGCCGGATTCTTCTCTTCCACCACGTTCTGCATCCCATCTGGGCTCCCGTGTGTCTGTAGCGGCAACGGAGTGACACATCGCTTTTCCCATTTGTTGGGACGTGGCTCCGATGTAGCCTCCCTGAAAGTGCGCTTGAGCTCACCAACGCCAGCCCGATGTCTCAAAATCTCATCTTGTGACTTATCCAGATCCTTGGTATCACTCGGGAACACTGCTGGGGCTCCGGGCGCCGAACTTCCAGCCTGAGCTTCACGAGTTGCAGCTACTGATGAGGCATCTGGTTTGGTGTCTACCACTTCTATGGCTTTTTCCACCTCTGCAGCATCACCTTCAGAGTCCTTGGCATGATGCAGATCCACACCACACACCGACAACTTCTCATCTTCAACAGCATCCACTTGTGCTGTGTTCAGTTTCAGAGTCCTGCCTTTAAAGCTCAGCTCTCCTCCTTTCACCTTAGTCTTCGCCAGGGAACCGGCCAACTGTAAAACATCTTCAGATGCCATCTTCTGTCTGGCTGTAAGGTCAGCATCAGCTTTCTTCTCAGGACTCTCAACCTCCTCTGCTACCATGCCTTCCTCATTTGCACTGGTTGCTTTATGGTCATCAGATGATTCACTATCACTATCTGACCCCTTTTTCTCAGCCACATCTGGCTCACTGTCAGGGCTATACACTTCATTTTCATTCACATCCTGCTCACTGTCAGGGTTATACAATTCATTTTCATTCATATCCTGCTCACTGTCAGGGTTATACAATTCATTTTCATTCACATCCTGCTCACTGTCAGGGTTATACAATTCATTTTCATTCACATCTTGATCTGGAACCTTAGTTAACATGTCATCCACAACATTAACTTCACCATCTGGTCCCTCAAGTATGTGACTATGTGACAACCCCAGCACTATACTTCTATATAGCTCAGGTACTAGGAGCTGACTCACGACCTCTCCCTGGACTTCAGTGTCCCTATACAATAGGCTATTGTCCATGGCAGCATGAGGAAACCTCTCCTCAGAGCCAGGCTCCTGGGAAACCTCATTTAGAACAATCATATTTTCCTGTGCCGTCCTAAGAGTGGGGTCTCGCCACTGCTCACTCTCAAAATTGTCACAGGACACAGGCAAGTCAGGGACACTCGGTTCCCGAGAACCACCATCCTCGTCTCCCAACATCACCTGCAAAGGAATTTCATCACTATCACAGTCATCATTATTATCAATATCATTATCATGATTATGATCAGTATTATCATCACTATCATGATCATCATCATTATCATTATCAGCATCAGCATCATTATCATGGTCATCATCATTATCATGATCATCATCATCATCATCATTATCATTATCATCATCATCATCATCATTATCATTATCACATAAGTTTAACGGCCCACTAGCATTGTGTTCCGCCCCTCGGGACTGCGCACCCTCAATAGGAGCTTCATCACACTGTCCATCAGAAACATTTCTCCCCCAGAGATCCTTAGACCGGGGAAAGTCATTACCCAATATGACGGGGTGCACCAGGTTCTTCACTACCCCCACTTCATATGAAACCTCCCCGAGTTTGGGGACCAAGTCCACGGCAGTCTCTGGGTAGACTTTGGTGTCTCCATGAATGCACACCATACTCAGGTGCTTATCAGGGATGAAGTCCCTATCAATCAGGCTGTCACATACGGAAGTCACTGGACTCTCTGAGTCCAAGAGGGCCTGTGCTGGGCAGTCATTTACAACCACCGGGGACCCCTGTGGTCCAGTCTCTTCGGCTGAGGTGGACACACACACAGGTTCTGCGCAGAGAGAGAGGGATCTGCCAACATCACAACACATAGGCTCCCCCTCTATTGGACAGTTGGCTGCAATTTCACGCCAGCTCCAACACTGTCCATCACACTCTCCCACCCACATGTCCCCTCGGGCCTGAACCCGCTTATCAGCATACCCCATGTCCCCAACAGCTGGAACGCTCTTACCGCGAGAGTTCAGCGTCCGGGAACTCCGAAGTGACGACCTCTCAGACGGCTGTACCTCAGGAGGACGTGCTTGGGTGTAGCGGTCCACTATCACCTTTTCAACTCCATAATCAAGCCTGCTGACTGCAGACTCCCAACTGTATCTCCAGTCATGAACTCCCCTGGCACGGGCTGTCACCGTAACACCCAGCCGGGTAAGAATCTCCGCTTTCAGCTTGCCATAGTCTTGGCTGTCCTGCTCGCTCAGGTCAGCATATGCCCTTTGGGGCTCTCCAATCAGATAGGGTGCGACCATCATGGCCCATTCAGATAGGGGCAGATTCTCCTTCTCTGCCAATCTCTCAAACCTAGTGAGATATACCTCCACATCATCACGAGGTGTCATCTTTTTCAGGGACCGTCTTACCGCCTTCTTTACAGCGGACAATGCAGGTGACTTTGCAACATTACTTTGGGACGATGCGCCACAAGTCTTTTGTTGTGCTGCAACCTGCTCAAAAAACAACCGGTTATTCTCCTGCTGCTGCTGCAGGAATTGCTGCTGGGCCTGCTGCATGCGCTGCTGGTGCTGCAGGCGCTGCTGCTCCATGCTCTGCTGCATGCTTTGCTGGGCCTGGACCAGGTACTCAATGAGCTCCTCCATACTGCCGGACTTATCTGTCTCAACCCCAGCAGTCTTATGTTGCACATTAACTTGCGCCATTTGTTCAAACAGCGCCTCCATGCTGTCATCCATGCTGTCAGACTTCTCTGTCTCAACAACGGCAGTCTTCACTCAAGACATACACACTCCACAGTCTTTTCCACAGAAAAATTCAGCTCTGCTGTGCAGACACTTTTCTTTTTTTTTTTCTCTGCAAACTCTATTAGGGCCACTGTCTCTCCAAAACTGCTCCAATAGACGTTTCTCTTTTGCTGCTGCACACTCCACAGTCTTTTCCACAACAAGTTCAGCTTTGCTGTGCAGACACACTTTTTTTTTTTTTTCTTTTGCAAACTCTATTAGGGCCACTGTCTCTTTAAGACTGCTCCAATCAGACGTTTCTCTTGACACACTTTTTTTTTCTCTGCTGTTATTTCAACAGACTTCACCTTTATTGCTGTCTCTAAGCCACTGTGCTACATGCACATTCCAGCACCATTTGTATCAGCCACTGTGCTGCCCCAGCATTCTCCGCCAATTGTAACATTTCCAGGGGATATAGCTCTAGGATCGCTGTCTGGGTAGACAGAGTGACACGAAAACAGTTCATTCAGACAGCAGTTCTGATGAAAACTGGCCGCAACCAGCTTTATTAAAGTCCACAGCAAACAGATAAAAATAAAGCATAAACAGAAAACCTGGGCTTGTCTAGCCACTAATTACACATAGATCGATTGCCCTGTCTATCCGGGTCCCGGCTCTACCAGCCTGACCCAAAACAACACATATGATATATGTTACCAGTATGGAGTTTCACAGATACTCCTCCTTGTGTCTGAAGGCACCTTCAATGTCCAGACTTGAGAGAGATCCACTCCTATTCAGCCGCTATTCGCACGGATTCTCACTGAGACTACTCCTGTGTCCGGGGTACTTCCTGCACCCAGACTGAGATAGCTCAAACTCCTGGAGACTGCTTCTTGTGCCGGGACACCTTCCTGTGTCCAGACTAAGCCAGCTCCCACTCCTGGAGACTGCTTCTTGTGCCGGGACACCTTCCTGTGTCCAGACTAAGCGTGCTCTCTGACTGTGTTCCAACACACCTACTTCTGGTCTCCTAATCAACACCTGAGTGATTTCAGGCCTGAGCTGCACGTGTGTACTGAATGTAAGGTGTAGTGACCTTTCTCTACCACTAGGTCTACAAAGCCACACACCTCCCTTATACCAGTCAGTAAAGTAGCTAGGTGAAATATACACCCCATTCAATACACATACTCTCACTGTCTCACATATCCCCCCCCTCTTCTCCAGACCGGAGGGCTGGTTAACAATCCAACAGAGACAGTGAACTCTGGACCAGTCATGGCCCTCATCAGCTTCATCTTCACCACTGTCATTTGTATCTTCACCTGAGTCATAGCCAACATCAGCTTTCTCTTCATCTGAAGCATCCGTACTACCCTGTACCCTCCCAGGCCTATGCTCTCTGCGGGCCTCGGGTATCCTGCACGGTTTCATCTTGACCTTAGGGCCGGCTCAGTTTCGATATAGTGCCTGGCCAGAGAAGTACGACCAGGCACGTCAGAACACCTCTGCTGATTCTTCCACAGAAACTCTCGTACCTCCTGTTTTTGGGGCACTGACCCTGTGTCACCAACTGTCACAGGAGGTATAGGGGTTTTTTCACCTTTCTCTAATTCCCCCTGAACCTTTTTTAGCACATCTACTTTCTTAAATATCAGTTGGTTCATAAATTCTATTTCACAGAACTTAAGCACCTCTGCCATGGTCTCTGACCATTTTGAGCCACACTGTTCCCACAATTGGCACTGTAAAGGAAGCTGATCGTTTTTCTTTTTCGGTACACATAATTCATCGTCTTCTTGTACAGGCTCTTCTGGTAGAACATGCTCAGAAGCCCTACCGTCAGTCTTACATTCTGCCTCTTCAGTCACATCATTATGGTCTCCAATATTTCCATTTATTCCAGCTTTCAAGTTCTCCTTGATAGCGGCATCTGTATACTCAGAACCCGCCGGATTCTTCTCTTCCACCACGTTCTGCATCCCATCTGGGCTCCCGTGTGTCTGTAGCGGCAACGGAGTGACACATCGCTTTTCCCATTTGTTGGGACGTGGCTCCGATGTAGCCTCCCTGAAAGTGCGCTTGAGCTCACCAACGCCAGCCCGATGTCTCAAAATCTCATCTTGTGACTTATCCAGATCCTTGGTATCACTCGGGAACACTGCTGGGGCTCCGGGCGCCGAACTTCCAGCCTGAGCTTCACGAGTTGCAGCTACTGATGAGGCATCTGGTTTGGTGTCTACCACTTCTATGGCTTTTTCCACCTCTGCAGCATCACCTTCAGAGTCCTTGGCATGATGCAGATCCACACCACACACCGACAACTTCTCATCTTCAACAGCATCCACTTGTGCTGTGTTCAGTTTCAGAGTCCTGCCTTTAAAGCTCAGCTCTCCTCCTTTCACCTTAGTCTTCGCCAGGGAACCGGCCAACTGTAAAACATCTTCAGATGCCATCTTCTGTCTGGCTGTAAGGTCAGCATCAGCTTTCTTCTCAGGACTCTCAACCTCCTCTGCTACCATGCCTTCCTCATTTGCACTGGTTGCTTTATGGTCATCAGATGATTCACTATCACTATCTGACCCCTTTTTCTCAGCCACATCTGGCTCACTGTCAGGGCTATACACTTCATTTTCATTCACATCCTGCTCACTGTCAGGGTTATACAATTCATTTTCATTCATATCCTGCTCACTGTCAGGGTTATACAATTCATTTTCATTCACATCCTGCTCACTGTCAGGGTTATACAATTCATTTTCATTCACATCTTGATCTGGAACCTTAGTTAACATGTCATCCACAACATTAACTTCACCATCTGGTCCCTCAAGTATGTGACTATGTGACAACCCCAGCACTATACTTCTATATAGCTCAGGTACTAGGAGCTGACTCACGACCTCTCCCTGGACTTCAGTGTCCCTATACAATAGGCTATTGTCCATGGCAGCATGAGGAAACCTCTCCTCAGAGCCAGGCTCCTGGGAAACCTCATTTAGAACAATCATATTTTCCTGTGCCGTCCTAAGAGTGGGGTCTCGCCACTGCTCACTCTCAAAATTGTCACAGGACACAGGCAAGTCAGGGACACTCGGTTCCCGAGAACCACCATCCTCGTCTCCCAACATCACCTGCAAAGGAATTTCATCACTATCACAGTCATCATTATTATCAATATCATTATCATGATTATGATCAGTATTATCATCACTATCATGATCATCATCATTATCATTATCAGCATCAGCATCATTATCATGGTCATCATCATTATCATGATCATCATCATCATCATCATTATCATTATCATCATCATCATCATCATTATCATTATCACATAAGTTTAACGGCCCACTAGCATTGTGTTCCGCCCCTCGGGACTGCGCACCCTCAATAGGAGCTTCATCACACTGTCCATCAGAAACATTTCTCCCCCAGAGATCCTTAGACCGGGGAAAGTCATTACCCAATATGACGGGGTGCACCAGGTTCTTCACTACCCCCACTTCATATGAAACCTCCCGAGTTTGGGGACCAAGTCCACGGCAGTCTCTGGGTAGACTTTGGTGTCTCCATGAATGCACACCATACTCAGGTGCTTATCAGGGATGAAGTCCCTATCAATCAGGCTGTCACATACGGAAGTCACTGGACTCTCTGAGTCCAAGAGGGCCTGTGCTGGGCAGTCATTTACAACCACCGGGGACCCCTGTGGTCCAGTCTCTTCGGCTGAGGTGGACACACACACAGGTTCTGCGCAGAGAGAGAGGGATCTGCCAACATCACAACACATAGGCTCCCCCTCTATTGGACAGTTGGCTGCAATTTCACGCCAGCTCCAACACTGTCCATCACACTCTCCCACCCACATGTCCCCTCGGGCCTGAACCCGCTTATCAGCATACCCCATGTCCCCAACAGCTGGAACGCTCTTACCGCGAGAGTTCAGCGTCCGGGAACTCCGAAGTGACGACCTCTCAGACGGCTGTACCTCAGGAGGACGTGCTTGGGTGTAGCGGTCCACTATCACCTTTTCAACTCCATAATCAAGCCTGCTGACTGCAGACTCCCAACTGTATCTCCAGTCATGAACTCCCCTGGCACGGGCTGTCACCGTAACACCCAGCCGGGTAAGAATCTCCGCTTTCAGCTTGCCATAGTCTTGGCTGTCCTGCTCGCTCAGGTCAGCATATGCCCTTTGGGGCTCTCCAATCAGATAGGGTGCGACCATCATGGCCCATTCAGATAGGGGCAGATTCTCCTTCTCTGCCAATCTCTCAAACCTAGTGAGATATACCTCCACATCATCACGAGGTGTCATCTTTTTCAGGGACCGTCTTACCGCCTTCTTTACAGCGGACAATGCAGGTGACTTTGCAACATTACTTTGGGACGATGCGCCACAAGTCTTTTGTTGTGCTGCAACCTGCTCAAAAAACAACCGGTTATTCTCCTGCTGCTGCTGCAGGAATTGCTGCTGGGCCTGCTGCATGCGCTGCTGGTGCTGCAGGCGCTGCTGCTCCATGCTCTGCTGCATGCTTTGCTGGGCCTGGACCAGGTACTCAATGAGCTCCTCCATACTGCCGGACTTATCTGTCTCAACCCCAGCAGTCTTATGTTGCACATTAACTTGCGCCATTTGTTCAAACAGCGCCTCCATGCTGTCATCCATGCTGTCAGACTTCTCTGTCTCAACAACGGCAGTCTTCACTCAAGACATACACACTCCACAGTCTTTTCCACAGAAAAATTCAGCTCTGCTGTGCAGACACTTTTCTTTTTTTTTTTTCTCTGCAAACTCTATTAGGGCCACTGTCTCTCCAAAACTGCTCCAATAGACGTTTCTCTTTTGCTGCTGCACACTCCACAGTCTTTTCCACAACAAGTTCAGCTTTGCTGTGCAGACACACTTTTTTTTTTTTTCTTTTGCAAACTCTATTAGGGCCACTGTCTCTTTAAGACTGCTCCAATCAGACGTTTCTCTTGACACACTTTTTTTTTCTCTGCTGTTATTTCAACAGACTTCACCTTTATTGCTGTCTCTAAGCCACTGTGCTACATGCACATTCCAGCACCATTTGTATCAGCCACTGTGCTGCCCCAGCATTCTCCGCCAATTGTAACATTTCCAGGGGATATAGCTCTAGGATCGCTGTCTGGGTAGACAGAGTGACACGAAAACAGTTCATTCAGACAGCAGTTCTGATGAAAACTGGCCGCAACCAGCTTTATTAAAGTCCACAGCAAACAGATAAAAATAAAGCATAAACAGAAAACCTGGGCTTGTCTAGCCACTAATTACACATAGATCGATTGCCCTGTCTATCCGGGTCCCGGCTCTACCAGCCTGACCCAAAACAACACATATGATATATGTTACCAGTATGGAGTTTCACAGATACTCCTCCTTGTGTCTGAAGGCACCTTCAATGTCCAGACTTGAGAGAGATCCACTCCTATTCAGCCGCTATTCGCACGGATTCTCACTGAGACTACTCCTGTGTCCGGGGTACTTCCTGCACCCAGACTGAGATAGCTCAAACTCCTGGAGACTGCTTCTTGTGCCGGGACACCTTCCTGTGTCCAGACTAAGCCAGCTCCCACTCCTGGAGACTGCTTCTTGTGCCGGGACACCTTCCTGTGTCCAGACTAAGCGTGCTCTCTGACTGTGTTCCAACACACCTACTTCTGGTCTCCTAATTAACACCTGAGTGATTTCAGGCCTGAGCTGCACGTGTGTACTGAATGTAAGGTGTAGTGACCTTTCTCTACCACTAGGTCTACAAAGCCACACACCTCCCTTATACCAGTCAGTAAAGTAGCTAGGTGAAATATACACCCCATTCAATACACATACTCTCACTCTCTCACAATATATATATATATATATATATATATATATATATATAATATTATAATATTTGCTTTTTGTGTACATTTTTTTTTTACAATGTGATTTTTACATGACTTTTTACATAGAGATAACTGCTCTTTGTAAAACGTCATGTTAAAATCTCATTGCATACAGATGGAAAACTGATGGAAAACGGATGGAGCGATTAAAAATCGCATACAAATCGCATGACAATCGCATGACAATTGCATATATTCGGACCGTTTTTTCCATCCAGAAAACGGACCGTTTTTTTTTCCACAAATGGGTATGAGCCCTAACAATGATTTTCATGCCAGCATAAATTATCCAATCATTCGGACAAATTTGGCATATTTACATGAGCTGATAATCAGGAAACGAGAGTTCTGAGGAGCACTTGTTTACCGATTCTCAGCCTTTATAAATGCACCATTTTGTCACTGTCTTTATGCGAGGACCAAGTTTTTCGAGGACTTTTTGGAGGAGAAACTAAGCAGAAACTAAGCGGAAACTCTTCAAATCTTAAAACTCCTCAAAAACTTGAAGGCTTCGCTCAGTTTCTGCTCCAAAAATCCGCAAAAAAACCTCAGAGCCTGACACATCAAGACCAACATTGTCCACACTGGTCACTTCTGTGTGCACCTCGCCACAAATCCTCCTCTGGAGTAAGATGTGTGGCATAATGAACATGACAAGCGGCGGTTTCCATGTCCCTGTCCCGCTCCTGCTCCAACAATTTTGTCTGCTCTGGCAGAAAGTGGCATGAAAAAGCCTAAAGTGGCATAATCTGGCCACCACTTTGTGTTGCTACAAAATTTTGTGACTTCTCAAAACTTTTATGCCAGAATTCTGATGAGAAAGCTTTGATGAATTGGGCTCTCAGTGATAGCTACTCTTAACCCAAATACGGCACCACTTCCTCCATTTCTTCACCATAACGACAGAACTGGAATATGAAGAAAAGGCTTTACTTTTATATCCCGAGCAGTCAACTGTTAGGGTTCGAGTTCCCGCTCCTGCACAAGGGGAGTCTCGAACCGGTGCCGCTGCGGTCTCCCATTCATCTCCGGCCGCAGTGGAGCCTGCTCAGCAGAGACGTCGTTCCAAGCGTCTTGCCCACTCCACTACTGGGCAGTGACTTGCTGCTGCCTTTCCTGGATCTGCTTTTATAGCCAGTTCTGGAGCAGACGTCTTTGGGATAAAGTCCTGCATTTTCTCCTCTGAGCGTGCCCAGAGTGAGATCTCTCATTGGAGATCAGGGGTCACATGCTCAGGTACTGCAGCAGCTCCTATTGGCCCGCCAGGAAGGCCCTGTTACTACTAGTCTTCTGAACAGGTTCTCATTGGTCCTTGTTCCTGGAAGGTCCTGTGGCTGTTGCTATAAAAGGGTAGCATGGCTGGGCCGCCATGCGCTAATATCAACCATTGTATGCTATGCGCCAGTGTGGTCATGCGTGTGTGTGGTTAGGGACCCGGCTGAAATAAGCCACTAGAATACCGACTTAATCGGTGAGGAGTTTAGTGTGCTAGCTGGTCAGGGTCGGTGTCCTAGATGCCCTAGATTACCGGCATAACCGGTGAGGAGTTTGATTGCCGTATTCAGGGTCTGGCGTTCAGACGCCATAGATTGCGGGTTACTCCCGTGAGGACATTAGCGCATGACCACGTATTATGCTCGCTAGCAATTAACCGTGTGCCTGAGAGCCTGACAGGACACGGTGTTTGTTCTCAGCGGCTCTGTGACGTAACAGGGTTCGCTCTCGACGCTAGACAGCGCCCTAGCGTTTTACTTTGCGGCTCACTGAAGCTAAGTGAGTTCGCACATATCGCCATATAGCACTGTGGCATCCCGTTAGCGGCTCTGTGAATTAACAGAGTCTGCACTTACTGCCACAACGCGCTACGGCGTTTATTTTAGCGACTCTGCGGGATAACAGAGTTCGCTACTTTCGTCATCTTACTAGCAGCAGGCTTTGCTTGCACGGTGGACCCCGGGCTGCGAACGCACCTCTCCACTTTATATATTTGGTGCGTTCCGCAGACCCTAACATAATATTAGCGCCAGGGTCTGGCTAGTAAAATGGCGGACGAACAGCGTCTATTGCAGTACATCCAGCAGCTGAAGGGTAGGTTGGAGGCTCTTGAGAGCACAACCTCAGCTGTGGATGTTACCGCAGTCGCTGTTCAGGCTGCTAGCGTGGCTGCAGCCAGTTTGTCCTCTGCCACCTCTGCCCCTACATTATCCCACCTCCCGCTTCCTGACAAGTTTGCCGGTGATAGCAAGCAATGTCGGGGATTCGTGAGTCAGTGCTCTATACATCTCGAGCTTCTGGCTGCACGTTTTCCCACGGATCGGGCACAAGTGGGTTTTGTACTTTCTCTACTCTCGGGCAGAGCGTTGGAGTGGGCAACGCCGCTGTGGGAGCGCGATGATCGTGTGGTGCAGAGTGCTCCTCGTTTCTTGGAGGCTCTTAAAAAGGTCTTTTTAGGACCCCAGGTCACCCACGATAACGCGCTACAACTGCTGGCATTGACACAGGGTTCGTCTTTGGTCAGTCAGTTTTCCGTCCAGTTTCGGACTCTGGCTGCTGAGCTAGATTGGTCTGATAAAGTTCTTATTCCTATCTACTGGCGGGGACTGGCTGACCATGTTAAAGACGCTTTGGCTACCAGGGAGATTCCCGCCACACTGGAGAAGCTTATCTCCATATCTACCCGCATTGACCTCCGTTTTCACGAGCGGAGGTTGGAGCGGGCCCAGTGTAGGCAGAGGTTTCGGTTGGCTCCTACCTTTGCCAAACCTCTCGAATTCCCCGATCTGGCGTCCGAACCTCAAAAGGCCACAGAAGTTCCTCATGCAGGACCTAAGTCTCGGTCCGTCCGAGTATCCGTGGTTTGTAACCATTGTCAGCAGACAGGACACTATGCCAACAGATGTCCACAGCGATCGGGGAAGCGATCGCGTCTAGTGGCCCTGGGAGGAGGTTCACTAGAGACAGCGGCATTTTCCTCCAAGATAACATTTAAAGGGACAATCACTGTTGGTACTTCCATTCTCACCGCCGACCTGTGCGTGGACTCAGGAGCAGAGGGGAATTTCATGTCCTCTAGCTTTGCTCGCCGTCATGCAATACCTCTGGTGGCGCTTGACAAATCAGTGACTGTTCGGGTAGTGAATGGGTCGTCATTGCCCTCACAAATTACACACCAGACTGTCCCACTTGCATTGTCTGTATCTCCTTCCCATCAGGAATTTATTTCCCTACTCGTCCTTCCGAGGGAATAGACGAGATCCTACTAGGTATACCTTGGCTCCGTTTCCACTCCCCACATATAGAGTGGACTTCGGGTAGGATACTGGGTTGGAGTGATGCATGTACAGGCAGATGTGTCAGAAGTTGCGTTCAGGTTACCACTACTGAGTTACCCGCAGATCTTACTCCACTTCCCAAGCACTACTGGTCATATGCAGACGTGTTCTCCAAGAAGGCTGCGGAGACTCTTCCGCCTCATCGCCCCTATGACTGTCCTATCGACCTCTTGCCTGGCGCAGAACCTCCTCGGGGAAGGGTCTATCCCCTCTCTCTTCCTGAGACAGAGGCCATGTCGCAATATATTCAGGAGAACCTGGCAAGAGGGTTTATTAGGAAGTCGGTGTCACCGGCAGGGGCGGGATTTTTCTTCGTGCAGAAGAAAAACGGAGAATTGCGTCCGTGTATTGATTACAGGGGTCTTAACGCCATCACCGTTAAAAACAAGTACCCGTTGCCCCTGATCTCTGAGCTATTTGATAGGCTTCGGGGAGCAAGGGTATTCACTAAACTAGATCTGCGCGGTGCTTATAACCTGATTCGCATCCGTGAGGGGGACGAATGGAAGACGGCTTTTAATACCAGGGATGGGCATTACGAATATCTGGTGATGCCCTTTGGGCTCTGTAATGCTCCAGCCGTTTTCCAAGACTTTGTCAATGACATCTTCCGGGATATGCTCTCCACCTCGGTCGTAGTCTATCTGGATGATATACTCATCTTCTCTCCAGATATTGACTCCCACCGGAGGGATGTTGGCAGGGTCTTCGACCTCCTACGGGCAAATTCCCTTACGCAAAGTTGGAGAAATGTGTGTTTGAGCAGGAGTCCTTACCTTTCCTGGGCTATATCATCTCCGCCCAGGGATTGGCTATGGATCCTGCCAAACTACAGGCGGTGATGGACTGGCAAGAACCCCACTCTCTAAAGGCGGTGCAGCGCTTTATGGGGTTCATTAATTACTACCGTCAGTTCATTCCCCACTTCTCAACTTTGGTAGCTCCCGTGGTTGCCCTTACCAAAAAGGGAGCTAATCCCAAATTGTGGTCTGAAGAGGTCTCCAAGGCCTTCACGTCTATTAAGTCTCATTTCGCTAGAGCTCCCATCCTACATCTCCCCGATGTTGATAAGCCATTTATATTGGAGGTGGATGCCTCGTCCGTTGGTGCTGGAGCAGTCCTCTTCCAAAAGGATGCTCAAGGTCGGAAGCATCCATGCTTCTTTTTCTCTAAGACCTTCACACCAGCAGAGAGGAATTATTCCATCGGGGACAGGGAGTTGCTAGCAATGAAGTTGGCATTCTCGGAGTGGAGACATCTGTTGGAGGGAGCTCGCTTTCCCTTCCAAGTCTTCACGGATCACAAAAACCTGGTATATCTTCAGACAGCCCAGCGGCTTAATTCTCGCCAAGCCAGATGGTCCTTGTTCTTCTCCCGGTTTCATTTCACACTGCATTTCCTCTCGGGAGAGAGAACATTGTGCCGACGCTCTCTCTCGCTCTGTGGTGTCCTCGGAGGAGGAGGTAGAGGAGCCTCGGCTTATCGTCCCCACAGAGAGCCTGAGAACAGTGGCCCCGGTTTCGCTAGAGTCTGTGCCCCGGCAAGACTTTTGTGCCTACTAATTTGCGACCGGAGGTACTCTCTTGGGCACATTCGTCCAGGGTGGGTGGACACTTTGGGGCAAAGAGGACATCTGAATTGCTGGCGAGGACATATTGGTGGCCGCATATGGTCCGTGATGTTGGGGACTATGTTCGGGCGTGTGTCTCCTGCGCCAAAAATAAGTCTCCACGACAACGGCCAGCTGGGTTACTTTACCCTTTGCCGGTGGCAGACAGGCCCTGGGAGATGGTTGGGATGGACTTTGTGGTGGGCTTGCCCAAGTCTCGGGGTTGCACCATCATTTGGGTAATCACCGACCATTTCTCTAAAATGGTGCATCTGGTGCCACTACCACGGTTACCTTCTGCACGGGCTCTGGCAGCGTTGTTTGTTAGGCACATCTTCCGTTTACACGGCATGCCGGACAAGATTGTCAGTGACCGAGGTCCCCAGTTTGCGTCTCGGTTCTGGAGAGAGCTTTGTCGTCTACTCAGTATTGAGTTAAATCTCTCTTCAGCGTACCATCCTGAGACGAATGGGTTGGTAGAGAGGGCCAACCAGACCTTGGTCACCTATCTACGACATTTTGTCTCAGCCAGGCAGGATGACTGGGCATCCTTGCTACCATGGGCTGAGTTTGCATTAAACAATGCTGTGGCTGATTCCACCGGACAGACCCCATTCCTCCTGAACTACGGTCAGCATCCGCGGGTACCAGTGCCTATGCCCGTGTCTTCCGCCGATTCCAGGGTGGCAGACTGGGCTGTGGAGGCACGGGACATTTGGGACCGCACGCAGGATGCCATTCAGGCCTCCAAAGAGAGGATGAGGTCTTCGGCCGATGCCCATCGGCGCCCCGCTCCTACATTTGCTCCTGGGGATTTGGTGTGGCTCTCCGCCCGTAACATCAGGCTGCGAGTTGAGTCCACTAAGTTGGCACCCCGCTACCTGGGTCCTTTCAAGGTCCTCGAGCAGGTTAACCCTGTGGTATACCGTTTAGCTCTTCCACCACGCCTGGGTATCTCCGACACCTTTCACGTGTCCCTCCTGAAACCCGTGCTCATGTCCCGGTTTTCTGAGTCATCTGTCGGGACATCGGGTTCATCTGCGGATGACCATGAGGTGAACGCCATCGTGGGGTGTAAGGTGGTACGGGGCAAAAAGTTTTATTTGGTGGACTGGAGGGGCTATGGGCCTGAGGATAGGTCTTGGGAGCCTGCCGAGCATGTTCACGCTCCGCAGCTCATCGCTGCCTTTGAACGCAGCGAGGCCCAGAGAAGGGGGGGCCCTAGGAGGGGGGGTAATGTTAGGGTTCGAGTTCCCGCTCAAGGGGAGTCTCGAACCGGTGCTGCTGCGGTCTCCCATTCATCTCCGGCCGCAGTGGAGCCTGCTCAGCAGAGACGTCGTTCCAAGCGTCTTGCCCACTCCACTACTGGGCAGTGACTTGCTGCTGCCTTTCCTGGATCTGCTATTATAGCCAGTTCTGGAGCAGACGTCTTTGGGATAAAGTCCTGCATTTTCTCCTCTGAGGTGCCCAGAGTGAGATCTCTCATTGGAGATCAGGGGTCACATGCTCAGGTACTGCAGCAGCTCCTATTGGCCCGCCAGGAAGGCCCTGTTACTACTAGTCTTCTGAACAGGTTCTCATTGGTCCTTGTTCCTGGAAGGTCCTGTGGCTGTTGCTATAAAAGGGTAGCATGGCTGGGCCGCCATGCGCTAATATCAACCATTGTATGCTATGCGCCAGTGTGGTCATGCGTGTGTGTGGTTAGGGACCCGGCTGAAATAAGCCACTAGAATACCGACTTAATCGGTGAGGAGTTTAGTGTGCTAGCTGGTCAGGGTCGGTGTCCTAGATGCCCTAGATTACCGGCATAACCGGTGAGGAGTTTGATTGCCGTATTCAGGGTCTGGCGTTCAGACGCCATAGATTGCGGGTTACTCCCGTGAGGACATTAGCGCATGACCACGTATTATGCTCGCTAGCAATTAACCGTGTGCCTGAGAGCCTGACAGGACACGGTGTTTGTTCTCAGCGGCTCTGTGACGTAACAGGGTTCGCTCTCGACGCTAGACAGCGCCCTAGCGTTTTACTTTGCGGCTCACTGAAGCTAAGTGAGTTCGCACATATCGCCATATAGCACTGTGGCATCCCGTTAGCGGCTCTGTGAATTAACAGAGTCTGCACTTACTGCCACAACGCGCTACGGCGTTTATTTTAGCGACTCTGCGGGATAACAGAGTTCGCTACTTTCGTCATCTTACTAGCAGCAGGCTTTGCTTGCACGGTGGACCCTGGGCTGCGAACGCACCTCTCCACTTTATATATTTGGTGCGTTCCGCAGACCCTAACATCAACTAGATGCATTATCACAAAACAAAAATTCTCATGTAGACTCATACTGTGAATCTCAGAAATGATGAGCAATAAATCTGCGAGTGCAATGTGATAGATGAATGATCGCAGGAACATGCTAAAAGGGCACGTATGTAAGATCGGCTCTGATGTGACTCACCGCTACCTCATCAGGAGAGGTGTTCACTGATTCTCAGGCATCACCTTAAATCTCCTGCAAACCTCATTTTCCAGCTGCCAGTTAGCGTGCCTGGGGTAACTACAGGTATATTATAGGATCCACATGTATCGCCCCTAGAGAGCTGGATGTGTTCATTTACAAAGCTATAAAAACCCAGCTCTCTGGTATTTTGTATGGTCATGTATTATACTACAGTCCGAAACATAAAGAGCTGACATTTTTTATTCTTTACCAGAAACCTTTAAATGATATTACATTATTTTCCATGATGTCCAATGTTCCTTACAGTCTGAGAACAGCAAATTCCTAGAAAAGGGGTAAAAAAAAGAGAATGCTTCAAATATTCTCAATCTCAGGAAAGGCAGTACCTGAGGAGGTACAGCTTAAATGAAATGCTGCTCAGCTCAAGGTTATTATAGCTAATTAATTTTATATTTATTATGTGTTTTTCTTCTTATTATTAGTATTATATTTAATTTTTATTATTTTGTATTCTCAATATCAGGTCCTGATGACAGGTTCGCTTTAAGCTAAGTAAACTACAGGCACTGTCAGATTTGCTGCCATTACACTGATTAAAATGATACCTGGGTTGTCTTGTGGTTGTTGTTTAATCTGTATTTGTAGTTTTCAGTTAACGAGATTCTTAAAATCCGACAAGTGGTTCCAGAGGCGTGGGATTTTTATTTATATAATTCTTATGCTCTTCAGCAAGGAGGCGATGCTTACATGTGTAATTAAGCAGAACAGCCTAAACACCCCTCTCCTCAAAGAATCTTGTAAGCACCACCCCCTTGGTAAAGACTATTAAAATAAGCACTAAATAAGAAGGTCCATATCCTTGGAACTGTATAGCTGATTTAAATCCCTCCTCCAAAATAGTCAGGGGAGTAGCAGGAATAAAATAAGAGTAAAGACTGGCTTATGCTGCTCAATTCATGTTTATTATAGCTATCATAATTTTATCTTTATTATTCTGTACTATTGTAGACTAATTACTACATCTATTTTATGTTTATTATATTTTATTATATCTAGTTTATTTTATGTTTAGTATATTTTTTGATTTTATGTTTCCTGTTATAGCTAGTTTGTGTTGTAATATTTTATTTTTTTATATTTATTATAATAACTATTATAGCTTTGTCTAATATTTTAGATTTATGATTATACTTAGTATATTTTATGTTTTTTAAATTATTTTAGATATATTATTTCATCATATTGTTTATTATTTTATTTATAATTGTTTATTATTATTATTAGTATTACATCTATTTTAATTTGCTTACTATTTTTTATAATATTATATTTATCTTATGTAGTTTGTGTGATCATTTGTTTATTATTTTAGTTTAATTATTTTATCTAGTTCACGTTTATTTTTTCTTATTTTAGATCTATCATATCTATTTTTTGTTTATGGTGTATGTTATATTTATTATATTACATATGTTAATTATGTTCTCCTTATTTGATCTATCATTATGTTTATTACATCTGTTTTGTGTTTATTATTTTGTATCACTTTACATAAGCGGTAATATCTACACTACCGTGTAAAAGTTTAGGGTCACTTAGAAATGTCCTTATTTTTTAAAGAAAAGCACAGTTTTTTCCTATTTTATGTTTATTATTTTTATTTTCTTTTATTTATTACTTTATCATTATTATTATTTTTATATTACATTTATTTCACATAATGCTATAATGCTATTTTTTACTGAGAGGTGACGGTGCCTAATGCCCAAGGTAGTGCTCAAGACTCAAACTCAAATGCAATACACGTTTACGGTAGTTGGAAAGGGGCCCATGATGATTACTACCATTCTCAATCAGCCCTGGTCCACTTGTGTTTTTTTTTTTTTCAAAAATCTTCCTAAAATGACCTTTAACCTTAGAGAATTTGTGTTATGATCTGCTACAAGCACTAAGGAAAGATGGGAATTCTGTCCCTACAATAGAACTAAGCTGGATCCCTACGATGTAACGGGGAACCTGATCCTGCGACCAGACCCGCTAAAGTCCTCAGCTTGTCTGAATGCGAGGGAGGAATCCCTACAAGAACTAGGGACTGGGAGAAAAGGTGGACACCTCCTAACAGAAATTGTAGCAGGGAAAAATAAAACAGAAAACAAATTACTTAGAGATCCTAAGATCAAGCAAAACTGACTGAGTAAGGCACCTAAGCACCCGGCTAGCTTAAGAGTAGGTAATACAATGAAGTCCAGCAAAGCCAGAAGGGCGGAGCCAGACTAAATAGGGAAAAAAGGTCATGTGACCAGCAAACTGAAACAAAACCTAACAAGAGGGTTCTAACAATTTGCTACTTTGCCATGTAGGCCTAAGTACTTGGAGACTGTTGCTAGAAATTCGCTGAAAAGAGTGGTTTCTAGGCATTTTGATCCAGACATGACCAAATATGGTGGCTGGAAAAGATATTGAAGAAGTTTTCCATGATTTTTTTTCTTGAATCATGTCTAAATATTCTTTAGTTTTGTCATTTACCCCAGTCCTCGTTACACAACATTTTCTGTTTTTCTTGTGCTTGACTTGTACTTTGAGGGCTGTATATCTGACAGGTGATTCAGCTCTTTTTCCACTCACGACATGTTAATGGCGCCAGGTCTAGCGGTAACAGTTGTAAGCCATCATAAAAAAAAGAAGAATCCATAGTTACCACTGGAAGCGCTGCAGCTCTGATGGCCCTTGGCCTCAGCTGGACCAGAAGCAATGACATTCTGACCAGAGTAACTTGACCATGCAGACAAAAACACCTTACAGGCTGTGTATTTGTATTTTGAGACACCATGTTGTTATAGATCAAGGTGGTCCATGTAGAGGATACTGGGCAGGTGTAGATTGTGCAAGTAGGTATAATGGGAGGGCAGACAAAGACAAGATTGGAAGAGATTTTATGGCTTTTGAAGCCCCCAAAAAACCTTTTTTAAAACAATCATTCTAAGCACCAAGAGGTCAACTTTTCCCATCTCTAGCAATTACCCATGATCACCAGAGGTGGCCTGGTTGAGGTAGACATTTCCACTAAGGTCAACATTGCAGCATACAGAGTGGCTGAAGAAGTTGAGACAGGGACCAGCTGAGCCGGGACTTCCTTTTTTTGTGAAGGACCTAGAAGGGTTGAAAAGGGAGTGGAACGAAATCCATGAGGTGCAACTGCCTTCTATAAAAATTTTTTACTGCATCCTGAGCCTGTTTTGAAGGCACCACATGGTGACCCTTCGAGGACCCAATGTTAAAGTTCAGCAAAAAGATTCCTAGAACCTTGGTCATGCGGCACCAGAGGTAATTCAGAGCTACCAGTCAAGAACACTGCAAAATACCTCCTATCTGCTGGCATCCCTAGCGCCTCTCCTGATTAGTGCACACACTGTCACATCGTGTGTGTGTCATGCCACAATGATGATGTTGCGCCATGCCATCTAATAAGTAGAGGCACCAGAGATGCCGGCAGGAGAAGGAATACCAAGTTCTGGTCCACTGGTCCTAAAAGGACCAGGATCCTATAGAATTTTGTAATCAGCTCTACCCATTACAAAGTCAAAAATGGGCTGTTCATTATGGTGTTGAATTTTGCTAACAAAGATTGAAAAGTATTATGTTTTTACTGCACATGTTTAAAACAACCAGGGATGCCATTTCTTTCTCTCCAAGGTTCCCTCCTGCATAGTCTACTTCTATGGTACGCCTTTTATTGATCCCTATTTCCTCTACAGATTATGTGCCTTCTGTAGAAAACTCTTTGGGCCCAATGTGCTAATGCATTTGTTAAATTTTTAGTGTTTTATGCCTTTTTTTTTGTTTGCACCATATTTATCTTACTATTTGTCCCTGTGTGTCAAAATTTAGGGTTTCCAGATATTTTTGCCCGATTCATCAATATTTGCTACATATGTTAACCTGCTAATCTTTTGGAGTCTTAGGTGTACGCCTAAAAGATTGGCTCAAGTTTTTCAATGATTTCGCAAAACATGTACAGTACGTTTTTGCGCTAAAGATTACAGATAAAAAAAAATCACAAATGATGAGTTGGGTTCTATGTGTTCGCCCCAGAGAGCTCCTTTAACATAAAATGGGTCAAAAATGCAATAATAGGCTGAAAAACAAATCTTTATGCGCTAAGTAAAAGTTTAGCGTAGGTGGCTATGCTGTATTCTCTTTCACATTCTCCAGTGTGACTGTCTCTGGGATAATAGATAGGTAAGAAAAGGTGACTCACTGTTCTAGAAACCTAGATTCTGAAAAATCAATGTAACGTTCATCTACTCTGCTTTATACCTATAACACCCACATTCTGCCCTACTGTCAGAAAGGATCTGATCTGACGAAAAAAGTGCTGATCAGCATTATTGGCCACTGCTTACTGGCATCAGTGCTGTGTACAAGAAAACTCAGGCTTAGGAGGCCATTGCAGGTGGCATGTTTGGCTCCTCAAACTGAATCAACTGTTTACAGGGGTGGCAAATCAGCTGATAGCCCGACAGCTGCTTGTATTTTAAAAGGGCTTGTCTCTGACTAAACAACCCCGTTAAAGGATATGGAGACCTTATAGAGCAATTTTTTCTCACTTGAATGCATGTATTTTGGGCTAAAAATTATTTTTGCAATTGGGTTTCATTAAAAATGTTGCCCTGTTTGGTACAGACCTTTTTGTTTTATTGCAGAATGAGTAAACTGAGAATCCATAAGTGAGTTCCTTATGATAGAGCGTTTTTAACTCTTATCTGTCTTTTTCTATACTCCTATCTTTGACGTGGTCATAAACCAGCACAGAGGAGTTCAGAAAAAGACAGATTACAAACTCCTATGTCAAAGAACTCATTGATGGCATCTCAGTCAACTCATTCTGCAGCCTCAAAGAGCATGGAAACAAAGAGCCTGCAAAATCTATAAGGCTCATAATTTTTTAATGAAACCCATTTGCAAAATTTAATTTTCACCCAAAATACATGAATTCAAGTGAAAAAAAAAGATTAAGGTCTTCATATTCCTTAAAGGGGTTGTCTATAATTATGACACTTTTTAAAGCCCATTAGGAATTCATCAACATCACATGATCTGCAACAAAATTGAGCAGTTCTTGTGTTTGAAGGGTAAGAAATGTAGCTTATTGTTACAAGTCCAGGGAATCAGTAGCAATTCAAGGTTTGGCCAGCGAGAAAGCCTCCCTCCTATTGTGTAGATCCCCGTAACACCAGCACACCTCTCATGCTTCAAGGCATGGACTTCAAAAGATCTCTGAAGGTGTCCAGCTGTATGCTGGGAACATCCACAAGACATGCTGTATACTGGGAATACCCCACAAGAACTAATGTATACAGTGAACACCCACAAGACTGGGAACATCCCACAAGACCTGCCTTATATTGGGAACATCCCACAAGACCAGCTGTATACTGGAAACATCCCACAAGACCTGTCGTATACCGGGAACACCCTCAAGACCTGCCATATACCGGGAACATCCCACAAGACCTGCTGTATACCGGGAACACCCTCAAGACCTGCTGTATACTGGGAACATCCCACAAGACCTGCCGTATACTGGGAACATCTCACAAGACCTGCAGTATACCAGGAACACCCTCAAGACCTGCCATATACTGGGAACATCCCACAAGACCTGCCATATACTGGGAACATCCCACAAGACCAGCTGTATACTGGAAACATCCACAAGACCTGCCGTATACCGGGAACACCCTCAAGACCTGCCATATACCGGGAACATCCACAAAACCTGCCATATACCGGGAATACCACAAGACCGGCCATATACTGGGAACATCCCACAAAACCTGCCGTATACCGGGAACACCCTCAAGACCTGCTGTATACTGGGAACATCCCTCAAGACCTGCCATATACTGGAACATCCACAAGACCTGCCGTATACTGGGAACATCCCATAAGACCTGCCATATACCGGGAACACCCTCAAGACTTGCTGTGTACTGGCATCATCCCACAAGTCCTGCCAGATACAAGGAACATCCAACAAGACCCATCATATACAGTGAATACCCCACAAGACCTTCCGAAAGACTGTGTGTACGGGAAGACTCAATAAGACTTTCCATATACCGGTAGAAACACCAGAAGATATACTGTTTAATGGGAACACCCCACAAGACTGCTGTATACCAGGAACATCCAACAAGACCCTCATATACAGTGAACACCACACAAGACCTTCTTAATACCGGGAACACCCTATAAGGGGTGGCAGAGAGATCCCTGAAGAGTACTTGCAGAAGGTCACATTAGGGGAGAAAGACTGCCATCTGCTGGACAGGCGAAATGAAGATTTGCAGGGGAGCTACTTTAGGTGCTGGACCTGATCAGGTGACCGGCAGACCTGAGTTCCTGAATATAAACGGCCTCAACGCTGTTTAATAGACTACATCAGAGAGAGACTTGCGGCCTAGCGGGAAAACCTGGTGACCCCCTGGGGCAAGAGTTGCAGAGGACTTACATGGTGACTTCTCCCGAATGGGCACATCACCTTTGTTGAGGGAACATTAACGCTAAATAGTGGAAGACTTTATTTGACATTCCAAGATTATTGTTATTTGTTTTGTTGCTGACTTGCTTTGCAATTATCACTAATTGTTCAGTTACTTTAAATTACTGTAAAATTACTATTGCATTTCAAAAGAAATATACCGATCACTGACTTCTCCTGCCTTGCGTTATCTGGGCATTGCATCCACACCAGGAGCACCCCATGAGACCTGCCGTATACAACCAGGAACACACTACAAGACTTGTATACTGGGAAGACCCTGAACACCCCAGAAGACCTGCTGTATACAAGGAACACCCCACAAGGCCTGCCATATACAAGGAACACCCCACAAGACCTGCCATATACGGGAGCACCCACAAGACCTGCCATATACAGGAGCACCCCACAGACCTGCCATATACCGGGAGCACCCACAAGACCTGCCGTATACAAGGAACACCAGATGTTCAATGCTTGTGCCAAAGAGCAAAGTCCTATACGTTGGCCATCATATAAGTAGCAATTTTCTTTTTTTTGGATACATGGCAGGCCCAGGTGTGTTTTGGTGCCATAATTCTGAGAACAGGGGCTTGTGAATATTTTATGGAAGTGAAACCACCAGTGGAGAGCTGCTGACAGATATGAAGCAGTTAGTCTTTTCTTATGAAGTAAACCAATATTGTGCTGAGTTTTGGGAACCTTTCGCATCTGGTGAAGCGAGGTTGGTGGTGAGTGACAGACCTTTCTTCTATACTAAGCCTAAGGAAATGAAATCTACTTTCTCCATCAGATCTGGCATTATAGGGACTCTTGTGTGTGGATCTGCTCCTGTCTCAGGTTTCCACTAGAGTTCCTTTTTTTCCAATTTGTCCTTTGCTTTTTGTATCTTGACACCTTAAGTGTCTTGGATTCGTTGTTTTTTTTTATAAAGCCACACTGATCTCTCTCTTAATTTCCGTTTTATTAATCTTTTTTTTTTTAAGTGATTTATAGGAGTAAGCTGTGTGGGATATCTTTTCAGCTTCATACGGAAACATAGTAGTCTGAGGTTTTGTTGCATTCTGTATACCAGTCCGAGCATTGACAAACAGCAGTTAGGAATTACATTTCTTATGGGTTATATTCCTTGTATGCTGGCAATGGCAAACTAGATCGGTGGGGACGTGCCATATGGGACATTAAAATGAATGTTGAGGTGGTGCAATAACACACAACCTGTAGACAGGGGTGGTGCTATCATTGGAAGACCCATGGACAGTTCTTTTAAGCATTTATGCCACAATTACAGGATACAGTATATGTGAATACTTTTCCGTCAAATTATGACAAGAGCATTCTTAAAGTGATACCTTTATTGGCTAACCAGAAAATTATATGTTCGCATGCTTTCAGAGCTCAAAGGCTCCTTCTTCAGGCAAAGATTACATTTGGAATAATAAGAAAGACTCATTAGATGCTTACTATAGTAGGAAATTTGTTCAAGACCTGGGAGGTGTGATGCCTTCAAAAGATAAGCAAAGGAAATCGAATTAGCATTTTCTTACAAATGGAGAGCTAGTGGGAATGTGTTCTTAGCTATCTGGAGTCCTTCTGGTGAAGGTGTGAACTGTGTCTATGTAGTAAGTCATAAAACCGGGTGTTAAGTTGAGTCCTAAGGGTATGCCACACTAAACAACATCGCTAACGGGATCGCTAAAAAACGTCACTATTTAGCGATCCCGTTAGCGATGTTGTTGTGTGCGGCATCTGTCAGCGACGAGCTCCCTGCTGAGATCCTGCTGTGATCTCGCTCGTCGCTGACATCGTTCCGGACCCTATTTAGATCGTCGGCGCCCCGCAGGTAAGTATATATCGCTAAGTGTGGCACCTTTTGTTAGCGATTTAGCGGTACTTTTGTACCGCTAAAGTCGTTAAGAAGATCGCTAACCGCGATAGCGTCGTTAACTATATCGCTAAGTTAAGCCGCACTTAGCGATATAGAAACAATCCCGCTAGCGATCGCATTAGTATGCGTCTTTATCGCTATCGCTAGCGGGATTGTTTAGTGTGGCAGTACCTCTAGTGTCAAAGTATTAAACATCCTAATAAGTTTGAATTCCCATATTTTTCTCTCCCTGTCATCCTTAAAATGACCTTTTAGTATTAGGACTTTTAAGTCTGTCATACAATGTCCAGTTCCAGAGAAATGTTTTCCCACAGGCGTGTTCATTTCATTCCTGATTGTATGTCTGTGTAGATTCATCCTTGTTTGTAGTTTTTGCATGGTTTCCCCAATATAGATAGCTCCAGGGCACCTTGTACATTGTATCATGTACACCACATTGGGATGTACAGAAAGGAACCATGACCTTATAGTCTGATTGTGTTTGGTACGCGACTGTATTTGTTGGTATTGTGGTACACGTTTTGCATTTTGTTGTTACATGGGAATGTGCCAGTTACTGATGGTGACGGGAGGACAATTCTGACAAGGAGATTCCTTAAGTTAGGGGGCTGTTTGTAGGAGAGGAGTGGTAGTTCTGGGAATATGTCTTTCAATTTGTGATCTCTGTGGAATATGGGTTGGAGATCAGCACCAATTTTCCTTAGGATGCTCATGTGTGGGTTGTATGTGACCACAAGAGGCACCCTGTTGTTGTCCTCTCTCAGTTTGTAATCCAGGAGGTTGCTTCTTGGGACTCTTGTAGCCCTGTGGATCTGTTCATCTATTACCAGTGCATGGTATCCTTGTTGTAGGAACGTATTCCTCAGTGATAGCAGCTGTAGTTCCCTGTCTTTACTGTCTGAACAGATCCGAATATACCTCAGAGCTTGACTGTAGATGATGGATTTTTTTGTGTGTCTTGGATGAAAGCTGTTCCATCTAAGGTATGCTGGACGTCCTGTGGGCTTATGGTAAATTGATGTTTGTATGGCGTTGTCCTTGTCCAACCCATATTCCACAGAGACCATAAATTGAAAGACATATTCCCAGAACTACCACTCCTCTCCTACAAACAGCCCCCTAACTTAAGGAATCTCCTTGTCAGAAGTGTCCTCCCGTCACCATCAGTAACTGGCACATTCCCATGTAACAACAAAAAATGCAAAACGTGTACCCACATATTACCAACAAATACAGTCCGTGTACCAAACACAAATCAGGACTATAAGGTCATGGGTTCCTTTTCATGTACATCCTCCAATGTGGTGTACATGATACAAAAAAACATTTCTCTGGAACTGGACATTGTATGACAGACTTAAAAGTCCTAAATACTAAAAGGTCATTTTAAGGATGACAGGGAGAGAAAAATATGGGAATTCAAACTTATTAGGATGTTCAATACTTTGACACTAGGACTCAACTTAACACCCGGTTTTATGACTTACTACATAGACACAGTTCACACCTTCACCAGAAGGACTCCTGATAGCTAAGAACACATTCCCACTAGCTCTCCATTTGTAAGAAAATGCTAATTCGATTTCCTTTGCTTATCTTTTGAAGGCATCACACCTCCCAGGTCTTGAACAAATTTCCTACTATAGTAAGCATCTAATGTGTCTTTCTTATTATTCCAAATGTAATATTTGCCTGAAGAAGGAGCCTTTGAGCTCTGAAAGCTTGCGAACATATAATTTTCTGGTTAGCCAATAAAGGTATCACTTTAAGAATGCTCTTGTCATAATTTGACGGAAAAGTATTCACATCGATTTTTCTGGCTAACACGGTACCACAATATAATTTATTATTGTACACCAGGATACAGTATAAAATGTTCCACCTGTCGGAATAATATGGGTGACCTACAGTACCTTTGCTGTTTCCCAGTTACTGTGATAAATGTGGGTCTAGGGATAGCGGTGAAACCAGCGCCAATAAGACATTTTGGCATAACTTGTGAATGTCCTAAATCAGGGGCATCCAATACATGCTGTCCAATATATGCCATGCAGCCCCAGATGACTGTTAATGCGGCCCAAGACAGATCTCCAGTGGGCCAAAGGGCTTAATTCTATAATTGGCCATTGGCTCAGTTTTGCAGCTAACAGCACTTTAATCTTTGTGGAAAGAACTGTGCGTGAGTATGCAGTGTTCCGCACTGAACTGTCTCCTATGTAATGTATACACAGCAGATTTGGTGACTCCTACGTGATGTATGTGCAGCAGTCTCAGTGTATCCTATGGGATGTGTATACAGCAGAGTCTCGGTGACTTCTATGGGAAGTCTATACAGCAGAGTCTCGGTGACTCCTATGTGATGGAAATACAGCAGTCTTGGTGTGTCCTATGTGATGTATATATGGCATTCTCGTTGTCTCCTATGTGTATCGATGGGTTTTACATTCAGCAGTCTAGGTGTCTCCTATGTGATGTACAGTCATGTCCAAAAATGTGGGCACCCTTAAAATTGTTCCATAAAATGAAGTATTTGTATCAAAAAATGATTACAATTTCACATGTTTTGTTATACCCATGTTTATTTAGTTGTGTGTGTATTAGAGCAACACAAAAAATACAGACAAAAATTGACAAATTGGATATAATTTCACACAAAACCCCCAAAATGGGCCAGATAAAATTATTGGCACTCTCAACTTAATATTTGGTTGCACACCCTTTGGAATAAATGACTGCAATCAATCTCTTCTTATAACCATAAACAAGCTTCTTACACTTCTCAACTGGATTTTGGACCAGTCTTCTTTTGCAAACTAGTCCAGGTCTCTCATGTTTGAAGGGTGCCTTCTCCTACCAGCAATTTTGACATCTGTCGACAGGTGTGATTTAGATTCGGACTCATTGCTGGCCACTTCAGAACTCTCCAGCTTTGTTTCCATCCATTTCTGAGTGCTACTTGAAGTATGCTTGGGGTCATTGTCCTGCTGGAAAACCCAGGAGGTAGGAGGCAAACCCAGCTTTCTGACACTTGGCACTGCATTGCTGCCCAAAATCCATTTGGCAATCTTCAGATTTCATGATGCCTTGCACACAGTCAAGGCACCCATTGCCACAGGCAGCAAAGCAACCCCAAAACATCTTTGAACCTCCGCCATATTTGACTGTAGGTACTGTACTCTTTTCTGTGGAGGCCTTATTCCATTTTCGGTAAACTCTAGAATCATGCATTTTACCAAACAGCTCTATCTTGGTATCATCTGTCCACAAGACTCTTTCCCAGAAGGATTTTAGCTTACCCACATACTTTTCTCAAACTGCAATCTAGCTTTTTTATGTCTCTGTGTGAGGTCATCCTGGGTCTCCTGCCATAGCATTTCATTACATTCAAATGTCAACAGATAGTTCATGCTGACACAGATGCATCCTGAGCCTGCAGGACAGCTTGACTTTCTTTTTAACTTGATTTGGGCTGCTTATCCACCATCCTGACTATCCTGTGTTGCAAACTTTCATTAATTTTTCTCTGCCGTCCATGTCCAGGGTGATTAGCTACAGACACGTGGGTTGTAAACTTCTTGATTATGATGCGGACAGTGGATAAAGGAAAATCAAGTTTTCTGGAGATGGACTTGTAACCTTCAGATTGTTGATATTTTTCAACAATTTTGGTTCTCAAGTCCTCAGACAGGTTTTCCTCTCTTTCTGTTCTCTTTCTTAATGTTACAATCCTCTGTTCTACAAATAATTAATCTTTCTGACCATGTACTATCTCCAGCTAAAACTTCTATCTTGCAGATGGGACTCACGTTCTCCCCCACTCAAGCCCTGGATAAATTTTATCTTGTCAAAGATCTATTCGTGTTCTGCAGAAAATTGGTCTTGCAGGTCATCCACAGATGGCCAGACATCATATAGGCTACCTCTGCTGAGGAACGACAGGCGTTTCGGGACCTCCTGGAATCGCAAGAGGAAAATGCCACTCAGGTAGGAGAACATTTCCACATAGGAGCAAATCTCTGACTTCTCCTTCTTTCTCCCTTGTGTTCGCCGTTAAAATCTTTTTTGAATTGGTCAAAAGCGATATTGTCTGTATGCCTACGGACATTGGCGTTCCACACAATCTTACTGTTGGTGAAAGGAAAGCCCTTACATCCCTCAAGAATAACAACCTATTTCTTATCAAAGAGGCAGACAAGGGTGGAAACATGGTACTTTGGCCCACTCACATGTACCTGGAAGAGGCACACAAACAGCTTGATAACCCCAAATTCTATGCCGAGCTGCCCTCTGACCCCAACTCTATCTTTTTTGGAGAAACTACACAAATTGATCAACCTGGCAGTCTCCTTGGGTATAATATTGGCCAGTGAGAAAAAGTACACGTGGGTGGACAATCCAGTTACTCCTAGTTTCTACCTCTTACCCAAGATCCACAAAGACTTCTGTATGCTACCTGGTCTAACATTGTATCCAGCATTGGAAGCATGTGTGAACAGGTATGCATCTACATTGGCTTTTTTCTGCAGCCAATAGCAGCAGCATTGCCATCCTTCATCAGGGATTCTTCTGATTTTATTTGTATATGTTGTGGTATTGATCTACCTGATCAAGCGTTACTGGTGACCTGTGATGTTGAATCCCTATACTCCAATATTAACCATGTGGATGGCATCCAGGCATTGGCTTTCATTTTGAACCGATTGAATTACACTGACAGTTTACATGATTCCTTTCTTTTGGACCTTCTCAGTTTTTTCCTCCACCATAATTATTTTCTCTTTGATAGGTCATGCTACAAACAAGTCTCCGGAGTGGCTATGGGGGCGCGCTGTGCACCGGCTTGCGCAAACATTTTTTAGGATGGTGGGAGGAGACTGTCATTATTCATTCTCACTGGTTCTCCAGCCACGTCCGGGATTGGCATCGATTCATAGACGACGTGTTCTATATTTGGGTAGGTACTGAGATGGAGTGTCTACAATTTCACAAACATCTGAATGATAATACCTACAACATCTTTTTGACACACACTATGTCCTCTGATTAAGCTACTTTTCTGAATCTTCGGATGTCTGTGACCGGGGGCCGCCTCACCACTGATCTCTATCGGAAACCGACAGCCACCAATAGTCTACTCCAATTCCAAAGCTTCCATCCTTTACATGCTAGAAGGGGCGTTCCCTCAGGGCAGTTCCTCCGGACCCGACAAAACTGTACATCGAATGTGGGCTGCAAGCTGGGGCCTTGACCGAAAGGTTTCATCAGCATGGTTACCCCAGGAGAATCATATCCACTGCATTTCTATGGGCCAGGGCTTCAAATCAGGATGCTCTTCTCGTCTCTTTCCCCTGCCAGCAGTACTCAACGTTGAGATTCATCACTGAGTACAATACAAGTTAGAAATATTCTAGTAAACCATTGGGATATCCTTACAACAGATGCTAAAATCTCTACTTGTGTCAACCCATGACCCTTAGTGACCGCGAGAAGGGCGCCTAACTTAAGAGACATCCTTTCTAGAAGCCATTTCACTCGACCTTTGGTCAGACTCAACCGGGGTATTTGCCTTAAGGGATTGTTTTCTTGTGGTGACTGCAATGTATACCCTTCATGCAGCCCGATAGGGATCATTTCATCAATCCTTTGGACAATACACGTCACTCATTGAATTACTATATCAACTGTAAAACAAGACATGTTATTTATTCTATTGTCTGTCCCTACTATAAGGTCTACGTGGGGCAAACCTCGCAGGAACTCTGGAAACGGTCACAAAAACACTTGTCAACCATCAATTTAGCTCTTCTGATTCCAAGACGGGTAAGGTACTCACGTCCATTGCAGCGCACTTTCTTACCACACATGGAGGCAAACCCACAAATGTCAGTTTCTTCGGTTACAGAAAGTCTCGGGCAATGAAAGAGGCGGGGACTGGCACAAGCCAGCAGTCTGAAGCAAGATGGATTTTTCGCCTGATTCAGTCTCACCATCAGGTCTCAATGAAGAACTTCTCTTCACGGAATTTTGGGCTAGAGCCACTTTTCCACCATCGTGGCGTGTCGGCCTTTCTCAGGATGGTATTGGCAGCCCCACTACAAGAGTTTACTACTCTTTATGGTCTACCAGCGGCATACAACCTGCAGCATTCCTCATGCTACATGGACTCTTACATTTAGATATCAGTGGCTAACCAAAGGCCTGGTCTGTTGTTTGTCATCTCTAGGCATTCTCCTACTAAATAAATCGTGTTTTGTTTTCCCATTGCAATTAATATTGTCTACTCATCTTCTTTTTACTTCTCTTCATTTTTGGTTTAGTGACTTTCCCCTTGTTTCAATTTGTGTCTCCTCCGGGCATTGCATTGGGTTTACCTTTTCCTATATCACTAGTATACAATGGAATCATTGAATACCATGTAGGGTCCACTCATGTGCTCACTTATGACTCCTTGGAAATGTCTGTATATAACAGACCCCCTATTCCTCTATAATTTGCCCTCCTTACTTTTTTGGGCTATACTTACCAAAATACTATGTTCACATGCCCCTTTCCCTTATACCAACATATGTTAGAGGTCGAGTTCCCGCTTCTGCACAGGGGGAATCTCGAGCCATTCCCGCTGCGGTCCCCCATCCGTCTCCAGCCGCAGTGGAGCCTCCTCAGCAGAGACGTCGGTCCCAGCGTCTTGCACAGCCTAGTACTGTGCAGAGGTTTACTGCTGCCTATCCAGGTTCTGCTATTGTAGCCAGTACTGGTCAGCGGCGAGCAGACATCTTTGGGACTAAGTCCTGCGTTTCCCCTTCTGAGCATGCCCAGGGTAAGATCTCTCATTGGAGATCAGGGGTCACATGCTCAGGTACTGCAGCAGCTCCTATTGGGCCACCAGGAAGGTCCTGAGACTGCTTGTGTTCTGAGACAGTTTCTCATTGGTCCTTTTCTGGTAGGTCCTGTAGCTGCTGCTATAAAAGGTGCGCATGGCCGCTCGGCCGTGCGCTAGTATCAATTGCGTTATGTGCTTTGCGCCAGTGTGATCATGCACGCATGAGGTTAGGGCTCGGCTGAAATAAGCCCCTAGAATACCGGCACCTCCGGTGAGGAGATTTGTATGCATGTGTTTAGGGCTTGGCTGAAATAAGCCCCTAGAATACCGGCTTCTCCGGTGAGGAGTTGCTTGTTTGCGTTGCTGACTGCATGACCACGGACTGCTATCCGCACAGCAGTTATCTGTGTATCCCTGTGGTGTTAACAGGACACAGTCTCTATCTAAGCGTCTCTACCTCAGCGACTCTGTGGTGTAACAGAGTTCGCTTATACCGCCATATAGTGCCACAGCATTTATATTTGCGACTCTGTGAAGTAACAGAGTTCGCATATACTGCCATCTTACTAGCAGCAGGCTGCTGCGATCGCACCCACTATTTATATTTATTTGGTGCGTTCCGCAGACCCTAACAACATATTCTTGTATATTTGCTTCTATATGTACAGTGGTGGCCAAAAGTATTGGCACCCCTGCAATTCTGTCAGATAATACTCAGTGTCTTCCTGAAAATGATTGCAGTCACAAATTATTTGCTATTTTTTTCTTCATTTAATTTGCTTGCAAGGAAAAAACACAAAAGAGAATTAAGCAAAAATCAAATCCTTGATCATTTCACACAAAACTCCAAAAATGGGCAAGACAAAAGTATTGGCACCCTCAGCCTAATACTTGGTTGCACAACCTTTAGCCAAAATAACTGTAAACAACCGCTTCCGGTAACCATCAATGAGTTTCTTACAATGCTCTGCTGGAATTGTAGACCATTCTTCTTTGGCAAACTGCTCCAGGTCCCTGATATTTGAAGGGTGCCTTCTCCAAACTGCCATTTTGAGATCTCTCCACAGGTGTTCTATGGGATTCAGGTCTGGACTCATTGCTGGCCACCTTAGAAGTCTCCAGTGCTTTCTCTCAAACCATTTTATAGTGCTTTTGGAAGTGTGTTTTGGGTCATTGTCCTGCTGGAAGACCCATGACCTCTGAGGGAGACCCAGCTTTCTCACACTGGGCCCTACATTATGCTGCAAAATTTGTTGGTAGTCTTCAGACTTCATAATGCCATGCACACGGTCAAGCAGTCCAGTGACAGAGGCAGCAAAGCAACCCCAAAACATCAGGGAACCTCCGCCATGTTTGACTGTAGGGACCGTGTTCTTTTCTTTGAATGCCTCTTTTTTCCTGTACACTCTATGTTGATGGTTTTTCCCAAAAAGCTCGACTTTTGTCTCATCTGACCAGAGAACATTCTTCCAAAACATTTTAGGCTTTCTCAGGTAAGTTTTGGCAAACTCCAGCCTGGCTTTTTTATGTCTCGGGGTAAGAAGTGGGGTCTTCCTGGGTATCCTACCATAGAGTCCCTTTTCATTCAGACGCCGACGGATAGTACGGGTTGACACTGTTGTACCATCGGACTGCAGGGCAGCTTGAACTTGTTTGGATGTTAGTCAAGGTTCTTTATCCACCATCCGCACAATCTTGCGCTGAAATCTCTCGTCAATTTCTCTTTTCCTTCCACATCTAGGGAGGTTAGCCACAGTGCCATGGGCTTTAAACTTCTTGATGACACTGTGCACGGAAGACACAGGAACATTCAGGTCTTTGGAGATGGACTTGTAGCCTTGAGATTGCTCATGCTTCCTCACAATTTGGTTTCTCAAGTCCTCAGACAGTTCTTTGGTCTTCTTTCTTTTCTCCATGGTCAATGTGGTACACACAAGGACACAGGACAGAAGTTGAGTCAACTTTAATCCATGTTAACTGGCTGCAAGTGTGATTTAGTTATTGCCAACACCTGTTAGGTGCCACAGGTAAGTTACAGGTGCTGGTGATTACACGAATTAGAGAAGCATCATATGATTTTTCATACAGTGCCAATACTTTTGTCCACCCCCTTTTGTAGGTTTGGTGTGGAATTATATCCAATTTGGCTTTGGGTCAATTCTTTTTGTGTTTTTTCATTGAAGACAAATTAAATGAAGATAATAATACCAAAGAATGTGTTTGCAATCATTTTCAGGAAGAAACTGAGTATTATCTGACAGAATTGCAGGGGTGCCAATACTTTTGGCCACCACTGTATCTATTTTCACAGTATACATTTATGTGAGGGTTATTTACTTTGTTTATGCCCTCCATACTTTTGGGGCCTCTCTAGCCGTCAGCACTTTTGTTTCCATTCAGTGCCTGGCCCTTTTTGCCTGTTTTCTTGCCTCGTTACCACAGCCACTAGCACTGGCGCTGTACAGCAGGTTAGACACAGGGATCATCCTTCTCGGCGCTTGGCCACTGCGCATGAGCGTGTCTCTTGATTTTTTGTGCTGCGGACGCACACAGCACACAAGTCTCACACCGGTCCGTACTCTGGCATTCTCCAGGTCGGCTCTTGGTCTTTGCGCATGCATGACTCTTGCAGTGATGTCACTGGGCTTCCCCATTGCATCACCGCACTTGCGTGGATCAGCACTTCTGGGTCTGGCTTCAGGCTTCCTGCTTCTGATGCAGCTCAGGAGGGCAGACTCAACACACAGGTAACCAATTCTTAATTATTCTTATTTAAACACTGCCCGCTTATGGTTCAGCACTTCCCCTGACGAAGCTGCACTGCAGCGATACGCGTGTTGCTTTCCCACACCCACTTCTTTTCACGCCACCCACCCCTTCTGTTCCATCTAGGGGCCCCCTTCTGCATGGGCCCTTATCTCCCCAAGAGCTCATAGGATATGCATCTGAATTCCCCCTTGGGTTGCTTCTTGGCTTTCATATGGCACAGTGGGTCCATTTGGTATTGTAGGCGCTGGATGTTTTCCATTTTTGGTTATCTTATTACAATTGCCTCAGTTCATTCCTGCTGTGCCTCCCCTTTTATTTCTAGGTGGGCCGCCTTGCACAAGTTTGGGGGAGCCGGGTGGCTTTGCTTTTGTAGCCCTTGGCTATCTCATAGGACCTTTGCCAGTTGGCCTGACATTAATTATTCATTTGTGGGGACACCCACATACATTTATTCTCTCATAGTCATTTTTCTGCATTGTCATTATCCTATTGTTATTTCTTGCTAGCTGTATTGCATATATACAGTATATGGCACTTTACATGTACGCTACCTTTTACTGTAGCATCATGTTGTATGGTTGCACAGATATCAGACTATTTAGAGATGGGGTGTTGTTATTGTTGCATTTTAAATGGTTTTAGCCATGTTTGTGCTTTGGTGTCAATAAAGAAGTCTTTTTGTATTTTGCATTTCAGGTGTTCACAATTTATATGCATCGACCTTTTTCTTTTTGTCCATCTCCTTTCTTAAGGGTATGCCACACTGAACAATATCGCTAACGGGATCGCTAAAAAAGTCACTATTTAGCGATCCCGTTAGCGATGTTGTTCAGTGCGGCAGCTGCCAGCGACGAGCTTCCTGCTGTGATCTCGCTCGTCGCTGGAATCGTTCCGGACCCTATTTTCTCGTCGGCGCTCCCGCTGGGTAAGTATATATCGCTAGTGTGGCACCTTTTCTTAGCGATTTAGCGGTACTTTTGTACCGCTAAAGTCGTTAAGAAGATCGCTAACGGCGATAGCGTCGTTAACTATATCGCTAAATGTGGCCGCACTTATATAGAAACAATCCCGCTAGCGATCGCATTAGTATGCGTCGTTATCGTGATCGCTAGCGGGATTGTTTAGTGTGGCAGTACCTTTAGAGTAGCACACACAGACACAATACAAAGATTGAGTCAACTTATCCCATTATTATCTGGTGTTGTGTGATTTTCATATTTCCCACACCAGTTACTTGCCAAAGGTGAATTTGAATGAGCATCACATGTTTGAAACAAAGTTGTTTACCCAAATTTCAAAAAGATGCCAACAATTTTGTCAGGACCATTCTCAGGGTTTTGTATGAAATGAAGTCCAATTTGCCTTTTTTCAGTTTTTTTTGTGTTGTTCCAGTACACACAAATGAAATAAACATGTGTATAACAAAACATGTGTCATTGCAATAATTTTCTGGGAAATACTTCATTTTCTGGAACAGTTTTCAAGAGTGCCAACACTTTTGGCCATGACTGTACATACGTCAGTCTTGTTGACTCCTATGTGATGTACGTATATTCAGCTATCTCGTTATATCCTTTGTGATGTATAGACAGCAGTCTTGGTGTCTCATATGTGTTGTATATACATCAGTCTCAGTGTCTCCTATGTGATATATATATACAGCAGTCTCAGTGTCTCAGTGTTTCCAATATGATGTACATACAGCAGTCTTGGTATATGCTATATGATGTATATACAGCATTCTCAGTGTGTCTCGTGATGATTACGATAGAGGCTCAGTGTCTCCTATGTGAAATATACAGCAGAGTCTGAGTGTGTCCTATCTGATATGTATTCAGCAGAGTTTATGGTATGATGCTTTGTGATTTATATACCGCAGTCTCTGCATCACCTATGTGATGTATACAGCAGAGTCTCAGTGTATCCCATGTGATGTATATAGCAGAGGCTCAGTGTCTCCTATGTGATGTATACAGCAGACTCTCAGCGTGTCCTATCTGATATGTATTCAGCAGCGTCTCAGTGTCTCATATGTGATGTGTGCAGCCGAGTCTCAGTGTATCCTATGTGCTGTAAGCACAACCTCAGAGTAGCATTTGTTTTTACAATTTCAATATTAGAAAATAAGTGACTACTGCCATTGGACTTGGTCACCAATTTTAAAACATTCTTTGAACAGGTTTGCTGCATAACTAGGATTATTATGTTAGGACTTTTTTGCTTATTTGTGTTTGCAGAGATCACAAAAATCATGGCCTTTTTTTTTTGCTCAATAGCTTTCATTAGTGTCTTTTGTACTTTTGTATTTAATATTCGACATAGGACAACTCTTCTTCTTCTGATTTGGACCAGAGATGTCGAAAGGCTTGACTCCCCTGCCCTAAATGATTAGGATAGTCCTTTACTGACCCCACAAAGCAGTGATTAGGAGGATGCCTTTACTAAAGGTACTGTCACACTAAGCGAGATCGCTAACGAGATCGCTAAAGAGTCACCGATTTTATGACGCAGTAGCGATCTCGTTAGCGACTTAGCTGTGTGTGACATGTAGCGGCGATGTGGCCCCCGCTGAGATGTCGTTGATCGCTTATGAACGTTCTGAGCCGTTTTTTGGTCGTTGGTGTCCCGCTGGTGAGCCTGAATCGCTGAGTTTGACACCCTTTATGAACGACTTCACCAGCGTCGCAGGTGAGACTAGGTTTTCCCAACGACCGCAGAGGTCGTTATACAGATCGCTGATCTCTGATGAGATGTTTGTGTTTGGAAGCTAACTAGCGACCATATAGCGACCGCACTAGCGATCTCGCCGGTCGTGTTGTTGTCGTGATCGCTAGCGCGATCGCTAAGTGTGACAGTGCCTTGAGAATCCAGGTCAATTAGTAATGGTTGGCATAAAATAATTAATTTTTGACTTCTCAGTAATGGGGGGTGAAAAAGAACCTGAGAGCAGATGCTACAAGTGCCAAACTATGCTGCTTCTTGGAAGACAGAATATTGACTAACTGGAGTCCAAACTTGGTCATACACTTTAGATGTGCACTATATAGATAAAAGTTTTCAACACATGCACATTACATTACAGGAGCTTTTCTGACCTCCTGTTCAACATCCATAGACATTGATATGGATTCGACCCCTCTTCAGTTATAACTGCTACCGCTCTTCTGGGAATACTTTCTACAAGAGCATTTGTGAAGTCAGACACTGTTGTTGGAGGAGAGGCCGTGTTCACAATCTCCATTCTAGTTCATCCCAAAGGTGTTGAATGGGCTGAGGATTGGGCTATGTGTGGCCAGTCTAGTTCTTCCATCAAACTCAATAATCATGTCTTACAGGGAACCGAAAAGGGCATCCCCCAAACTGTTGCACAAAGTTGGAAGCTACAAATGTCCACAATACATTGTGCTAAAGGAGTAAGATTTCCCTTCACTGGAACTAAGGAGCCCAGGTTGACTCCTGATAACAACCCATAGTATTATCCTCCTTCACCAAACTGTAGAGCAAGCACAATGCAGTAAGGTGGGTAACATCCTCCTAGTATTCACCAAACCTGGACTCGTTCATCAGATGTCAGATAGAGAAGTGTGATCCGTCACTGCACAGAACACGTATTCTCCAGAGTCCATTGGTGGTGGTCTTACAACACTCCATCCAACACTTGGCGTGGCTGAGTTGCTGCGGTTCCTACCACTTCTCAGTAATATCACTCACAGGTGATGAGGAAGATTTAGGAGAAATGTCATGAACGGACTTGTTAGCCCAGTGGCTCCTATTACAGGTCTGTGCTGGTATCAGGGAGCTGATATCGGGGGTGGATGTTATAAATCTGGGACGAGGAGTCAGATGTTATACAACGGAGGTGAGGGGGCTGTAGATTAAACACTGATGGCTCATATTAAAGTACTGTGCTGGTATCAGAGAGCTCTGCACCACCAGCCATTAGTAAAGGCAGTCGGGTGGCGGGGGGGCCGGATCTTATACACCGGGGTGAGGTGCTGGATGTTATACACAAGGGCCGGATTTAAGAGGTGGGTGGCCAGGGGCCCATTGTGGAGGGAGGCCCATTTTTCAACGTGTTGCAATATGTAATGCAAAAACACAAAATGAAACGAACACAAGTTTATTTACAAAAATCATTTACGCAGAGTTATTCAGGTAAAATCATTCTTTACAATCCAGGCACTTTTCTTGATTTTCGTGCTGCAAAAAAAGTCCAATTCACACAGTATATCTGACTCAAAGCTCACGATAGCCAAATTTACAAGTCGTTCCTGCTTCATGGATGTCCTAAATCGGTTTTTAACTACCGTATATACCCATGTATAAGCCGAGATTTTCAGCCCATTTTTTAGGGCTGAAAGTCCCCCTCTCGGCTTATACGCGGGTCATATATGGGGGTTGGCGGGGAGGGGGAGCGGGGGTGTCGGATCATACTTACCCCTCCGCCGGCGCGGTCTCTGCAGCCCCCATGCTTCTCCCACGATCTCCGGCTCCTTCCTGCAGCGGTCACATGGCACCGCTCATTAAAGTCATGAATATGCACATATTCATGACTTTAATGAGCGATAGCACGTGCCCGCTGCAGGACTGAAGCGCTGCGGAGAGCGCCGGGAGAAGAGGAGAGGCTGCAGGGACGCGCGGCGTAGGGGTGAGTATAGCGATATTTACCTGTCCCTCGGTCCACCGCAGCGCACTGCTCCCTCGGTCTGACTCCTCTGTGTGTGAATGATCAGGCAGAGGGCGTGATGACGTCGTTAGTGCGCGCCCCGCCCCCTGCCAGATCATTCACACACAGAGGAGTCAGACCGAGGGAGCAGCGCTGCGGTGGACCGATGGACAGGTAAATATCTCAGGTGCCGGGTGTCACGACGTATAACAGATATATTCTATGATAGTAACATATATCTAATGTGACATCATTCTATATTTCCTATAATAGAAAATATCAACATGTATACATAGTATCTGCCAGCAATGTCTTACCTGACATAATATCCTATGTATTGTGGGTCTATACTGTGTATGTGTCACGCTGTCTCAGGATAGAGGTGGACCGGGGACTATGCTGACCCTGATCTGGGGTCCTGACTAGTCCCTCTACCTGGAGGTACTGTTAATGGTACAGAGGTCCAGGCCGCCAGCGTAACCCTGTCTCCTGTAGATCCCTGACCACTGTAATCTAGTCCTGAGAAGGACCCTGATTACCACCACAGGGAATGGGCAGGTCACAGCTTACACACAGTCTAAGATAAACAAGACAGACAAGGGGTAAAGAAAACACTGCCATGCATACAAAACTTCCACTACAGAGGAACACAAAAGGTTAAGGAGATAAACAATAAGCGAGGAGGGGATAAACCACAACAGGCACTCTTAGCTTAAGTCTTCTCAGAAACGATCCGCTCTGCTGGTCTGAATGAATACTTTCACCGACAACTTCCCCAGCAGACCAGCAGGTATAAGAAGGAAGCTAATTAACAAAACATCAATCGCAGCTGGGCGAGGCTGGTCAGTCCAGCACCGAGAGAGAAAGAATTAACTCCCTCAGTGCCGAAAAACAACCCAGCACCAGAAACTCAGCTGTGCAAAGTCAGGGTGTGCAATCGCGACGATCTTCGCCGCGACACACCCGTGACACCGGGGTCCTGAGCGAGCGGTGACACCGGCACCTGTCCCCCATAGTGCGCCAGTGTCACCGCCTGCTCAGGACACCGGACACCTGGCCCCCAGCAACGAGAGGTGAGTATGTCATTTTTTTTTTTTTTTTTTTGCAGCAGCAATGAGGCCTATACTATGGGGCATAATTGTGCAGCATATGTGGGCATAATCTGGAGCATATGGGGGCATAATATGGAGCATATGGGGGCATAAGCTGTGGAACATAAGGGGCATAATCTGGAGCATATGGGGGCATAATAAATAATAAATAATCTTTATTTTTATATAGCGCTAACATATTCCGCAGCGCTTTACAGTTTTGCACACATTATCGTCGCTGTCCCTGATGGGGCTCACAATCTAGATTCCCTATTAGTATGTTTTTGGAGTGTGGGAGGAAACCGGAGTACCCGGAGGAAACCCACGCAAACACGGGGAGAACATACAAACTCCTTGCAGATGTTGTCCTTGGTGGGATTCGAACCCAGGACTCCAGCGCTGCAAGGCTGCAGTGCTATCCACTGAGCCACCGTGCTGCCCAGGAGCATATGGGGGCATAATATGGAGCATATGGGGGCATAAGCTGTGGAACATATGGGGCATAATCTGGAGTATATGGGGGCATAATATGGAGCATATGGGGGCATAATCTGTGGAACATATAGGGGCATGATATGGAGCATATGGGGGCATAATCTGTGGAACATATGGGGCATAATCTGGAGCATATGGGGGCATAATCTGTGGAACATATGGGCATAATCTGGAGCATATGGGGGCATAATCTGTGGATCATACGGGGGCATATTCTGTGGAATATATGGGGCATAATCTGGAGCATATGGGGGCATAATCTGTGGAGCATGTTGGGCATAATCTGTGGAGCATATGGGGCATAATCTGTGGAGCATCATATGGGGGCATAATCATTTTTCACCCTAGGCTTATACGCGAGTCAATAAGTTTTCCCAGTTTTTTGTGGCAAAATTAGGGGGGGTCGGCTTATACACGGGTCGGCTTATACATGAGTATATACGGTAATTTGAGTTTTGAGAAGGAACGCTCACCACTCCAGTTTGTTACCATCAAAATTAGATATATCCTTAGAGCTATCCCAAAATTTGGGAAAGTGTCCTGCACACCCTTTTCCATGATAAGCTTGTACATGAAAAGTTCAGTGCTGATATCTTTTGGCTCCTCATCTGTGAATAAATTGGCAAATGTTACAAACTGACAGAGTTCATCGATAAATGTAATGTCCAACTCATCTGAATAAGACCTGATGAGTTGCTCTGCTGTGGCCTTAAGCTCGTCTGAAGACAGTTCTTTCAGATGGCTAAAAAAGCTAAATTTGCTTGATATATCTTTATATACTTGAAGACGTTGGTCAAGAGAAGCGATAAACTGATCAATGATAGGCAAGAAAGTTTCTGTTCTGCATTTTTCAGAAGGGCTGAGTTGTACTTCTTCCATATGGTCATAATCCAATGGATTGAGACACACGTTTCGGCGCCTGTATCGAGTTATCATCTGAACATACTCCGATGAACCAGGCAGCTCTTCGCCTTGCTTCTCATAAATTTTGAAGGAATCACGCTTTGATGCAATATAGTTTTTTAAGCTGGTCAGTGATGCCACAGCAGTGTTTAGATCAGAGGCTGTTTACTTGTATATATCAGAGGCTGTTGCTGTGCTGGCTGTATATAGAATAGAGTCTGAGGGGCTGTATAAAGTGTATACACAGCACTATACTGTAAACAGGTCCACACTATATACATACAGTATACACAGACACACTGTAATGCAGGATATAGTGTGGACCTGTATATACTGTATGGTACTGTGTAGGACAGGAACTGCAAGAAAGATACACAGACAGACACAGACACACACACAGACAGACAGAGATCATACTCACCCACCGCGACACTGTGAAGACTGAACCACTACACTTCTGGATCTTCAGTGACTGAATATCCATTCCAAAAAAAAAAGGAAGCACACTGTAGCGCTGCAGCTTGCAAACACGAGATATGAAAAATGAATTGCATCACTGCCTTAGAAATATGAAAAAATTGAGAAGGGTTAGCGCATAAAATGGCCAATTTATGTGTACCTGGAAGCCACGTTAAGGCGCTCCTCATATTCCAGGTCCTAACTAATGCCAATCCTCACTTAGAAAAGTCTCCATCTGTATGGGAACCTATGTATCCTCTCTCTAGACTGAAATTTACATCTCTGTGGAGGGGTAATAGCCCTGGTATAATTAAAACGCCTGTGACCAACAGGTGGAGTGCTCAGGTAGAAGGTAAATGAATACATATCAAAAAACTGACCGGCACATCCAAAAATAGACCCAATGTGAACAGGTTCTAAATCTAGAGTCACCAACTCATGCACATTCAAAAAAAAGGAAGCACACTGTAGCGCTGTAGCTTGCAAACACGAGGTATGAAAAATGAATTGCATCACTGCCTAGGCGCCTAGACGCCAGTACAATTGAAGCTCTGACCCCCGTGTCAGAGCGAAGCCAGCAGCGTGATCAGGTCATGTGATCACGCTGCTGACGTCACTCGCCAGCGGCGCCCAGAAGGGTGAAGACTGGTGGTGAGTGTGCTCCACTATGGAGCTGAAGAAACCACAGAAGATTAACGGGAGACATACTGTGTGAGTGTGTGTGTATGGGGTGGATTTAGAGTGGGGATGGGGGTTCTTTTATGTGTGGGGGTTTGGAGTGGGGATGGGGGTTATTTTATATGTGGGGGGATTTGGAATGGGGATGGGGGTTATTTTATGTGTGGGGGGATTTGGAGTGGGGATGGGGGTTATTTTATATGTGGGGGGATTTGGAGTGGGGATGGGGGGTTATTTTATGTGTGAGTGGATTTGGAGTGGGGATGGGGGGTTATTTTATGTTTGGGGGGGTTTGGAGTGGGGATGGTGGATACATTATGTGTTGGGGGGATTTGGAGAGGGGATGGGGTTCTTTTATGTGTGGGGGGTTTGGAGTGGGGATGGGGGATTATTTTATATGTGGGGGGATTTGGAGTGGGGATGGGGGGTTATTTTGTGTGGGGGGATTTGGAGTGTCGATGGGGGGTTATTTTATGTGTGGGGGGATTTGGAGTGGTGATGGGGGGTTATTTTATGTGTGAGGGGATTTGGAGTGGGGATGGGGGGTTATTTTATTTGTGGGGGGATTTGGAGTGGGGATGGGGGATACTTAATATTGTGGGGGGATTTGGAGTGGGGATGGTGGGTACTTAATGTGTGTGGGGGATTTGGAGTGGGGATGGGGGTACTTAATGTGTGTGGGGGGGATTTGGAGTGGGGATGGGGGTACTTAATGTGTGTGGAGGATTTGGAGTGGGGATGGGGGATACTTAATGTGTGTGGGGGATTTGGAGTGGGGATGGGGGTACTTAATGTGCATGGGGGATTTGGAGTGGGCATGGGGGGTACTTAGTGTGCGTGGGGGATTTGGAGTGGGGATGGGGGAATTTTATGTGTGTGTGGGGATTTGGAGTGGGGATAGGGGATACTTAATGCGTGTGGGGATTTGGAGTGGGGATGGGGGAATTTAATGTGTGTGGGGATTTGGAGTGATGATGGGGGCATTTAATATGTGGGGGGGGATTTGAGGGTACTGAAAAGTATGTATGTATGAGGACATGTATGAGGAAACAGTATGGGGGATGGTTGCAGACAGTATGGGGAGCGAACGGGTGAATGCATGTGGACACAGTATGGGGAGTGACGGGGATGGGATGTGTGCAGACACAGTATAGGGAGTGAGGGGTATGTGTGAGCAGACAGTATAGAGAGTGAGGGGGTAAATATATGAGGAGACATTATGGTGAACAGGGGGGATGTGAGAGGAGACAGTGTGAGGAGGGAGGGGAATAGTGTGAGGTGACAGTATATTGCAGATATTTTTATTTAGGAGCATTATAATGACTTTTCTGTCTTTAAGGGCATCGTGTGGAGAGTTGGTGCAGAAGACTGGAGAAGATGGAAAACTGCAGAGACGGCTGTGGATGAGAAAACTCATCATGGGATCTGGACAAGATGAAGAAAAGGAGAATGACTCCAGAGACGACGTCATCTATAAGGTACCTGGATGTAAATATTAATTGTGATACTGACTAATTCTCATGTCTTTATTTGTTAGGAGCATTAAAGGGGTACTCCAGGTCTATGCTGAGTCTGCAGTCACATAGAATGACTGCAGACTCAGCACAAACCTGGAGAACCCCTTTAATGCTCATAACATAAATAAAAACATGAGAATTAGTCAATTTCAGAATTCTCACAGTGCTCACTGCACGCTGTTAGGATTCTCTTGTGTCGGTAATTTACATACATGTGGTTACATGCTGACTAGAGATGTGTGGCCTCACTCAATGAAAATGAACAGAGCGAGGCCGGGCACGTCTAGTCGGAATGTGGCCAGAAGTACAGTCATGGCCAAAAGTTTTGAGAATGACACAAATATTAATTTTTACAAAGTCTGCTGCTTCACTTTTTCTAATGGCAATTTGCATATACTCCAGAATGTTATAAAGAGTGATCAGCTTAACAGTAGTGTTGAGCGATAATGCTCGATATCTAAAAATATCGTATCGAAATTGTATCGCCGATAGCACTAAATATCGTCGATATCCGATTTCGATACCGGAAGTCCCATGTAAGTCTATGGGAACAAAATATCGCAACAAAAAAACCCTTTCTTTCGTTGTAAACACAAAATATACACACATAGAATACATATATATATATATATATATATATATACATGTCATTGTGACATATATATATACATATTGTAACATTTCCAGGGGTATTTAGCTCTAGGATCGCTGTCTGGGTAGACAGAATGGCACGGAAACAGTTCATTCAGACAGCATTTTGGTGAAAACTGGCCGCAACCAGTTTTATTAAAGTCCACAGCACACAGATAAAAACAAAGCATAAACAGAAAACCTGGGCTTGTCTAGCCTCTAATTACACTTAGATAGATGGCCCTCTCTATCCGGGACCCAGACTCTACCAGTCTGTGCCCAAAACAACACATATGATATGTTACCAGTATGGAGTTTCACAGACACTCCTCTTTATGTCTGAAGGCAACTCCAACGTCCAGACTTGAGAGAGGTCACCTCCTATTCAGCCGCTCTTCACACGGATTCGCACTGAGACTACTCCTATGTCCGGGGTTCTTCCTGCACCCAAACTGAGATAGCTCAAACACTCTTGGAGACTGCTTCCTTGTGCCAGTACACCTCTCTGTGTCCAGGCTAAAGACAGCTCTAACACTCTTGGAGACTGTTTCTTGTGCCGAGACACCTTCCTGTGTCCAGGCTAAACTAGTTCTAACACTCTTGGAGACTGTTTCTTGTGCCAGGACACCTTCCTGTGTCCAGGCTAAACTAGCTCCCAGATTGTGTTTGCAGACACCTACTTCTGGTCTCCTAATTAAGACCTGAGTAGTTTCAGGCTTGTGCTGCAAGTGTGTGCTGAATGTGAGGTGTAGTGACCTTTCTCCACCACTAGGTCCACAAAGCCACACATTTCCCTTATACCTAGGTGAAATGTACACCCCATTCATCACATATTCACTCACTGTCTCACATATCCCCTCCCTCTTCTCCAGACCGGAGGGCTGGTCATCCAGACCGGAGGGCTGGTCAACAATCCAACAGAGACAGTGAACTCCGGACCAGTCATGGCCCTCACCAGCTTCATCTCCACCACTGTCACTTGTATCTTCACCTGAGTCATAGCCAACATCAGCTTTCTCTTTATCTGAAGCATCCGCACTACCCTGTACCCTCCCAGGCCTATACTCTCTGCGGGCCTCGGGTATCCTGCACGGTTTCATCTTGACCTTAGGGCCGGGCTCACCTTCGACACAGTGCCTGGCCAGAGAAGCATGACCCGACACATCAGAACACCTCTGCTGACTCTTCCTCAGAAACTCACGTACCTCCTGTCCCTGGTGCACTGACCATGTGTCACCAACTGTCACAGAAGGTATAGGGGGTTTTTCACTTTTCTCCAGTTCCCCACTTTCAGGCTCTTCTGGCAAGACATGCCCAGAAGCCCCACCGTCAGTCCTAGACTCTACCTCTTCAGCCACGTTCTGCATCCCATCTGGGCTCCCGTGTGTCTGCAGCGGCAACGGAGTGACACATCGCTTTTCCCATTTGTTGGGACGTGGCTCCGATGTAGCCTCCCTGAAAGTGCGCCTGAGCTCACCAATGCCAGCTACTGATCCGGACCGTAACCCGTCCACGCCGCTGTCTTCGGCAGAAACAGATTCCTGGACAGAGTCAGTCCCCATATCTTCAGTCTTGCTCCTCACAGCTTCACTTGAAACCTCAGCTTCTGATGAGGCATCTGGCTTGGTGACCACCACTTCCATGGCTTTTTCCACCTCTGCAGCATCACCTTCAGAGTCCTTGGCATGATGCAGATCCACACCACACACTGACAACTTCTCATCTTCAACAGCATCCACTTGTGCTGTGTTCAGTTTCAGAGTCCTGCCTTTAAAGCTCAGCTCTCCTCCTTTCACCTTAGTCTTCGCCAGGGAACCGGCCAACTGTAAAACATCTTCAGATGCCATCTTCTGTCTGGCTGTAAGGTCAGCATCAGCTTTCTTCTCAGGACTCTCAACCTCCTCTGCTACCATGCCTTCCTCATTTGCACTGGTTGCTTTATGGTCATCAGATAATTCACTATCACCACCACTATCCCTGTCTGACCCCCTTTTCTCAGCCACATCTGGCTCACTTTCAGGGTTAGACACTTCATTTTCATTCACATCCGGCTCACTGTCAGGGTTATACAATTCATTCTCATTCACATCTTGATCTGGAACCTTAGTTAACATGTCATTCACAACATTAACTTCACCATCTGGTCCCTGGTTTCCCTCAGGTGGTCCCTCAAGTATGTGACTATGTGATAACCCCAGCACTATACTTCCATATAGCTCAGGTACCAGGAGCTGACTCACGACCTCTCCCTGGACTTCAGTGTCCCTATACAATAGGTTATTGTTCATGGCAGCATGAGGAAACCTCTCCTCAGAGCCAGGCTCTTGGGGAACCTCATTCAGAACAATTACATTTTCCGGTGCCGTTTTAAGAGTGGGGTCTCGCACCGGCTCACTCCCAAAATTGTCACAGGAGCCAGGCAGGTCAGGGACACTCGGTTCCCGAGAACCACCATCCTCGTCTCCCAACATCACCTGCAAAGAAATTTCATCTTTATCACGGTCATCATCAGTATCATCACTATTATGATTAGCATCATCATCATTATCAATATCAGCATCATCATCATGGTCATCATCATTATCATGATCATCATTATCATTATCAATATTATCATGGTCATCATCATTATCACATAAGTTTAACGGCCCACTAGCATTGTGTTCCGCCCCTCGGGACTGCGCACCCCCAGTAGGAGCTTCATCACACTGTCCATCAGAAGCATTTTTCCCCCAGAGATCCTTAGACCGGGGAAAGTCATTACCCAATATGACAGGGTGCACCAGGTTTTTCACTACCCCCACTTCATATGAAACCTCCCCGAGTTTAGGGACCAAGTCCACGGCAATCTCTGGGTAGACTTTGGTGTCTCCATGGATGTACACCACACTCAGGTGCTTATCAGGGATGAAGTCCCTATCACTCAGGCTGTCACATACGGAAGTCACTGGACTCTCTGAGTCCAAGAGGGCCTGTGCTGGGCAGTCACTTACAACCACCGGGGACCCCTGTGGTCCAGTCTCTTCGGCTGAGGTGGACACACACACAGGTTCTGCGCAGAGAGAGAGGGACCTGCCAACATCACGGCACATAGGCTCCCCCTCTATTGGACAGTTCGCTGCAATTTCACGCCAGCTCCAACACTGTCCATCACACTCTCCCACCCACATGTCCCCTCGGGCCTGAACCCGCTTATCAGCATACCCCATGTCCCCAACAGCTGGAACGCTCTTACCGCGAGAGTTCAGCGTCCGGGAACTCCGAAGTGACGACCTCTCAGACGGCTGTACCTCAGGAGGACGTGCTTGGGTGTATCGGTCCACTATCACCTTTTCTACTCCATAATCAGGCCTGCTGACTGCAGACTCCCAACTGTATCTCCAGTCACGAACTCCCCTGGCACGGGCTGTCACCGTAACACCCAGCCGGGTAAGAATCGCCGCTTTCAACTTGGCATAGTCTTCGCTGTCCTGCTTGCTCAGGTCAGCCCAGACTTTTTGGGGTTCCCCAATCAGATAGGGTACGACCGCCATGGCCCATTCAGATAGTGGCAGATTCTCCTTCTCTGCCAGTCTCTCAAACCTAGTAAGATATACCTCCACATCATCACGAGGTGTCATTTTTCTCAAGGACCAGTCTTACCGCCTTCTTTATAGCGGACAACGCCGGTGCCTTCACAACATTACTTCGGGACGCGGCACCGAAATCCTTTTTTGGTGCTGTCATCTGCTCAACAAATAACCGGTTATTCTCCTGCTGCTGCTGCAGGAATTGCTGCTGGGCCTGCTGCATGTGCTGCTGGTGCTGCAGGCACTGCTGCTCCATGCTCTGCTGCATGCTTCGCTGGGCCTGCACCAGGTACTCAACGAGCTCCTCCATACTGCCGGACTCATCTGTCTCAATCACAGCAGTCTTATGTTGCATATTAACTTGCGCCATTTGTTCAAACAGTGCCTCCATGCTGTCAGATATCTCTGTCTTCACAACGGCAGACTTCAGTCAAGGCATACACACTACACAGCTTTTTTCCACAGAAAATTCAGCCTTGCTGTGCAAACACCCTTTTTTTTTTTTTTTTTTCTTTTGCAAAGTCTATTAGGGCTACTGTCTCTTTAAGACTGCTCCACAGACGTTTCTCTTGCTGCTGCACATTCCACAGTCATTTTCACAACAAGTTGAGCTTTGCTGTGCATACATTTTCTCTCTGCAGACCCTATCAGGGCCACTGTCTCTCCAAGACTGCTCCAAACAGACGTTTCTGCTGACACACTTTTTTTTTTTCTGCTGCTATTTCAATAGACTTCACCTTTAATGCTGTCTCTCGCCACTGTGCTGCATACACACTCCAGCACTAACTGTATCAGGCACTGCGCTGCCCCAGCATTTTCCGCCAATTGTAACATTTCCAGGGGTATTTAGCTCTAGGATCGCTGTCTGGGTAGACAGAATGGCACGGAAACAGTTCATTCAGACAGCATTTTGGTGAAAACTGGCCGCAACCAGTTTTATTAAAGTCCACAGCACACAGATAAAAACAAAGCATAAACAGAAAACCTGGGCTTGTCTAGCCTCTAATTACACTTAGATAGATGGCCCTCTCTATCCGGGACCCAGACTCTACCAGTCTGTGCCCAAAACAACACATATGATATGTTACCAGTATGGAGTTTCACAGACACTCCTCTTTATGTCTGAAGGCAACGCCAACGTCCAGACTTGAGAGAGGTCACCTCCTATTCAGCCGCTCTTCACACGGATTCGCACTGAGACTACTCCTATGTCCGGGGTCCTTCCTGCACCCAAACTGAGATAGCTCAAACACTCTTGGAGACTGCTTCCTTGTGCCAGGACACCTCTCTGTGTCCAGGCTAAAGACAGCTCTAACACTCTTGGAGACTGTTTCTTGTGCCGAGACACCTTCCTGTGTCCAGGCTAAACTAGTTCTAACACTCTTGGAGACTGTTTCTTGTGCCAGGACACCTTCCTGTGTCCAGGCTAAACTAGCTCCCAGATTGTGTTTGCAGACACCTACTTCTGGTCTCCTAATTAAGACCTGAGTAGTTTCAGGCTTGTGCTGCAAGTGTGTGCTGAATGTGAGGTGTAGTGACCTTTCTCCACCACTAGGTCCACAAAGCCACACATTTCCCTTATACCTAGGTGAAATGTACACCCCATTCATCACATATTCACTCACTGTCTCACAATATATTTATAGTTTATACACTTCTACATAGTAAAATAGACTCTGATTCAATTGCCGGGTAAAGCCGTGACATACCCCATAGAAGTCGACGGGCTCGGTGCCGAGTACCCCCAAAACCTCTGGCTCTGTGCGACTCAACTTGGGCGTCACGAACAGGATTCTGTAGCTCGCTATAAGCGAGTCCTGTGTGCCTGAATTGAACTGGTTTTGTGCTTGAGAATTGCTAAAATCATCAGAGAATGTATTTGCCATTTTCCCGCCATATCTGCGTCACGACGAGGCACTGGTGAAGAAGAAGGGCGTGCTCTTCATGGGTGTACACTCACTCAGTGACGCGAAAACGATGGCTCTAAATGGTACTGCAATGTAAGATCGTGCCCCACAGCTCTTCAGTTCCGCCTCCTCATCCGCCTCCTCATCCTCCTCAGTGTGCGGAAACTAACACGAAGGTCCCGCCTCCCTACAAAAGAGGGGCCCTCTCCAGATGCTAATGACACATGTGACTTGGCAGAGATGGCTAATGGACACGAGCAGAAGTGTGAAGGGATGGAGCAGTCAGAGCTCTCCCCCCACGGAAGCGACCCGATCGCCACGGAACCACCGTTGGGCACCCGGCCTGGAAACCCTCCTACGCTGCAAGAAGCGGAGGATACCCTAAGAGGCCTGGCCCGGCCCTGGGAGGAGGTCGCCAGGATGGAAGCGAGCTGGCGTGCCCTAAAACTAAACTTGGAGCGGCGCCAATCCCTCTTACCTGAAGTGTCTGTACCGGAAGGTGAGGCACCCGTTCTAGTAGAGGAGTCCTTGCAATGTGATCCGGTTGACGTTGTCGCAGTGGAGGCACCCGTTCGTGCAAAAAACTCTGCACCGGCAGCACCCCAGATCCCGCTGTCTGCCCCCGTCGCTGAGACAGAAGAAGCGACACCCGTCCTCATGGAGGAGGCCGCGCAGGCACCAGAGGTCTACCTGTCTGTACCGGAGCCCCGACTGTCATCTGTTCCAGAGCCGGCTGCTTCCTCCGCAGGTGAGCGCCGCCAGGACTGGGGGGCGCCAGGAGAGCTGCCGCAAACCGGACACTGTAAGCTGCAGTTTGATGGTGGAGACATGGAGCAGCTGGTGGAGGAGAATTACAACCGGCGTCAGGAGGAAGAGTGGAGACGTTGGGAGCGGGAAGCAGAGCGACAAAGGGAGCAGCGAGAATCCCAAAAACTTTGCCAACGTCAGCTGGAGAAGGACCGGGCAGATAAGGACCGGATGAGAAAGGATAAAGGAACCCTGTGTGAGCCGCGGCATAAGGGTGCAGTACGGAGCTTTAAATTGAAAGGTGGTTGGGGCTTCATCCAGGAGCCTGGACTTTATTTAGAAGTTTTTGTGAACCGGCGGGACGTGGAGGCTCACCTCCCAGAAGGACACCCGGGGAGGGACCTGTTGCCAGGAGACTTGGTGACTTACACCCGACACTGGGGTTACAATGGATGGTACGCCCTAAATGTTACCAGGTGCGACCCCTACTCCCCAGAGTGTCAGGAACCTGTGAGACCCTCGGAGCCTTCAGCCTCCCACATCCAGGCCTCTGCAAAAGTGCCCACCCCACGCCGTAAATCTCCCAAGCCTCCCTCAGTGGTCTCCTCAGCAGCCCCAGCTATGGACATGATAAGTATAGCTGGCCCGTACCCGGCGCCTGTTAGGCCCCCTGGGGTTCGTTCAGTCCGGGACATAGGGTTCCAGACCCGGAGGGAGATGAAAGAGGTGGCCACACAGACCCAGATAGCGGGTCACGACTTGACTGTACAGGCCACACGACGTCATCAGGTCCTGGTGGTCCTTGGTGCCTCGGATGTTTGGCAAGCATCAGAAGAGTACCAGGTGGTACCTGGAACACCCCTGCCAAAGAATTATAAATAACCCGGACAGGGTCCCTGTGTAATGTAAGGAGTACAGTTCATATAGTGTCTTGTGCTTGGGTGCGATGAAAACACAGGAGTCACAGGTTTGACATAGAAGGTCTTGTATTACTTCATACAAGTGGCAATAATAGTCACACAGTTTGCAGATACAAAAGCAGGAGACACAGCAGGCCAGAGTAACTTAAGCTCAGCAATCACTCTCCACAACAGGTTCAGGATCTCTTCTCTGTTACCATAAGTCCATGCAAACGTGGATCTATCAAATAGCAAGGTTCCAAAGTCCACGAGTGTTCCAAAGTTCCACAATAGGAAATAACTGGAGTACAAGGTCCAAGGCTTCCAGGAGTCAGGTCACAGGTACACTGCAGGCTTGATTCTGAAGCACTGATTGCTCAGCTGTGGCTGCTTAAGAAGCAAGAGGAACATGCAAGCTGGAAACTCCATATTGACTGAGGGCAAGACAGCTGCAGCAAGACAGAAAGTAAAATGGCTGACGGAAAAACTGAGTTTCAGGAACATGTACACAGAACCTTACATTACTCCCCCCTTAGGGACAACCTCCGGATGACCTCAGACCAGGCTTGTGTGGGTACCTCTGATGAAACTGACGGAGCAAGCGAGGAGCATTAACGTTATTGACCGGTTTCCCATGAGTTGTCCTCCACTGGGTAACCCTGCCATTTAATCAAATATTGTAACTGATTTCTATACAACCTGGAATCTAGAATCTTTCCACCACAAATTCTTCCTGACCATCGACTAGCACTGGGTCAGGGCAAGGAGAAGAACGTCCAGGAAACGTATTGGGTGTCACAGCCTTTAGTAGAGATACATGAAAGACAGGGTGGATTCTCATAGTTCTGGGCAGTTGAAGACGACAAGCGACAGCACTTATAATTTTACTGATTTTATAAGGTCCAATGTATTTATGTCCCAACTTAGATGATGGAATTCTTAACTTAAGATTTCTGGTTGACAGCCAGACCAGGTCTCCTACCTTGAAAGCTGGTGCAGGTTTACGAAATTTATCTGCGGCTTTCTTGTACCTTTCCTGAGCCAATTCCAGATTTCCCTTTAGAAGATCCATATTCTTTTGTAAAGACGTGATTCTTTCAGCCACTGCTGGCAAAGGCGTTTCTATGGGAAATCGAGGAAGAATATTAGGATGATAACCTAAATTGGAGTAAAAAGGAGACTGCTTAGTGGAGGCGCTCTGAGAGTTGTTATAAGAGAACTCAGCCAGTGGAAGTAGATCCACCCAATCATCCTGTAGGTGGCAGATAAAGCAGCGAAGATACTGCTCCAGGGTCTGGTTGGTTCGTTCCGTCTGTCCATTAGTCTGAGGATGAAAAGCAGAAGAAAGGTTCACTTTAATGTCCAATGCTGCACAGAAATTTTGCCAAAACCTTGAAGTGAATTGCACCCCTCGATCCGAAATAACCTCATCTGGTACTCCATGTAAGCGAAACACATTTTTAATCATCAAATCTGATGTCTGTCTTGCAGTGGGTAAGCCGACACAAGGGATAAAATGAGCTGCTTTTGTTAAACGATCAACCACCACTAGAATGGTGTTCTTCCCTTGAGAGGTTGGTAACTCCACAATGAAGTCCATAGAAATGGATCCCCACGGGCGGGACGGGTGGGAAGAGGTTGCAACAGACCAGTTGGTGAGGAGCGAGGTGTTTTGCATCTTGCACAGACTTCACATGAAGTGACATAGTTTAAAACATCCTTCCTGCAAGTGGGCAACCAAAAGAAACGAGAAAGAAATTCCTGTGTCTTTAGAATTCCTCTATGCCCGGCTATCTTGGAATCGTGAATGAGTTGCAATACTCTCAATCTGACTGTTTCAGGAATATACAGACGTTGTCCCTGAATCCACACACCATTCTTAAAGACAAGACTTACGTCCCTTGGGGGTTGTGCCAAAAATGAATCCGCATGGTATGCTTCCTTGATGTCCTTAAGTAGGTCTTGATTATGAATCACTCCCAGGAATCTAGAGTCAGGAAGAATAGTCTTAGGAGGAGTAAGTGGACGTGTCTCTGCTGAATAAATCCTAGAGAGTGCATCAGCCTTTCCATTGCGCGATCCTGGTCTATAAGAAATGATAAAATTAAATTGGTTTAAGAAAAGATTCCAGCGAGCCTGGCGAGGAGTCAGGCACTTAGCCGACCTGATAAATTCAAGGTTACGATGGTCTGTCAGGACGACTATTTGCTGTGCAGCTCCCTGAAGAAGGTGTCTCCATTCTTTGAAGGCGGCAATAATGGCCAACAACTCTCTATTGCCCACATCGTAGTTCCTCTCAGCCGAAGACAACTGCTGGGAAAAGAAGGCACAGGGATGCAAGACATTCTTCTCACCTGTTCTCTGAGAGAGTATAGCTCCAACGGCACAGTCTGAAGCATCCACCTCTATTATAAAGGCAAGTTCGGGGTTGGGATGTACTAAGATTGGTGCAGTGGTAAATTTATCTTTTAGACGGGAAAATGCTTCCTGGGCTTGGGGAGTCCAGGAGAACCTAGACTCTTTCCGGGTAAGTTGGGTGATAGGTGACACTACCTCAGAGAAATTCCTAATGAAACGTCTATAGAAGTTGGCAAACCCGATGAAGCGCTGCACCTCCTTCACATTTCTAGGACTTGGCCAATCCTTGATGGCTTGGGTCTTGCTTCCATCCATACTAATTCCTTGTGTAGACAGTACATACCCCAGAAATTGAATTTCGGTCCTATGGAATTCACACTTTTCAAGTTTGATGTAAAGATGATTTTGTCTTAGACGTTCCAAGACCATTCTCACATGTCCATGATGTTCCTCTGTGGAGTTAGAAAAAATTAGAATATCATCCAAATAAATCACCACGAATGTATCTAGGAGATCCCTGAAGATGTCATTCACCAAGTGTTGGAAAGTGGCTGGGGCGGTACTCAGACCAAAAGGCATAACTAGATATTCAAAGTGTCCATAGCGTGACCTGAATGCAGTCTTCCATTCATCCCCAGGTCTAATACGGACTAAGTTATAGGCCCCACGGAGATCTAGTTTAGAGAAAATTTTGGCATGTCGCACTCTCTCCAATAACTCAGGGATTAAAGGCAATGGATAACGGTTTCTAATAGTAACCTTATTGAGTTCCCTATAGTCTACGCAGGGTCTCAGAGATCCATCTTTCTTCTTTACAAAGAAGATGGGTGCACCTGCAGGAGATGAAGAGGGGCGTATGAAGCCCTTGGCTAGATTTTCGTCTATGTAATCCTTTAAAGCCTTTAGCTCGGGCCCCGCCAGGGGGTAGATCTTACCAAAAGGTATCTCTGCTCCAGGCAATAATTCAATTGGACAATCATATGGACGGTGAGGGGGAAGCTGGTCAGCGTTCTTCTTGTCACATAAATCCACATAGTCCTGGTATACAGCTGGTAGTTCAGGGACTGACATGGTTCCTTTAGGAACAGAGCAAGCTGAAACTTTTGGACTTATCTGTTTCTCTGGAAAGTGTAATTCCTTGGTCTCCCAGTTAATGGTAGGATTCTGAGCCTGCAGCCATGGTAGCCCTAGAATAATGGGAAAGTGGGGAGAAGAGATAAGCATAAAGGACAGTTTCTCTTGATGATCTTTACCCATAAGAACCCTCAAAGGCTCTGTTTCCTGATCCACTGGTCCAGAGGTCAGCAGGGAGCCATCCACAGTTTCCATCTGTACTGGAGTAGCCTACTTCACTGAACGTATCCCCTGTTTCAGAGCAAAGGAGACATCCATAAAATTTCCACTTGCCCCTGAGTCGATCATAGCAGAGCTAGACACCCAAGCTGAGTCAACCCAGAGTTTGATGGAAAGAAAGCAATGAGAATTGTTTTTCTTACAACTCAGCTGGGACACCGCTGAGGAAACTTGAAAAATTGCAGCGTTTACACAGTCAACGTCCTCAGAAGTAACGGAGTTTAAGTCCGAGAAATCAAGATCTGTTGCTGCAGATCTCTCTGGAGCCTGAGGCTGGACCTGACAGATCCCTCTCGCAACACTCACAGTGAATGAGTGCTGCAGTAGTCTTACGAGAACGGCTGGGGCAGTTTATAATGAAGTGCCCTGACTTACCACAATAGAAACATAGATTCTCCTTAAAACGATGTTCCTTGCGTGCATCACTAACCCGTCGTTGTAAAGAGTCTACCTGCATGGGTTCAGGTTCAGGTTCCCGTGTGATCCTACTCAAAGGTTCCTTAGCTGGAGAGGAAGGTAGGAAAAGGTTAGTGCGATTGCTTTCGAACCATCTCTCTTGCCTGCGTTCAGTCAGACGAGTATCAATACGGATGCAGTAGTTAATAAAGTCACCTAACGCAGTGGGAGGGTCGGCACGAGCAAGTTCATCCTTAATCAGTGGAGATAACCCTTTTCGAAAAATAGATTTTTTGGCGGAACTGTCCCAGGTGGTATCAAGGGCCCATCTCCTGAAATCCAAGGCATATTCAGCTACCGAGTGCTTACCTTGGCGCAAAGCTAACATGGCTGCTTCAGCTGTTGCACCTCGATTGGGGTCATCAAACACCTGTCCCATGGCTGAAATGAAAGCATCAAGATGATCCAAACATTCATCCTCAGTCTCAATCAGAGGGTTTGCCCACATCAAAGCCTTGTTGGTAAGCAACATAATTATAGTAAGTACTTTAGATCGTTCAGTGGGAAATTGTGAAGCATGTGCAGAAAAAAAAAATTGCATTGATTAATAAATCCCCTGAATTTCTCACGTTCACCGCCAAAACGAAAAGGGGGCAACTTGGGAATCCCAGAACTCGGGGCTACGGCAGGAGCCTGGACTCGCTCCTCTATAACCTCAATCCTGGCTCGCAAATCCTGGGCAGTCTGTCCAAACACTTGCAAATTGTGATTAGTGAGGTCCTGTAGGTTTGTAAAACGGGTTTTTATAGTCTGCAAATCTGCAAGGATATTATCAGTCACTCCGCAAAGTTCCTTTATGCGGGCCTCCATTTTCCAGATCTTTTAAGACAGGAGTACTGGAAGGAGAGGAGAAGAGAAAAAAAAAACAATAGTGTTTACCTGTGGTAACACTGCAGAGAGAAAAAAAAATTAAGGGAACTGCTCACCTGGAATGGTTGTGAGAAGTCACAACCACTATCATCACAGAAAGTTCAACCGGACATCTGATATCCACAGTTACAGCAGACACAAAAGAGAAAAGAAATAAAAAAAACAATAGTGTATACCTGTGGTAACACTGCAGAAAAAAAAAAAACTTAAGGGAATTGCTCACCTGGAATGGTTGTGAGAAGTCACAACCACTGTCATCACAGAAAGTACAACCGGACATCTGATATCCACAGTTACAGCAGACACAGCCTTTTCCAGACCCAGCAGACACTAACGTTTGGCTTCAGAATCTTGTAATGTAAGGAGTACAGTTCATATAGTGTCTTGTGCTTGGGTGCGATGAAAACACAGGAGTCACAGGTTTGATATAGAAGGTCTTGTATTACTTCATACAAGTGGCAATAATAGTCACACAGTTTGCAGATACAAAAGCAGGAGACACAGCAGGCCAGAGTAACTTAAGCTCAGCAATCACTCTCCACAACAGGTTCAGGATCTCTTCTCTGTTACCATAAGTCCTATGCAAATGTGGATCTATCAAATAGCAAGGTTCCAAAGTCCACGAGTGTTCCAAAGTTCCACAATAGGAAATAACTGGAGTACAAGGTCCAAGGCTTCCAGGAGTCAGGTCACAGGTACACTGCAGGCTTGATTCTGAAGCACTGATTGCTCAGCTGTGGCTGCTTAAGAAGCAAGAGGGAGAGAATCAGGGCGGGAACATGTAAGCTGGAAACTCCATATTGACTGAGGGCAAGACAGCTGCAGCAAGACAGAAAGTAAAATGGCTGACGGAAAAACTGAGTTTCAGGAACATGTACACAGAACCTTACACCCTGTATGTAAATAGTTAAATTGTTTATGTACCCGGACGGGTGAATGTTCATAAAAAAGTTTTTTAATTTAATAAAAAAAAAAAAACACAGTTTTCATTACTTTTATTACAGTCTCATCCTGCGACGCCATCGATCTCCTGTAAAAAATGAAAAAAAAAAAAAAAAGTATACCACCTGACCGACGCAGTCCATAGTAACGAGTGTCCCACGACGATCCAGCTCTGCTACATCAGAATGACAGGCAGAGCCTGTCATCCCGGCGCAGCACAGCTGATTACCTGCTTCCCCGGCGGTGACGTCATCGGACTGGTTTACGGCCGGGATTACCCTGCAGTCACTGCAGTTATCGCGAAAAACTGCATGTGACCGCCAGGGAGAAGATAATGGCGGCCATCAAGCAGTCCAGGACGTGACCGCCGGAGATCTTCTGCCAGGTAAGTGCCGCTGACTCCTGACAGACCCGACCGACGGACACTCACAGTGACAGTGACAAATCCGATTCCGGTATTCGATAAGACAAAAATATCAAAACGAATTATCGAAAGGCCGATAGAGCTAATATCGGCCGATAGCCGATATTTGCAGTATCGTATCGCTCAACACTACTTAACAGCAATTACTTGCAAAGTCAATATTTGGCTAGAAAATGAACTTTATCCCCCAAAACACATTTCAACATCATTGCAGCCCTGCCTTAAAAGGACCAGCTAACCTCTTTTCAGTGATTGCTCCATTAACACAGGTGTGGGTGTTGATGAGGACATGGCTGGAGATCAATCTGTCATGATTAAGTAAGAATGACACCACCGGACACTTTAAAAGAGGCTGGTGCTTGGCATCATTGTTTCTCTTCTGTTAACCATGGTTATCTCTAAAGAAACACGTGCAGTCATCATTGCAATGCACAAAAATGGCCTAACAGGGAAGAGTATCGCAGCTAGAAAGATTGCACCTCAGTCAACAATCTATCGCATCATCAAGAACTTCAAGGAGAGAGGTTCCATTGTTGCCAAAAAGGCTTCAGGGCACCCAAGAAAGATCAGCAAGCGCCAGGACCGTCTCTTAAGTGTTTCAGCTGCGGGATCGGGCTATCAGCAGTGCAGAGCTTGCTCAGGAATGGCAGCAGGCAGGTGTGAGTGCATCTGCACGCACTGTGAGGTGGAGATTCTTGGAGCAAGGCCTGGTCTCAAGGAGGGCAGCAAAGAAGCCACTTCTCTCCAGAAAAAACATCATGGACAGACTGATATTCTGCAAAAGGTACAGGCAGTGGACTGCTGAGGACTGGGGTAAAGTTATTTTCTCTGATGAATCCCCTTTTCGATTGTTTGGGACATCAGGAAAACGCCTCATTCGGAGAAGACAAGGTGAGCGCTACCACCAGTCTTGTCTCATGCCAACTGTTAAGCATCCTGAAACCATTCATGTGTGGGGTTGCTTCTCAGCCAAGGGAATCGGCTCTCTCACAGTCTTGCCTAAAAACACAGCCATGAATAAAGAATGGTACCAGAATGTCCTCCAAGAGCAACTTCTCCCAACCCTCCAAGAGCAGTTTGGCGATCAACAATGCCTTTTCCAGCATGATGGAGCACCTTGCCATAAAGTCAAAGGTGATAACTAAATGGCTCAAGGAACAAAACATAGAGATTATGGGTCCATGGTCTGGAAACTCCCCAGATCTTAATCCCATTGAGAACTTGTGGTCAATCATCAAGAGATGGGTGGACAAACAAAAACCTAAAAATTCTGACAAAATGAAAGCATTGATTGTGCAAGAATGGACTGCTATCAGTCAGGATTTGGTCCAGAAGTTGATTGAGAGCATGCCAGGGAGAATTGCAGAGGTCCTGAAGAAGAAGGGTCAACACTGCAAATATTGACTTGCTAGCATTAACTCATTCTAACTGTCAATATAAGCTTTTGTTACTCATATGTTTGCAATTATTATATTTCTGTCTGTGATAAAAACATCTGTCAAACATACACATAAAAACCAGAGGACAGCAGATCATGTGAAAATATAATATTTGTGTCATTCTCAAAACTTTTGACTGTATATAAATCACATGCTTGTGCTGACATGACCGTGTACTCTTGCCACCGGTAATGGAGAACCCTAAAAGTGTGCAGTACGTTCGTTGTGAGAATTCAGAAGCTGCAGTGTCAGGATTCAGCTCTGCAGGTTCCAGTAGTCGTCACATGGACACTTCACTCATATGCGATTTTCATACTTATGGCCTGTGACATTGAGCTTCTCTTCCTGCTTCTCTCACTTTTTCACTGAACATTGAGAGCATTAGGGAGAGCAGCTCGTCGGTACATGACTAAGCGTGCAAATCGCATGTGTGCTTGGGGAAGGGGGCGCCGAACCAAATTCTTGCGCCGGTGCCAGAAAGCCTAGATACACCTCTGGGCAATGGAATTGAGGGGGAAACCTAAATTTACTGATTAAATCATGTGTCCAATACTTTTCTGCATTTAGTGTTTAGATTTATGAAATTAATTGTTTTCCTTTGACTCCCTGACAACCAATAACCTGTTAACCCATCCAGGATGGCGTGCGTAGCGCGGTGTCTTTTTTTTTTCCAATTTTTTCAGCAGGTGAATTCCACAATCATCTGTTGGAAATTTGCACATGGCGGTGAGCGGGGAGGAGGTGATGCTGTGAGGACTCTGGGGCATTTAGTCTCTGCACCCCCCAAGCCATACAAAGCTCCCGAATGAGTGAGTGATGGCGTCTGCTCTCCGTAGCCTCTTTTAATGAAATTCACAGACACGAATAGGAAACTGGAGGTTATTTATAGCGGACGGAGGAATGTGATGCCTAATTGTGCTTAGTCTATGGCTCGCCCGGGGATCTGATATGTATTCATTTACCTTCTGCCTGAGCACTCCACCTGCTAGTCACAGGCATTTTAATTATACCAGGTTCATTACCCCTCCACAGAGATGTAGATTTCAGTCTAGAGAGAGGATTCATATGTTCCCCTACATATAAACTTTTCTAAGCGTGCATTGGCATTAGTTAGGACCTGGAATACGAGGAGCACCTTAATGTGGCTTCCAGGTACACATAAATTGGTCATTTTATGAGCTAAGCCTTCTCAATTTTTTCATATTTCTAAGGCAGTGATGCAATTCATTTTTCATATCTCGTGTTTGCAAGCTACAGCGCTACAGTGTGCTTCCTTTTTGTTTTTGAATGTGCATGAGTTGGTGACTGTAGGTTTAGCACCTGTTCACATTATGTCTGTTTTTGGATGTGCCGGACCCGGTCAGTTTTTTGATATGTATTCATTTACCTTCTGCCTGAGCACTCCACCTCGATGGATGGATGCCGAGAACCGAGCACCGAATGTGTACATGGGTTTCATTCACTGTCTATGGAGTAGTGGTCACTCCCAAGCCATAGACCTATAAAAGTATGATAGATGGGGGTTTGATTGCTGGGATCCCCAACAATTATGAGAAGAGTGGTCATACATACACATGGGAAAAATCGTGACCAGTGTTGGTCCCAATAGTCAAACCCTGCCAAATCATACCTTTATCACCTATCCTGGGTATGGATGGCAAATGTCCCTGAATCTAAACATGAAAAATGTTTTCGTTCACTGACAGCAAGCAGAAATCATTACATTTTCAAGGAGTTGAAAGGATATTTATAAGGCTATTACCAAAATATTCAACGCAGACATTTAATTTAATCCCGAAGACCCTTTTATGCATCAGTGCATTGTGTCCCCAAAAAAACAAATTGTAAGATATTTTAGAGCTTTCTTTTTTACATAGATTTTGGTGCTGAGTTCTGCAAAAAATCTGGCCACAGATCGCATCCCATGCACGTGAATGGTGTGTGTGCAACCTGTCCATATTGATCTGTCAAAATCAGAGTGGACAAGTAGCAATCCGTTAAAGTCTGCACAGATAAGCCAGCATATTGGTTACACTGAATGGGATTAGTATGTATGAATCTGTGATAGTGCAATCTGCACATCCAAGGTAGAAGATCTTAGTTGGGCTCAGATAATCTGATATGTGATAATCTGATATGTGATAATCTGATATGTGTGGACTCTTTTACAGCCAAGCACATACTTGGTTAAAGTGTTTGTACAGGATAAGAAAAACATGGAGCGTTTCTTCTAAAAACAGCACCACCCTTGACCGTGGATTATTGCAACTCAGCTGATAGCTTGCAATACCATTCCCAAACTGTGGACTAATATGATGCTGTTTTTTAGCATAACGCAGACCTTTTTTTATTTTAAACCCATCCCATTGAAGACAAAACTAGCTCCACTGTTTTCTTCTTCTATTTTTTTATCATTTCTATGCCTCTAAAATAAAAAAAATTCAGAAACTTTGCAATATGCCTTACTTAAAGGAGATGTTTGGGACTTTAACATTGATGTCCTATCCTTATCCTACTGATTTGAATAGTGGATGTGAAGTACCTGGCTGCGGCCACTATAGAGTTGACGGAGCTGTGCCGCTCCGTAACTGAGCAGTTCCGGGAAAAAGCTGATTGACGGGGGTGCCGGGTGCCCGGTGTCTCATCCCCACCCACCAGACATTGATGACCTATTCTTAGGATAGGCCATCGAAGTTAAAGTCCCGAACAACCCCTTTAAAAATCTCTTCCTTTTTAGTTTCTGCAGCTCCTCTGCCGACCTATGCGTCTCCATGGTAGCAGACTACAAAATACTCAGTGCAGCCTGATCCCTCTGACATTTTTCCTTCCATATATTTGCTAATTTGTACTAACATACTGATCATTTGGTAGTCTAGCAAGACAATTAAAGTGAAGGAAATGTGTCTGCCGGATCAGACTGCGTGGGGTTTGTTTGTAGTCTGTTGCCATGGAGACGCATACGTCTGTATAGGAGCTGTAAGAAACTAAACACTGGGGAATTTTTTTTAAAATTAGGATCATTTACAATTTTGCTTCATTTGTCGTTTTAGAAGCATTGCAATGATGAGAAAAAATGGTTGTGAAGGTGGAAATAACTTTTTTTTAATCTATGGAGTTAAGACCTGGTACCGGGGCATAATTGCTTCAGCATGTCCTTTTTTCCAGTCAGTACCATGGACAGGGGATGGGATGTACACGGCTCGGTGATACAGTGCTGCTCCCAGTTACTCGTCCATAGAGCTGCTGCAGCTCCGCATTGTCGAAAGCGCCATGCCGCTTAGCGAAAACACAGATGTAGCAGAGCTGAATCTGTCATTACCCTGGGGCTTCCATGCATGGTGGCAAACTAGAGGGTTGTATATAAATAAGGTTTAATAATTGTACGATATAAAGTTTGATGACCTCTATATTGTGTTGGTTGTTTGCTACAATGTGTCATTGAGGTCCTGACAGTTTATATCACTGAGGAGCATCCAGGCAGGATACAACTGTAGCAAAGCTTCAGCTGTGACAAATATTTGCTTACACTTATTTAAACTGTTGTTTAATATGCCAGACTTTTCAAAAAATTGAACTGGAGTCATATAGGACAAATTTATTGAAAAATGCGCACCTTTTAATGGCAAAGGGCAGGAGCAGACGACTCGTCTGAAAAATCAGGATGATTATGCTGATCAGACCGTGCTCCGATTTTCTCGGATGAGGAGAAGATACAGAAAAAAAAGTCTCCATCTTCTCCATTCTGTCAGCGTGCGGAAATCAGACTGCACTCAGATGTCGTCCGAGTGCAGTAAAATGGTTTCCAAGCACTCATTGACTTGCATGGCCAATTTTGATCCGAATATCAGATCAAACTTGGTCATGCTGCTATTGTTTTTCTCGGACCAATGAAAAAATTTGACATATACACTACCCCAAAGGCTAACATTGGTCCGAATGCGATCCCATGTTTTGTCGGAGGTTCGACCACTGGGACTTGCCCCTATTGGTAGAATAGGGAACTAATGATGAGCGAACGTGCTTGGATAAGTTGTTTTCCCGCACGCTCGGGTGCTTACTGATTGTCTTTTGCATGCTCAAATAATATCTTCAAGTCCCCCCGGCTGCTGTCTCGCGGCTGTTCGACAGATGCAACACATGCAGGGATTACCTAACAAACAGACAATCCCCGCATGTGTTACGTCTGTTGAACAGCTGCGGGGACTTGAACATACTATTCGAGCACGCCGAAGACACTCGGTTAGTACCCAAGCATGTGGGATAATACCTTATCCGAGCACGTTCGCTCTTCACTTTGTTCGCTCATCACTGCAGGAAACATTTATTCCCATAAGGATAGGGCTAGCCCCGCAGACAAAGAAAGGAGCCACGGTCTGACCTGCCTCTCAATTTTCTAAAGGATAAAAATCCCCTTTTTTGTTACTCAGTGCGGTTTCCCAGCAGTTGGACCCAAACTGATCAGTAAGTTATAACCTACAGTAGCCACTGGATAACTAAGAACTTGTTTGAACTGGACAACCCCTTTAACCCCTTTACACCCGAAGGTTGTTTGCACGTTAATGACCGGGCCAATTTTTACAATTCTGACCACTGTCTCTTTATGAGGTTATAACTCTGAAACGCTTCAACGGATCTTCGCGATTCTGAGAATATTTTCTCGTGACATATTGTACTTCATGATAGTGGTAAAATTTCTTCGATATAACTTGTGGTTATTTATGAAAAAAATGGAAATATGGCGAAAATTGTTACAATTTTGCTATTTTCAAACTTTGAATTTTTATTCCCTTAAAACAGAGAAATATGTCACACAAAATAGTTACTAAATAACATTTCCCACATGTCTACTTTACATCAGCATAATTTTGAAACCAAATTTTTTTTTGTTGCGAAGTTATAAGTGTTAAAAGTTGACCAGCGATTTCTCATTTTTACAACAAATTGTACAAAACCATTTTTTTAGGGACCACCTCACATTTGAAGTCACTTTCAGGGGTCTATATGGCAGAAAATACCCAAAAGTGACACCATTCTAAAAACTGCACCCCTTAAGGTACTCAAAACCACATTCAAGAAGTTTATTAACCCTTCAGGTGCTTCACATGAGCTGAAGCAACTTGGAAGGAAAAAATTAACATTTAACTTTTTAGTCACAAAAATGATCTTTTACAAACAATTTTTTTATTTCAACAAGGGTAAAAGGAGAAAATGGACAGAAAAAGTTGTTGTGCAATTTCTCCTGAGTACGCCGATGCCCCATATGTGGAGGAAAACCACTGTAGGGGCGCACATCCGGGCTCGGAAGGGAAGGAGCGCCGTTTGACTTTTTCAAACCAAAATTGGCTGGAATTGAGATTGTATGCCATGTCGCGTTTGGAGAGCCCCTGATGTGCCTAAGCAGTGGAAACCCCCCACAAGTGACACCATTTTGGAAACTAGACCCCCTAAGGAATTTATCTAGATCTGTTGTGAGCACTTTGAACCCCCAAATGTTTCACTAAAGTTTATAATGCCTGGGTGTGAAAAAAAAATAAAAAATTCCACAAAAATGATTTTTTAATCCCCAATTTTGATTTTTCCCAAGGAAATTGGACCCCAAAAGTTGTTGTCCAATTTGTCCTAAGTACGCTGAAACCCCATATGTGGGGGAGAAATACTGTTTGGGCGCACTTCAGGGCTCAGAAAGGAAGTAATGATGTTTTGGAATGCAGACTTTGATGGGTGTCATGTTCAGTTTGCAGAGCCCCTGATGTGCCTAAGCAGTGTAAACCCCCACAAGTGACCCCATTTTGGAAACTAGACCCCCTATGGAACTTATCTAGATCTATGGTGAGCACTTTGAACCCCAAGTGCTTCACACAAGTTTATAATGCCCGGGCATGAAAATAAAAAATCCTATTTTTTTCCCACAAAAATGATCTTTTAGTCACCAATTTTTAATTTTCCCAAGGGTAAGGGGAGAAATTGGACCCCAAAAGTTGTCCAATTTGTCCTGAGTACGCTGATACCCTATATGTGGGAGAAAACTACTGTGTGGGCACACGTCGGGGCTCGGAATAGAAGTAGTGACGTTTAGTAATGCAGACTTTAATGGAATGGTCTGCGGGTGTCATGTCGCGTTTGGAGAGCCCCTGATGTGCATAAACAGTGGAAACCCCCACAAGTGACCCCATTTTGGAAACTAGACCCCTAAAGGAACTTATCTAAATGTGTAGTGAGCACTTTGAACCCCCAAGTGCTTCACAGAAGTTTATAACGCCCGGGCGTGAAAATAAAAAAATCATATTTTTTTTACAAACATGATCTTTTAGTCCCCAGTTTTTTTATTCCCAAGGGTAACAGGAGAAATTGGACCCAAAAAGTTGTTGTCAAGTTTGTCCTGAGTACGCTGATACCCTATATATTGGAGAAAACTACTGTATGGGCACACGTCGGGGCTCGGAAGTGAAGTAGTGACGTTTGCATTGCAGACTTTGATGGAATGGTCTGCGGGTGTCATGTCGCGTTTGGAGAGCCCCTGATGTGCCTAAACAGTGGAAACTCCCCCACAAGTGACACCATTTTGGAAACTAGACCCCCAAAGGAACGTATCTAGATATGTGGTGAGAACTTTGAACCCTCAAGTGCTTCACAGAAGTTTATAACGTAGAGCCATAAAAATAATAATGTAACGGGTCTGGTGGGTGGAACTACTGATGAGACAGGTCAGGTTGGTGGAACCACAAAGCTTTATTATACAAGAGAGTTTACTTGTAAGAGAGCGGGTGGCACCCGGGAAAAGGGCAGGGAATCACGGCAGGGGATATAGGTAGTCTCTGGACAGGCAGGTTTGTCACAGCAAGTGACCAAGGAAGTCTCTGGGCAGGCAGGTTGTAACGGTAAGTAACCGAGGCAGTCTCTGGACAGGCAGGCTGTCACGACAAGTGACCAGGCAGTCTCTGGACAGGCAGGTTGTCACAGCAAGTGACCAAGGCAGTCTCTGGGACAGGCAGGTTGTCACAGCAAGTGACCAAGGCAGTCTCTGGGACAGGCAGGTTGTCACGGCAAGTGACCAGGCAGTATCTGGACAGGCAGGTTGTCACAGCAAGTGACCAAGGCAGTCTCTGGGACAGGCAGGTTGTCACGGCAAGTGACCAGGCAGTCTCTGGACAGGCAGGTTGTCACGGCAAGTGACCAAGGCAGTCTCTGGGACAGGCAGGTTGTCACGGCAAGTGACCAGGCAGTCTCTGGACAGGCAGGTTGTCACGGCAAGTAACCAGGCAGTCTCTAGAACAGGGCAGGCATATACGACCTGATATGGTGGAGCCTCCAGGTAGGCTGCAGTCGGATGGCAGATGATCGCTCCCAGGTGAGCAGGCAAGAGCCGTGGATCTCTGCAGATGATGTCCGAACCTCCGGATGGAGCTGCAGTCGGATGGCAGATGATCGCTCCCAGGTGAGCAGGCAAGAGCCGGGGATCTCCGCAGATGATGTCCGAACTTCCGGATGGAGCTGCAGTCGGATGGCAGATGATCGCTCCTAGGTGAGCAGGCAAGAGCCGGGGATCTCTGCAGATGACGTCCGAACCTCTGGATGGAACTGCAGACGGATGGCAGACAGGCAAGCCGACAGGTAACAGGCAGGTAACTGGAATCAGGAGCTGATGGCTGAAACAGAGTTAGACTGCACAGGAACAACATTGCTCGGGCACCTACATTAAGGAGGAAGCCCTTAATATAGGGTGGAGTCCTCCAGCATTGGCTGGAGACTGATTTGGAAAATGCGCGCGGCTCCTTTAAGAGCGGGGGAGGGTGCGGGGGCGCGCCCTAAGGCCAGTAGCAGGGAAGGAGCGCGCGGGACCAGCAGGGCGGAAGGAGGACGCCATAGGCGCAGAGGAGGCTGGGAGCACTGAGGACGCTGAGCGCAGGTGAGGAGAGCGACGTCCCTGTCTGGCAGCAGGCAGGGACGCGGGCGCTACAGTACCCCCCCCTCTAGGCCCCCCTTCTTTAGGCCAGAAAGAAATTTAGCTAGGATAAGAGGGGCATGGATGTTCTCCCGAGGCTCCCAGGTTCTCTCCTCAGGACCAAACCCCTTCCAATCCACCAAAAAATAAGTCTTTCTTCCTACCCTTTTTGTGGCCAGAATGTTCTCTACCTCAAATTCATCATCAGCAGACACTGGAGCAGGAGGTGTACCTGTAGACTTAAAAAAAGAGTTAAGAACCACAGGTTTGAGGAGAGATACATGAAAAGAATTAGGAATTCTCAAATTGGCCGGGAGTTTCAATTTATAGGACACCGGATTGATCTGACTGATGATCTCAAAAGGACCGATGAACCGAGGACCTAACTTGTAGGACGGAATTTTGAGTCGAACATATTTGGACGAAAGCCAGACTTTGTCCCCAGGACGGAATTGAGGAGGATCCAGACGTTTTTTGTCAGCATGTCTTTTCATGCGCTCGGATGACTGAATGAGTGCGGACCGGGTACTCTCCCAGATGGAGGAGAATTCTCTAACCAGAGATTCCGCAGCTGGATTGTCCACAGAGATGGAAACAGGGACAGGGATCCGAGGGTGCTGACCGAAGACTACAAAAAACGGAGACTTGGTGGAAGATTCGCTCTCATGATTATTGTAGGAGAATTCGGCCCAAGGCAGGAGCTCCACCCAGTCAGAATGGTGGGCATTAACGAAGTGTCGAAGATAACTGGTCAAATTCTGATTTATTCGTTCAACTTGTCCATTGGACTGTGGGTGGTAAGCGGAGGAAAAATCCAGGGTGACGTCTAGCAACTTACAAGTGGCTCTCCAGAAACGTGAGGTGAACTGAACCCCACGATCCGACACAATGTGACGAGGCAGACCATGAAGACGGAAGATGTGGCGGATAAAGTCTTTAGCCAACTCGGGTGCAGACGGAAGACCTGGCAGAGGAATGAAGTGAGCCATCTTGGAAAAGCGGTCAGTGACCACCCAAATGACTGTACAACCAGCAGAGACGGGAAGATCAGTAATGAAGTCCATGGCTATATGCTGCCAGGGGGCAGCGGGTACAGGAAGCGGAAGAAGACGGCCGGTGGCAGGTGTCTCGGAACTTTGTTGCGGGCACAGGAAACACAGGCAGAAACAAAGTCTATTACGTCTTTGTGCAGGGTAGGCCACCAATAATGCCGGGTAATGAGTTGGAGGGTCTTTTTTTGACCAGCGTGGCCAGCGAGTTTAGACGAGTGACCCCAATGTAGGATTCTCTTCCGATCGGTTTCTGATACGAACGTCTTATCAGGAGGGAGACGATTTAGACTCACGGGAGCCACCTGCATCACTCTGGCGGGATCGATGATATGTTTAGGCTCATCTTCGAGATCCGACACCAGGAAAGACCGAGACAAGGCATCCGCCTTGACGTTTTTGTCAGCTGGGCGAAAATGCAAAAGAAAATCGAAGCGGGCAAAAAACAAGGACCACCGGGCTTGGCGAGGATTAAGTCTCTGTGCCTGCTGGAGGTATGCCAGATTTTTGTGGTCCTGTAGATGATTACCGGATGAAGAGCCCCTTCGAGTAGGTAACGCCACTCCTCCAATGCCAACTTAATGGCCAATAACTCTCGATCTCCTATGGAGTAGTTGCGCTCGGAGGAGGAGAAGAGTTTGGAGAAGAAACCGCAGGATACCATCCTCCCGGATGGCGATTTTTGGGTAAGAACCGCTCCGGCTCCAGCAGAGGAAGCGTCCACCTCCAGGAAGAACTGCTTGTTGCCATCCGGGCGATGCAGCACTGGAGCGGAAGAGAAGGCCTGTTTCAGAGAAAGGAAGGCCTCCTCTGCTTCGGTCGTCCACTGTTTGGGGTTAGCATCCTTGCGGGTGAGCGCGGAGATTGGCGCAGTCCTGGAAGAGAAGTGCGGTATGAAGAGACGGTAATAGTTGGCAAATCCCAGGAACCGCTGAATGGCCTTCAACCCCTCTGGTCGGGGCCACTTCTCGATGGCAGACAATTTCTCCGGATCCATTCGTAGGCCTGTCTGAGAAATGATGTAGCCCAGAAACGGAAGCGATGTCTGCTCAAAGAGGCACTTCTCATATTTGGCGAAGAGGTGATTCTGCCTGAGCCTGAGCAGAACCTGACGAACATCCCTCCGGTGAGACTGAAGATCCGGAGAGAAGACCAAGATGTCGTCAAGGTACACCACAACGCAGGAGTAGAGGAGGTCCCGGAAGATGTCATTGACCAACTCCTGAAAGACTGCTGGAGCATTACAGAGACCAAAGGGCATCACCAAGTACTCGTAGTGGCCGTCCCGGGTGTTGAATGCCGTCTTCCATTCATCTCCTCGACGGATACGAACCAGGTTGTATGCTCCACGAAGATCTAGTTTGGTGAAGACTCTAGCCCCTCTAAGACGATCAAACAGTTCTGGAATGAGCGGAAGAGGGTACTTATTCTTCACCGTGATCGAATTTAGGCCTCTGTAGTCAATACAGGGACGGAGAGATCCGTCTTTCTTTTTAACGAAGAAGAAACCTGCTCCCGCTGGGGAGGTAGATTTCCGGATGAATCCCTTTGCTAAGTTCTCCTCGATATATTCGGACATCGACCTGGTCTCAGCAGCAGACAACGGGTAAATACGCCCACGGGGAGGCGTAGTACCGGGCAACAGGTCAATCGGGCAATCATATGGTCTATGCGGGGGTAATGTCTCTGCTTCCTTTTTATTGAAGACATCAGCAAATGACCAATATGGAATCGGGAGTCCAGGTAGATTAGCAGGTGTAGGAGAAGAATAGACAGGATGAACAGGCACCAGACACGTTTTATGACAGTCCTGTCCCCAACGAAGAACCTCTCCATTCTGCCAGTCGAGCACAGGTGCATGTTTTTGGAGCCAAGGCAGACCTAGTAAGAAAGCATGAGAGAGTCCAGGTAAAACATGAAACGAGATGCTCTCAGAATGCAACATTCCCACCTGCAGGGTTATGACTTCGGTGATAAGTCGTATGGGACGAGGTAGGAGGCCCCCATCCACAGCAGCAACAGATACCGGTTCAACAAGAGGTTTGGTGGGAATGTGATACTTCTCTACTAGAGCCTGTGACACGAGATTCCCAGCTGCTCCAGAATCAAGTTGGGCCATTTCGAAGTGGCGGTTCTTACCGAGCAGGATTGAAACCGACAGCAGCAGGGATGAAGAGGATTTATTTTTGTCTAGATTGACCTCTCCGAGCGAACCTAGACACAGGCGTTTCCCGACTTCTCCGGACAGGTTTGGATCCAGTGCTCCTTACTGCCGCAGTAGAAGCAACTTTTCTCGGCACGGCGTGAGTCCTGACGGGCTTTGACCATCTTGGTCTGGTCGACCTGCATAGGCTCAGCAGTGTGCACCTGAGGAGAAACGGAAGAGGTTATAGATCTCTGACACGAGGGTGCAAGAGGGGAAAATTGTTTTTTACGGGTGATCTCTTTGGCTCGTTCCTGGAACCGTAGATCAATTCGATTGGCAAGATTTATTAAATCATCTAGAGAGGTTGGAACGTCCCGACCGGCAAGTTCGTCTTTAATACGGCCGGACAGACCCTCCCAGAAGACCGAAATTAGAGCTTCATTGTCCCAAGTTAGTTCTGAGGCTAAAGTCCGGAACCGTATGGCATATTGACCAACGGTGAGGCTCTCCTGACGGAGACGCAGCAGAGATGATGCAGAGGAAGTCTTCTGTCCAGGTTCGTCGAATACCTTCCGGAAGGCCGAGAGAAAAGCAGGCAGGTCAGATACCAGAGGATCCTCTCTCTCCCAGAGAGGATTAAGCCAGGCCAGGGCCTCTCCGGTAAGATGGGACATGATGAAGGCAATTTTGGCCCGGTCAGAGTTAAACTGGTGTGCCAGGAGTTCAAAATGCAGGGTGCACAGATTAATGAAACCCCGAGCCAGAGCAGGATCGCCTCCAAACCTAGGAGGAGCTGACAGTCGGGGTCCGGGAATGGAAACCACGGAATTGGGAATCAGCGGGACTGACGGATTATGAGTCATGGCTCCAGCGATGGTTGCTGGTGATGAATTCAGAGTGTCCAGACGGGAATTGACGTTCCGCAGGTGACCCAGGATGGCCTCCTGTTGAGACCTCTGGCGAGACAGCTCATGACACAGTTCCGGGAGTGAAGGGGTTTGGATGCCACCGGGTTCCATGGCCCGAGCAAACTGTAACGGGTCTGGTGGGTGGAACTACTGACGAGACAGGTCAGGTTGGTGGAACCACAAAGCTTTATTATACAAGAGAGTTTACTTGTAAGAGAGCGGGTGGCACCCGGGAAAAGGGCAGGGAATCACGGCAGGGGATATAGGTAGTCTCTGGACAGGCAGGTTTGTCACAGCAAGTGACCAAGGAAGTCTCTGGGCAGGCAGGTTGTAACGGTAAGTAACCGAGGCAGTCTCTGGACAGGCAGGCTGTCACGACAAGTGACCAGGCAGTCTCTGGACAGGCAGGTTGTCACAGCAAGTGACCAAGGCAGTCTCTGGGACAGGCAGGTTGTCACAGCAAGTGACCAAGGCAGTCTCTGGGACAGGCAGGTTGTCACGGCAAGTGACCAGGCAGTATCTGGACAGGCAGGTTGTCACAGCAAGTGACCAAGGCAGTCTCTGGGACAGGCAGGTTGTCACGGCAAGTGACCAGGCAGTCTCTGGACAGGCAGGTTGTCACGGCAAGTGACCAAGGCAGTCTCTGGGACAGGCAGGTTGTCACGGCAAGTGACCAGGCAGTCTCTGGACAGGCAGGTTGTCACGGCAAGTAACCAGGCAGTCTCTAGAACAGGGCAGGCATATACAACCTGATATGGTGGAGCCTCCAGGTAGGCTGCAGTCGGATGGCAGATGATCGCTCCCAGGTGAGCAGGCAAGAGCCGTGGATCTCTGCAGATGATGTCCGAACCTCCGGATGGAGCTGCAGTCGGATGGCAGATGATCGCTCCCAGGTGAGCAGGCAAGAGCCGGGGATCTCCGCAGATGATGTCCGAACTTCCGGATGGAGCTGCAGTCGGATGGCAGATGATCGCTCCTAGGTGAGCAGGCAAGAGCCGGGGATCTCTGCAGATGACGTCCGAACCTCTGGATGGAACTGCAGACGGATGGCAGACAGGCAAGCCGACAGGTAACAGGCAGGTAACTGGAATCAGGAGCTGATGGCTGAAACAGAGTTAGACTGCACAGGAACAACATTGCTCGGGCACCTACATTAAGGAGGAAGCCCTTAATATAGGGTGGAGTCCTCCAGCATTGGCTGGAGACTGATTTGGAAAATGTGCGCGGCTCCTTTAAGAGCGGGGAGGGTGCGGGCGCGCGCCCTAAGGCCAGTAGCAGGGAAGGAGCGCGCGGGACCAGCAGGGCGGAAGGAGGATGCCATAGGCGCAGAGGAGGCTGGGAGCACTGAGGACGCTGAGCGCAGGTGAGGATAGCGACGTCCCTGTCTGGCAGCAGGCAGGGACGCGGGCGCTACAAATAAATCATATTTTTTTCCACAAAAATTATATTTTCGCCCCCAATTTTTTATTTTCCCAAGTGTAACAGAAGAAATTAGATCCCAAGAGTTATTGTGGAATTTGTCCTGAGTATGCTGATACCCCATATGTGGGGGTAAACTACTGTTTGGGCACATGGCAGAGCTCAGAAGGGAAGGAGCACCGTTTGACTTTTTCAACACAGAATTGCCTGGAATTGAGATCAGACGCCATGTCTTGGAGAGCCCCTGATGTGCCTAAACAGTGGAAACCCCCCAATTCTAACTCCAACCCTAATCCTAACACACCCCTAACCCTAATCCCAACCCTAATCATAACCCTAACCACAAACCTAACCCTAACACACCTGTAACCCTAGTCCCAACCCTAACTTTAGCCCCAACTCTAACCCTAACTTTAGCCCCAACCCTAACCCTAACCCTAATGGGAAAATGGAAATAAATACATTTTTTTAATTTTATTATTTTTCCCTAACTAAGCGAGTGATAAACGGGGGTTTGATTTACTATTTATAGCAGGTTTTTATTACTGGCAGCTGTCACACGCTAAAAGACTAGAGTTGAGCGATACTTTCCGATATCCAAAAGTATCGGAATCGGAATGGTATCGCCGATACCCAAAAAATATCGGCGATACCCGATACCGATACCAGAAATCCAATGTAAGTCTATGGGAACAAAATATCGGAATTAAAAAAAACCCATTCTTGCCTTGTTGGTTAATTGTACATGAAGGAAAACAACAAAGAGTAATGTAGAATGTATTGGGGAAGGTTGAGGAGACATTAAAGGCATAGATGTTTAACCCAATCAAATGGAATAGCATAAATATTTTTTTTTTTAAAGATGTTCGGATTGACGAAGAAATTGACAATGTTGTTCACGTTTTTTCTATTTTGGCAAATATATATATTTCACAACTTCCATGCTCTTCACCTTTTTAACTTTTGACACACTTTCTCCTTCATAATCTTCAGCAGCATCATCTTTTTCATCAAATTATTCTTCATCTTCACCTTCTTTATCTTCTTCTTAAACTTCTTGCTGTTCATCTTTTTGTTAACATTACTCATATTCTTCTTATTAAACTATTATTCTTATTCATATTGTACTTCATCTTCTTCATCATATTCTTATTTGTGACAGAGAATCCTGTACTTGTAATCTGTCAAAGTATGAATTTTTCATTCTTCCGTTCTTGCTGTCACAAAAGATTTAAATTACAACAGTATTTGTCCGTGTTCAGTTTAGCCTGCAGCAGCAGGCATTTTCCAGGGGCACCACGAGGAGGAACGGACTCATCCCCATACACTGCTTAGTCTTCTTCTGCTTATAATTTAGAGCATATATTTTGCTCTTCATTTTGGTCTTATACTTCATGTTCTTCTGCTTTTAGATCTTCTGCTTATTGTTCTTGTGTCTCTTGTTCTGTATCTTGTATTTGTAGCACAACCTTGTACCAGCTGATGTTACTGGGACACGGTTACTAAGCAGGAGGTACCTGTGCTCCAAAGCACTACCAAGGACCAGCAGACGTTGCAGGAACTCGGATACCGAGATGGAGGCACCTAGGCCAAAGGCACTGCGGAGAACCAGTTGACGGTACTGGAACCCGGACGGGTAGCAGAAGGTACAAGAGCCAATTCAAGTAACGAGGACCAGCTGACTGTGCTGGAACCCGGAGGGGCAACAGAAGGAAAAGAGCCAATGTCACAACCGAGGACCAGCTGACGTTACTGGGGCACGGTTACTAAGCAGGAGGTACCTGTGCTCCAAAGCACTACCAAGGACCAGCAGACGTTGCTGGAACTCGGATACCGAGATGGAGGCACCTAGGCCAAAGGCACTGCGGAGAAGCAGCTGACGGTACTGGAACCCGGACGGGTAGCAGAAGGTACCCATGGAAATTTAAGTTGACAGGCCGCGAGCCGGCCGCAGTTACCGAATCCCACAGTACTACAGTGGGTGATTGTCCTATTGTCACAATGGAAACAGCCTTTATTTGCATATCCCGCAGCACACATAGGAAGCACCTAAACTCCAAGCACCATAGAGTCGGCTAACCCGACCGCAACACGACAGGACAACTTATTGGAGGCTAAGTGACGTTTACACTGACAGGAAACAGATGGCGTGCTGTAACCAGTCTGGGCAGGAGTGAGTACCCGTGCCAATGACACTTCCGAGCAACAACTGGCGGTGTTGAAGCCCAGGGATGAGAAGACAACAGGGTGGAGGCAGCATGACTTTTTGCCGTTCACACAGCAGGGGAACAGCTGACATTACTGAACCCCAGTAACACTATAGCTTGTGTATTGGTCTGTGGACACGACACTTCTGAGCAGCAACTGCCAGTGTTGTAGCCCAGGGAGTAGAGTTCAGGTGGTAGAAAGATGAACATAACAGGAGACATGGATAACGTTGCGAACCAGTTATTTAATCTGAAAACGGACAGACAAATTCTGGCGAGATCCATGCCTTGTTCATTTTCAGAAAAGTAAGCCGGTCTACATTATCGGAGGATAGTCGCATGCGACGGTCTGTTAGTACACCACCTGCAGCACTAAAGACGCGCTCCGATAATACACTGGCAGCAGGGCAAGCCAACACCTCCAATGCATACTGGCTAAGCTCTGGCCATGTATCCAGCTTAGAGACCCAAAACTTGAATGGGGAAGAGCCATCTGGGAGTACACTGAGAGGGAAAGACATGTAGTCTGTCACCATCTTACGTAAACGTTGCCTCCTGCTGACTGGAACCGTCTCGGATGGTGTAGACATTTGTGGCGCTGCCACAAAACTTCGCAACATTTGGAACATACTGGTCTTGCCCTGTGCAGAGGCGCTGCTTGTGCTCCCTCTTGTTGCAGAGCTGTCTCCACTGCCTCGACGCACAGAGCTGCTTTGTAAAGCAGTAGCAGCAGCAGTGCTCTCGGCTGGAATGGAGAACATTATGGATTGCACCAGTGTGTCTTGGTACTCCCGCATTTTACGCTCCTGGTTCAACGGTGTGATGAGGCTTTGTAAGTTGTCCCGGTAGCGAGGGTCTAGGAGGGTGTACACCCAATAATCAGACGTGGTGAGAATGTGGGCGATGCGGCGGTCGTTTCTCAGGCACTGCAGCATGAAATCAACCATGTGCTGCAGACTCCCAACTGGCCAACAAACGCTGTCCCCTGCAAGAGGCATCATCTCTGCCTGCTCTGCATCACCCCACCCTCGCTCTACATACTGACTAGAGCGTTGTGTACCTCCCTCTGGAGCGATGTCTTCCTCCTCCATTGACTCCTCCTCATCCTCCTCACAAAGTGAGCCCTGCCCAGCCCTTTGTGAGGAACCACGTTGCGCTGACTGTCCAGAAGGTGATGGAATTTGTGACTCCTCATCCTCCACCTCTTCCAAAACCTCATCCCTTAGTGCTTGCAGTGTTTTTTTTGAAGCAGGCAGATAAGGGGGACAGTCAGGCTGACTAGTGCATCATCTGCACTCGCCATCTGCGTTGACTCATCAAACGCATGCAAAACGTGGCAGATGTCCTTCATAGAGGCCCACTCAGTAGTGGTGAAGTGTGAACGGCGCAAATTGCGAGTTGATTGCGCCTGATGCAGCTGATACTCCATTACTGCTGGCTGCTGCTCACACAACCGCTCCAACATTTGTAACGTGGAATTCCACCTGGTGGGTACGTCACATATGATGCGATGTTCAGGAAGGCGAAATCTGCGTTGCAGAGCTGCAATGCGCGATCTGGCCATGCTGGAACGTCGCAAGTGAGCGCACTCTAGGCGGACCTTGTGCAGCAGTGCATCAAGATCCGGATAGTCCCTCAAAAAACTCTGCACGACCAAGTTGAGCACATGTGCCAGACATGGTATGTGAGTGAGGTTGCCGAGGCCCAGAGCTGCCACCAGATTTCGGCCATTGTCACACACTACCAAGCCTGGCTGGAGATTCGCTGGCAAAAACCACACGTCGCTCTCCTGCTTGATGGCATTCCAGAGCTCCTGCGCTGTGTGGCTTCGATTCCCCATGGAAATTAATTTCAGGACGGCCTGTTGACGTTTGGCCACGGCTGTGCTCATATCGGTCGCATCAGGTAAGCGTTCACGGGTCCATGTGGAGGTAGACCGTGACGGCTCCTGCAGCGATGATTCTGAGGAACTGGAGTAGGAGGAGGAGTCAATGTGGACAGACTTGATTCCTGCAATCCTTGGAGATGGCAGAACACGTACAGCGCCACTCGCAAGATCTGTACCCGGCTCCACAACATTGACCCAATGGGCAGTGAGGGAAAGGTATCGTCCCTGGCCATGGGTACTGGTCCACGCATCGGTGGTCAGGTGGACCTTGCTACTGACGGCGTTTAGTAGCGCATGTTTAATTTTTCCCTCAACATGCTTTTGCAGAGCAGGGACGGCTTGCCTGCTGAAATAAAATCGGCTGGGCACATTGTATTGTGGGACTGCCAATGCCATTAAGTTACGGAAACTGTCAGTCTCCACCAGCCTGAATGACAGCATTTCAAGGGACAGGAGTTTTGCAATGCCAGCATTCAGAGCCTGTGCTCGTGGATGGTTTGCCGAGTATGGCCGTCTTTTATCCCATGCCTGTGCTACCGATGGCTGTTTTGTGGCCTGGGAGTGTGAGGATGACAGGGAACTTGCAGCTGTGGGTGGAATAACACTGGGTCTCTGGACAACAGTGACAGAGGTTCTTCCATGGCGATCCTGTGAGGAAGCCGAACCAGCTGTGTGTGAGCTGGAGGAAGAGGCTCCAACACGAGCTGAAGATGTAGGTGCTGCTGTAGGTTGGCCTACATCTCCAGTGTGTCTTTGGAACTCAACCACGTGCTTTGACCGCACATGTTTCCACATATTTGTGGTATTAAGGTTACTGACATTTTTACCTCTTTTTACTTTTTGATTACACAGCTTGCATTTGACATAGCAAATATCATCTGCAAGTGTGTCAAAAAAGGACCACGCAGTGCAAGTCCTGGGAGCGCCCGTTTTGGCTGTTGGAAGAGAACTGCTACAAACGGGTGCCAAACTGGAGGCTACAGGCAACCGAGTCTGCAGCCTACCTCCCCTACTGTTTGGACCATTGGGGCAATCTCTTCCTCAGAGCTGCTACCACCACCTTCCTGTTCCTCACGCCATGTTGGGTCTTGGACCTCATCATCTCCACTACCCTCTTCCAACACCTGCTGCTGTTGGGTGGTCTGGCCAGCACCATGCTCAACAGAAAATGGCACCTGAGTCTCATCATCATCAGATGCGTTCTGCGGTGTGCTGACCATCGGCACTGGCTCACCCGCCTCTTCACATTCAGAGAGACACAGCTGTTGCGCATCACTGCATACTGCCTCTTCTTCACATTCCAGAATGCTGCTTGGCTGGGCCCCTGTTTGCAAGCCAACAGATTCTGAGAACAGAAGCAGAGACTCAGCTGGCTCCAGTTCAGAACTCTCTGACTACCTGGGCAATTTGGCAGGCGGTGAAGAGACAGATGGTTGTTCAACAGTGCTGTGGTCCTGAGAGGAGGTGGAGGGAATTGAAGTCGATGCATTGGCTGCCATCCAACCAACAACGGCTTCAATTTGTTCTTCCCGCAGCAGGGGGGTACGCTGAGCTCCTACAAAAGTGCGCATAAAGGAACGCTCACGGGGAAAACTGGTGGATGCTGTGTCACTGGGTGCGGCAGCAGCCACAGAATCCCCACGTCCTCTCCCTGCTGAAACTCCACGGCCACGACCACGTGCCTTACTCCCTGCCTTCTTCATCTTGGTAGATTGATAAAGAAAGTCAGAAAAGTTATAAGGCCTAAGTGTGGTTATTCCTCAGAGACTGCAGTGAACACTGCAGACAACTGTTCACTATCTGTGAAAGGCTCCTTTCTGTACTTCTATAGTGTTTGCAACCAATGTATTGTATACGGATGGAAGCGCGTCACACTAATAGATTATTTTTTTTTCAAATATAATGGAGCAGCACCAATTGGAGAGAAATGAAAAGGATGAGGCACTGAGACACGCTCAGCAGACTACAAGCAGCAGTGCTTGAACAAGTAACTGGAGCGTGATGTGCACTCAAAAAATAAAAAACACAGACTGAAGTGAACACTGAAACACAACTGTTCACAATCTGTGAAAGGCTACTCCTTTGTCTACTTCTATAGTGTTTGCAACCAATGTATTGTATACGGATGGAAGCGCGTCACACTAATAGATTATTTTTTTTTCAAATATAATGGAGCAGCACCAATTGGAGAGAAATGAAAAGGATGAGGCACTGAGACACGCTCAGCAGAGTACAAGCAGCAGTGCTTGAACAAGTAACTGGAGCGTGATGTGCACTCAAAAAAATAAAAAACACAGACTGAAGTGAACACTGAAACACAACTGTTCACAATCTGTGAAAGGCTACTCCTTTGTCTACTTCTATAGTGTTTGCAACCAATGTATTGTATACGGATGGAAGCGCGTCACACTAATAGATTTTTTTTTTTTCAAATAAAATGGAGCAGCACCAATTGGAGAGAAATGAAAAGGATGAGGCACTGAGACACGCTCCGCAGACTACAAGCAGCAGTGCTTGAACAAGTAACTGGAGCGTGATGTGCACTCAAAAAATAAAAAACACAGACTGAAGTGAACACTGAAACACAACTGTTCACAATCTGTGAAAGGCTACTCCTTTGTCTACTTCTATAGTGTTTGCAACCAATGTATTGTATACGGATGGAAGCGCGTCACACTAATAGATTATTTTTTTTTCAAATATAATGGAGCAGCACCAATTGGAGAGAAATGAAAAGGATGAGGCACTGAGACACGCTCAGCAGAGTACAAGCAGCAGTGCTTGAACAAGTAACTGGAGCGTGATGTGCACTCAAAAAATAAAAAACACAGACTGAAGTGAACACTGAAACACAACTGTTCACAATCTGTGAAAAGCTACTCCTTTGTCTACTTCTATAGTGTTTGCAACCAATGTATTGGATACGGATGGAAGCGCGTCACACTAATAGATTAGATTTTTTTCAAATATAATGGAGCAGCACCAATTGGAGAAAAATGAAAAGGATGAGGCACTGAGACATGCTCAGCAGAGTACAAGCAGCAGTGCTTGAACAAGTAACTGGAGCGTGATATGCACTCAAAAAATAAAAAACACAGACCACAGACTGAAGTGAACACTGAAACACAACTGTTCACAATCTGTGAAAGGCTACTCCTTTGTCTACTTCTATAGTGTTTGCAACCAATGTATTGGATACGGATGGAAGCGCGTCACACTAATAGATTAGATTTTTTTCAAATATAATGGAGCAGCACCAATTGGAGAAAAATGAAAAGGATGAGGCACTGAGACACGCTCAGCAGAGTACAAGCAGCAGTGCTTGAACAAGTAACTGGAGCGTGATATGCACTCAAAAAATAAAAAACACAGACTGAAGTGAACACTGAAACACAACTGTTCACAATCTGTGAAAGGCTACTCCTTTGTCTACTTCTATAGTGTTTGCAACCAATGTATTGGATACGGATGGAAGCGCGTCACACTAATAGATTAGATTTTTTTCAAATATAATGGAGCAGCACCAATTGGAGAAAAATGAAAAGGATGAGGCAATGAGACACGCTCAGCAGAGTACAAGCAGCAGTGCTTGAACAAGTAACTGGAGCGTGATATGCACTCAAAAAATAAAAAACACAGACTGAAGTGAACACTGAAACACAACTGTTCACAATCTGTGAAAGGCTACTCCTTTGTCTACTTCTATTGTGTTTGCAACCAATGTATTGGATACGGATGGAAGCGCGTCACACTAATAGATTAGATTTTTTTCAAATATAATGGAGCAGCACCAATTGGAGAAAAATGAAAAGGATGAGGCACTGAGACACGCTCAGCAGAGTACAAGCAGCAGTGCTTGAACAAGTAACTGGAGCGTGATATGCACTCAAAAAATAAAAATACAGACTGAAATGAACACTGAAACACAACTGTTCACAATCTGTGAAAGGCTACTCCTTTGTCTACTTCTATAGTGTTTGCAACCAATGTATTGGATACGGATGGAAGCGCGTCACACTAATAGTTAAATTGCATGGAGCAGCAAGAATTACACTGAAGAAAAAAAAAAAAGAGTCTGTGAGTGACACGTGCAGATGCCTGCAGACAGCGTTGCATGCAGAGCAAACTGCAGCGTCACCTGCACTCTCACACACACCTTGCACAGAGCTGTTAAAACAACACTGGCAAAAGGAAGCTTTACACAGCGGTTGGTAAACTAGCCTGCCTAAAGCCCAGTACACAAAATCGCAATATCTAACTGTCCCTCAAAGTCAGCAGAACAGCGTTCTGTCCCTAACTGAGTTCACAGCACAGTGACGCTAAAATGGCGGCGGCGCCTTTTATAGTGCATTCTGACATCATTTCAGCAGCCAATCACAGCCATGCCATTAGTTAAGATGACCGCAGCATTACAGGATGTGCCCACACTTCATAAGATTCCTCATTGGCTGACTAAAATCACATTGCCTCTCAAAGAATTATGGGAACTTCCGATTCCGGTATACGATATTGGGAAAATATCGGAACTAAGTATCGGAATTCCGATACAGCGAATATCGGCCGATACCTGATACTTGCGGTATCGGAATGCTCAACACTATAAAAGACGCTTTTTATTGCAAAAAATAGTTTTTGCATCATCACATTTTGAGAGCTATAATTTTTCCATATTTTTGCCCACAGAGTCATGTGAGGTCTTATTTTTTGTGGGACGAGTTGACGTTTTTATTGGTACTATTTTTGGGCACCTGACATTTTTTGATCGCTTTTTATTACGATTTTTGGGAGGCAGAATGAACAAAAAACAGCAATTCATGAATTTCTTTTGGGGGGGCGTTTATACTGTTCCGCATGTGGTAAAATTGATAATGCAGTTTTATTCTTCGGATTAGTACGATTACAGCGATACCTCATTTGTATAATTTTTTTATGTTTTGGCGCTTTTATACAATAAAAACGATTATATATAAAAAATAATTATTTTTGAATTGCTTTATTCTACGAGCTATAACTTTTTTATTGTTTCGCTGATGATGCTGTATGGCAGCTTGTTTTTTGCGGGAAAAGATGATGTTTTCAGCGGTACCATGTTTATCTGTCTTTTTGATCGCGTGTTATTCCAATTTTTGTTCGGCGGTATGATGATAAATCATTGATTTTTCGCCTTGTTTTTTTTTTAAGGGGTTCACTAAAGGGGTTAACTAATGGGACAGTTTTATAGGACTGGTCGTTACGGACGCGGCGATACTAAATATGTGTACTTTTATTGCTTTTTTTTTTATTTACATGAAGAAAGGAATTTTTTGGGGAATATTTCTTTTTTTTTCTTTATTTTTGAATTTTTTTTTACACTTGTTATTTTTATTTTTTTAACTTTTTTACTTTGTCCCAGGATGGGACATCACTGTATATTGTCAGATCGCTGGTGTGACAGTGTGCACAGCACTCTCTCACACCAGCGATCTCACTGGCATCGCTGCAGGCTTCCTCAGCGCCTGCTCTCAGCAGGCACTGAGGAAGCCGCCTCCCTGCAGGACCCGGAAGGACCCCGCGGCCATCTTGGATCCGGGGTCCTGCAGTGAGGAGGGTCTCTCGGAACAGCGCGACACATCGCGCTGTTCTGAGGGTCTCAGGGGAGCACGCAGGGAGCCCCCTCCCTGCGCGATGCTTCCTATACCGCTGGAATGCTGCGATCATCTTTGATCGCAGTGTGCCAGGGGTTAATGTGCTGCGAACTGTCCGTGACCGCTCCTGGCACATTGTGCCGGGTGTCAGCTGTTATAATCAGCTGACACCCGGCCGCGATCAGCTGTGCTCCCACAGGGAGCGCAGCTGATCGCATGTGATGTACTATTCCGTCCATGGGAATTAGGTCCAGGGTCACATGGACAGAATAGTATGTCTGATGGGATAAAGGGGTTAAATGACCTTTGTATGACTACTATCTATATGGTCTTTACTTAGAAATAGCAGATCATTGGGGGTCGAACTGCCGGCAATCCCACTGATTGGCTGATACATGGGCCCCCCTCCATTGTTTTCCAAGCATAGAGACATACAAGTTAGTTAAATAGGACCAAGCTGCGGAAAACTGCAATATCGGCTGTAACAAATAACAAAGGTACGGAGCTGGTAAACATGAAGGGGATGCATTGAAAACTAGATTGAAGTGGACCACTTGCTTTTTTTTAGAGTTTGTGCATTCAGCGGGTGCCCTAGTTCGCTATTATCCCACTGAACTACCGCTCTCTTTTCTTGTGGGCAGAATACTACTAAGACAACAAAGGGTGAGTGTAAAACAGTGTGGCAATAATTTATTGAACCACCAACAAATGATAGCATATAGAACAATCCCAGCAAAATCCCTAAGATGGTGCAAAATTACGGAGTCTCACCCTTCCGCTGACTCACCGGGATAAGAGCAGCTGTGACTTCAGAGCTTCCAGGACGGACTACCCCACCTGTGGCACGCACAGACAGGAGGTAACAGTGCATGTCACAGCTTAGGAAGATGACAGTGCATTGAGGTACAAGGCCAAGTGACCGGAAGGTCACAACCTGGCTTCTCTGAACATCTCCATAGAGCCAAGTGACCGATAGGTCCCATTCCTGGCTTTCCCAAACGTATCCATGAGGCTCAAGTGACCGGTGGATCCAAATCCTGACTACCCCAACTGGATCCATGGTTCAGTGATGGTCAGTCGAGCAGATCTGTATTCTTTCAGCCAGGGGCCGTGGTCTCCTAAGCTGGCATCCTATAGAATGTCAAATCTGTGTACCTCGTGATGGAGCCATGATCTGGCAGCTATCCTGTAGAGTGTTCTTGGCTGTGGTTTTGTAAAGAGTCTCTGGTTCTTTGGATCTCTGGATCTTTTAGCTCTCTGGACGTATAATGTTAGAGGCATTTCCCACTTATATAGCTCACAAATGTTCTCCTTTCAAGCCAGCATCCAGAGGTTAAGATAAACATGTGGTGAGATTAACTGGCATTGTTTCACTATTTAATCACTTTGCATAGTTTTTACTCCTCTGTTTTGCAAGTCAACAATCCACAGGACTCACACAATGGTCAGTCAATATATTAAGCAAACATCCATTGTTCAATGTCACTGCTTCACTGTCTTGCAAAGATAGCAGACAATAAAGGGTATACCACACTAAACGAGATCGCAAACGAGATCGCTAACGAGATCACTAAAACGTCACTATTTTGCGATCTCGTTAACGACCTCGTTGTGTGTGGCATGTAGCAACGATGTGACCCCTGCTGTGATGTCGCTGATCGTTCACTAGAGTTCTGGACCGTTTTTTGATCGTTGGCGTCCCGCTGGTGAGCATGAATCGCTGTGTTTGGCACCTTTTGCGAACGACGAGCGACCTCGTTTGTGACGCATATGACTGTTTTGCGTCACGGAGTGGATCGCAATATCTGTAAGTTCTCTTTTGCATCACAGAGAGGATCGCAGAAGTTGCAAAGCAGGCTAGCAGGACGCAGAGAGCAGGAGCAATGCTGGAAATTCCTATGAATCAGAAGCGCTCAGTACATGCTAATGACAGATCCTAATGACCGCCAAAGTCGTTAAAGAGATCGCTGACTGCAGATGAGTCGTTTATGAGATCTCCTGTTTGGCAGCTACTAGCGACCTAAAAGAGATCACACCAACGATTGCGTCGTTATCGTGATCGCTAACGAGATCGCTAAGTGTGGCAGTACCTTCAGTTGTAGGAGCTGATATAAGAGGCAAACAACAGCCATTCAAAAATATCAAAAATCAATGTTTAAGACTCATATGATGACAGTGTATGGTTTTTGACCAACTGCAGAACAAATGCATAAATTCAAAAGTCAACATATAGATAACAGTCTATTCCTTATGGCTAACTGAAATTAGACGTCTGGTTAATTAAGATAAAATGCTGTGTCATCACAGGGTTGATGGCCTATCTAAAGAAAATGTAATCAATATTGTATTCCAGAGAATCTATTTCAGCTTATACCAAAAGTGGACTAAAACTAGCTGAGGAGAGTTTTTTTTTACATTTTAGGACCTGACACGGTGTCAAAACTGGCCAGTTATTGCTCTTACTTTTTTTCCCACTGTTTTTCTGAGTATTCCATTTTTTTCTTTTTTTTACACCTGCCATATGATTCCAGAGATAAGGGTAAGTTTACTGTGTGCTTTTATTGTCGTTTTTATCAAGGGGGTGTGGCTCATAGAATCCTCTGGGGTGTGTCTTTCAGATGCTCTGCACAAATACCCTCTGAGCTACACCCCCTCATGAAAAAACCTTAAACTAAATAAAAAGGCCTATATCTCTGGAACCGTATGGCGGATTATAAAAAATCACAGAACCCCAGAAAACTCAAAGGAACAACGAGAATTAAATTAGAGCAAAAACTGGACACTTTTGACCTGGAAACAGGTCTACCTTAAATTGGTCTTCCAAGTCAGGAAATACGTTTTCATAGCCCTATTAGTAAGTTTTGAGTTAATAGAGGAAATAGGAGGAAGGGTCCTATGTTCAGGATCCTCTTCTCCTTCTCTGAAGAGCTGAGAGTTGTTACAAAAGGCAGGACTGTATTACACATGTAAGAAGATGGACAGGATCGGGGGTACCTCTCTTGCATCGGTCCCAGAACTGTTGGGGCTGTCACCATTGTTGCCCGGGGGAAAGCTTTCTGACCTGGACAAACCTTTGCACTCGACAGCAGGGGGCAGGATGAGATTAAAAGGCGCTGGGCAAGGGAGAGCAGAGGGAGACTTGGCGGGAAGACAGAGCGCAGTAGGGGAAGATTGGTGCTCCCTCCTTAGAGCAACGTGTTAACGCAGGCCCGTGATGGATATTCCCTGCCTTTGGGTATGCTGACTGTGGACAACAATCTGCTGTGTGCCCGCGGTCTCCCATGACTGACAGCCTAACACTCTCTGGTCCAGTTACTGCTGCGCGTGTGCCGCCTAATATTGACTTTGTGACTCACACAGAGCTGCGTAACGCCTCACCCTCCTTCACCGCCAAGCCGAGTCGCGCCCTGGCGGCATCACAGACTGTGCCTCCTCCCGTACGATGAACCGTGGACTCAGGACCCCGCTTAGGACAGCAAGGATACGCCGCCTTCATCGGGAACCGGATCCTTAACTTCTTCAGGACCCCACCGGAGACATCACGCGAAGGTTTTTCCACCAACATAGAAGAGGATTCTTTACTGTTAGGGCAGTGAGAATCTGGAATTCCTTGCCTGAGGAGGTGGTGATGGCGAACTCAGTCGAGGGGTTCAAGAGAGGCCTGGATGTCTTCCTGGAGCATAACAATATTGTATCTTACAGTTATTAGGTTCTTTAGAAGGACGTAGATCTGGGGTTTATTCTGACAGAATATAGGCTGAACTGGATGGACAAATGTCTTTTTTACTAACTACGTTACTATCTTACTAATATCAAAGAACCTATCTATCAGGGATTGTCGAAAGCAAAGCAGATAACCGATTTAAAAGGGTTATCCTGTAAGCCTATAATATGATCTTAACCCCTGGATTTATGGAACTTAAAAGTGTGTGTACAAACTTCAAATTAATAGTAATATGCAGTAGCTTTTAGTACACCCTCGACTGCCACAACCTGTGATTGTGCTGTTTTGGGCATTAAAGCTTTGGAAGTGATACCTTAACTCCATTCCCAATCTCCAAAATGCCATTTTCATTATTAAAAGCGGCATCTAAGAAGTTAAACTGTTGTGATGGAGCTACAGTTGAAACCAGAAGTTTGCATACACTATATAAAAATACACATCTGCATGTTTTTTTCAATATCTGACATGAAATCAGAATAAACCTTTCTCTTTATAGGCGTTCTAGGTCAATTAGGATTTCCATAATTATTAATATTTGCCAAATGCCAGAATAATGAGAGACTAGAATGTTTTAAGGCATTTACCCGAGCTGCGCGGGAAAACCCGAGCAACAAGTATACTCGCTTATCACTAGTCAGCACCTGTGTCACACTCAGAGGAGGAAGAGGTTTCTATCCAGTAACAACAACACCTATTAGAGAACCCTGGATGGAAGTTCCAAATACAGAAGAGAACATGGCCTTAGACGTAAAGGCTGGATAGATTGTCTACTTCTGGAAATAAGCAAAAATTTCCATTCAATGAAAGGAATCAGAGCTCTAGAAAATAATACTAAAAGTGGATTTGTAGAATTTTTAGCTTTAACTTTTCATTGTACTAGGAAGTTCTATTTGCTGAAACAAGAATATCCCTTCAAATCATCCCTTTAAATCAGAGGTGGGGAATCTTTTTTCTGCCAAGGGCCATTTGGATATTTATACCATCCTTCGGGGGTCGTACAAACTCCGCCCACAAAGTACATCCTGACTCTGGCACTGGTGTCAGGGTGTAATCTTTCATTGCATGCCCTTCAGTGTTCAGTAGTGAACACTGCATGTGTACTTACAGAGCAAGAAGAAATTAATGAGCTGGTGACAATCAAAATACAGCTCCCTGCCAAAGCACAGCAGTCACTGAGAATCTTCCCAGGGGCCAGATAAAAGGTCATCGAGGGCCGTAAATGGCCCTGAGGCCTGAGGTTCCCCACCCCTGCTTTAAATGGTGACTGTACAGAGAAGACAATCTTGGAGTGAAAGAAGCTGTTTTCATGTCCTGTTCCTTTCTACCGCAGCAGACACGCTTCCTTCCCTGTCTTGGAATAGCTTGAAAGGCTTACGTAGAATCTGCAAGGAAAATACGATAAAATTGAAAATTAGTTTCTCATGGTTTTCGATGAGGAATTTCATGTATTTCCAATAGGAAAAGACTTATTTCTTTAACCTTCCCCTTCATCGTTTACTCTGTGAAGCTTTTTTCTTCTTCTCCCTTTTGCATTGAGAGTGCCAAGGTTACCAAGAGGTAAGTGAAGGAAAATAGCTGGATGACACGAGTTAAGGTATTTTCAAAATGTACTAGAAAAAAAAACTTTACAAAAACAAAAACACCTGTTTCAGTCCAAAAATTCTATTAAAGGGAACCTGTCAGATTGATTTTTACTATTAAAACTAGTGGTATGGCTGTGTAGATCATAGTGCAACAATAAAAATGATACCTGTTTTGTAGTAATCGGATGTGCCAACGCTGAGAAATCAAGCACAGAAGAAACGTGAGAAATAAAGCTTAGAAGCCACATGCAAATTAGACTATGTAGACACGCGTCTAATGCACTTCTGGGTTAATTTGGATGTGGGCTTAAAGCTTGATTTCTCATGTGGCCCAAGTGCTTGATTTCTCAGCACTGACACATCCGATTACTACAACCAAGGTATCATTTTGATTGTTGTACTTGGAGCTATACAGATATCCAACTAGTTTTAGTAATAAATCATCCTGACAGATTACCATTAAAAGAACTGCCTGGGACTTTAACACTGATGACGACCTTAGGATAGGTCATCAATATTTGACCGTGTCGCACCCCCACCAATCAGTTGTTTCCGGTGCCGGTGTCGGCTCGAATTGCTAAGTTGCGGAGATCAAGAGCACAGCTCCGTCAACGGAATGCTGACCATGGCCATGTACTGCACATCTGCCCCCGATTGATAGGAATAGGATGCCGATATGCAGTACCCAGGTGTGGCCCTTATACAACTAATGGAGCTGTCCTGTCTAGCTGTACAACTGAGCAATTCCAGGGACAGCTGATTATCAGGGGTGCTGGGAGGTTGCACCCCCACCAATTAAACATTGTGGAGACATGAGGGTCAGTGGGTGCTGGTCTGGCTGTCTTTAGAAAGTCCGTACGGGGCAGGAGTCCAGGATTCATCCCACGGAATGCCTATATTCCTTTCTCATGGGCAGAACACCACTCAGGCAACAGAGGGTGAAGGTAAGACTATTGGATCACCAACATTCAACAACATATAGCACATTCCCAGCAAGTACACAAATTAGTGCACATGACAGAGTCTTATCCTTTCGCTGGTTCGCTGGGGATTAGAACCTCCATGACTTTGGGGCATCCAGAACAAAGCAAATAATAAGTTCAAGAAAGGTTGAAGGGAAGCTGTCAGGATGGTTTTATTACTAAAATTAGTGTTATGGCTGTATAGGTCTTAAGAAAACGATAAAAATGATACCTTTCTTGTAGTAATCCGATGTGCCAGGGCTGAGAAATCAAGCTTTGAAGTCATGTGCAAATTAACCTGGAAGTGAATTGGGGGCGTGTCGATGTACTCATCATATATAGACACGCCCTCACCCAGTGCTCTTTCAAGGTAATTTGCATGTGGCTTTAAAGCTCGATTTCTCAGTGCTTGTACATTGGATTACTATAAAACCGGTATAGTTTTTCCACTTTTTTTTACTACCTATACAGCCATACCACTAGTTTCAGCAATAGAATCATCTTGACAGGCTCCCTTTAAGAGTGTACACATCTGTATCTGTTCCGTTATGAAGCATTATGCACATACCTATCATAGTGCTGGTAATGCCGTGAGCTAGTAATAAAATAAGACATCAAACGAGTTCTGAAGTTTTTAATACAGATAGGAAAAGGCTGGAATGAATGGGAGAGCCACTTTTTTTTATCTGCTGTGTTCTTTTGATTATTATCTGGCTCTTTGATGAAAATTGTGTCTCTTTGCCTTCTAAATATTTCCACCATCCCCAGCTCTTAGCGAGAAGTCCCAGCTCCTTCAACCAAGAAAAGCATCTATTTTTATAGGCAGAAAAATATTTTTTTTTTCCAAAATCAGCAATGAAAGATGAATTTTCCGTCCTCTAACCTGCAGGAATTTGGGTGTGTATAGTCTCCCCTTCCTTGGAAAAGTTTCTGGACAGACAATAAAGCGGTTATTTCCTTTCGGAAGTTGTTTAAGAGGTGGTTAAGTCTGGGCTAATAGCTAGAAAGTCTATGGCCTCCCATGGAGGATTTTCACACTCTGCAGAGGTAGTGAAGTTCACCGGACTAGGACAATAAATAGGAAAGACCGCACATTTTCCATCTGTTTTTTTTATACTTTTTTTTTCGTTTTCTTGCCAAAGTAAAGATTTTTAATAGTGGTCTAGATGTCGTTCAAGTCTGCGGGATGTTCTCAGTATGAAAACTATTTCAAAGCTTGTAAGATGTCCTTGGCACGTGTCGGTGCAATTATGAGTGAGGCGGGATGGTAATAGTGCGTTCTTTCCCTTTTGCCTTCCAATGTAGTTATTATGTCTCACCTGGTGAGGTGTATCCTCAAAGCTCCTATGTCCAGGTGAGCAGCTGGTACACAACAGGGGATAGATGGCACTGGACATTAGGGCATCACAGATGGAATAACGAAGCTGAGTTGATACAATAATAATAGAAAAATATTTAGACTTGAGAGTCCTCAGTGGTTGATACCTTTTAATGGCTAACTGAAAAGATGGTAACAAATTGCAAGCTTTCCAGACTACTCAGGTCTCTTCATCAGGCTGAACTAATACAAAATCTGAAGAATCACATATTTATACACAAAAACACTGTGTTTTTGTGTATAAATATGTGATTCTTCAGATTTTGTATTAGTTCAGCCTGATGAAGAGACCTGAGTAGCCTCGAAAGCTTGCAATTTGTTACCATCTTTTCAGTTAGCCATTAAAAGGTATCAACCACTGAGGACTCTCAACTCTAAATATTTTTCTATCTACTGGCTAACACGGTACGAAGATATACATCTTTACTGTACAATAATAATAGACATAGCAGTGTTGTGCATTGCATTTTACGAAGGAAGTAGGGTAGACTCAGCGATGAAGATTTACGTTTAGGCAAGCTGGTATAGGGATATAACAAAGTTGACATGGCTAGGTAGTCACAAAGTCCAGGCAAAACTGGAACAGCGGAATACCAGCATTGACTCAACAACAAAGCTCAGTTTGTCACAGAGTCAAGGAAGCACTGGCATAGCTGTACAGCAGAGATGACTCAGCAACAGAGCTGAGTTTGTCACAGAGTCCAGGCAGAAAAAACACAGCGTCAGACCTGAGGAGGTTAATGAAGAGCTGGCAGAGGGAAGCATTGTGCACTAGAGGCATGGATGCCGACTACCTGAATACTCTGGTGGTGAGCTACATCCTGATATAATAATAATAATAATATTATTTTTATATAGCGCTAACATATTCCGCAGCGCTTTACAGTTTGCACACACTATCGTCGCTGTCCCTGATGTGGCTTACAATCTAGATTCCCTATCAGTATGTTTTTGGAGTGTGGGAGGAAACCGGAGTACCCGGAGGAAACCCACACAAACACGGGGAGAACATACAAACTCCTTGCAGATGTTGTACTTAGTGGGACTTGAACCCAGGACTCTAGCGCTGCAAGGCTGCAGTGCTATCCACTGAGCCACCGTGGGCATGACATCAGAGGCATGTGCAGGGTTGCCATTGCAACCTGATGCACACAAGTACAATAAGAACTGGAGGCAGGTGGAGGACCCAGTGCACGCAGAAGGATCCTGGAGAGGTGAATAACAGTAAATAGCAAAAATATAAACAACGGGTGATGTCTATAATAAGGATAACAAGAGTAGTTCAAGGAGTTACCTTACCACGTATTACACTATATGACTCCATCTGAAGGTGTGGGACTCATGAAGATGCAAATGTGGGCTGAACCCACCAATTCAGGGAGAACTGACCAACCATTTAGTGTGTCTGGGAATCACCAGTCTCAACAGCAGATGTTGTGGTAAGGAAGGATTGGGCATGTTGATTTTGAGAGATGGGTTTTCCAGACTATGATTTCATGGTTGTATTATATAAGGTTGAGAAGGAAATTCAACTTTGTTACCACTATATACTGCATATAAATAATAGATGACACTAAGAAAAACAATACAATATTTTAACCAACAATCACTAGCTGTTTGTGCTCCAGAGCTACACTTCTCACAAAAAAAGTGAAAGATACACATTGGATGAAAGTTAGCCAGAGCCAAGGATTTGTGCAGGATCTTCCGACTATCTAACTACCTCCACAACAGGAGGTGAGTGGCATTCATAATGTCTGCACATACCGCCACAGACAAGGGCACGATCGCAGGTATTGTGTGTATACCTAGGCAGGCATGTGCAAATGCAATGCCATCTGCATTGCTCACCTCCTGACGCAATAGTGAGGGGCGCTGTAAATTGTTCTCCTGATTCTTCACTGATGGCAGATGTTGAAGAAAAGAATGACTGTGCAAGATGACTTTCAACATAACCTATCACTTTATTCCAGTTTTCCAGTTGCGGTAGGCAGATGTTTGGTGGCAGCTTACTCTCCCCTTTCCCCAAAAAGAACACCTAAACCTGAATTGGGAAGAATAATACCTCTTTGCCCTTTTCTGACCTCACCTGAGAAATAGCCTTGTTTTGAGATAGACTTTTTGCTTGGGACTTGTTGGTACTCAACATCAATTGGAAAGATTGGTCAGACGTGACTGGACCTTGAAGTGGACTATCCACATTTGTTAAAACATTCAGCCATTTCTTGAACTTCAAATATGTGAACAATAGTAAATTAATACATTCCGCCCCCCGAAGAAGCCTGACAAGCGAAACGTGCGTCGGGGCTCGCACCTGGCATCACATATTTTCCCAGATGGGTAAGCATTATCGCACTTTGCTCTGCACTCTCCACGGCACTTTATAGGAGGCACTAAATATAATGTAGATTTATTTGAAGCCCCTTGCCTGATCTTGTTGGATCCCTTGTTGGATTTTGGGAACTGGGTCCTGCTATTTATATGGTATTACTTTGTGGTCCTTTTCAAGAGGATCCAGGACTCGCTTGCACAATGCTGTTATTATTATACGTTTTTTTGGGTTCCATTCTCTTTCATGTGGATCCACAGCAGTGACATGGAGCTAAGATGTGCGTTTTAATATGTCCCAGGTGCATTTCTTGTTATCTCACCAATTCATTTTTTCATCTATATATACTGTTTGATATTTACTGTTTAATTATTATTGAAATAAAATTCATATTTTTATCTAAATTGTTTTTGTGTGTTCTATTTTGGGCTTGATGCTCTGGTTTCCTCTGTTTAGTTTATCTATGTTCAGAGTTGCCCTGGCCTTATATTTTGGACCATGCTGAATTATGTCACCCAAGGCTTTGGTTTAATTAATATATTTGATAGTTGTAAAATTTCAAGAGGGAGGCCAGGATAAGAAAAACATGACTGATTACCTCCCGAAAGAGGACCTCACCAGTTTATGGGTTGTGTCTTGCATTGAAGCTCCTCTGTAGTAAAAGAACTGGAGCTGACCTGTAATACCACACACTACCCTGAGGACAGGTGGGGTGCTGTTTTTAAAATTAAAACAATCATGTTTTTATATCATTAGGAAACCTCTTTAACGGGGTTCTCCAGCGCCCCTTAATTCTGCGACCTACTTCAATTCGGGTTTATGCAGTGCTGCAATATACAATGCTTCAATGCCCCATAAACAAGGCTGTACCTAACGAGGGCACATAGCAAAAAGCAGACTAGAGATCTAGAAATAAGCGAATCTTTTGAAATTCAAATTCACGAAATTCACTAAATTTCTTCAAGATTTGAAAGTATTCAAAGCTTCTGATTGCCCTGAAAAACATGTATGATGCTATTTTCTTTTCTTCACACATTAGTGTCCTTATCTGCAGTGCTATCACACACTATCTGTATGTTTTTTTCAGTGTTTTATATGTTTTTCTATCTCCATGGCTAAGCTGTGAGCTGTGACAACCTCTCACTATCCGGATTCACCATAAAGTGGCTGCTGCATTCCCTGCCTCTGTTTTTATACAGGTTACAATACAGTAGTCCCTCCTGATTTGGCTATACCATGTGATATGATAGCTGCAAGGCAAGATGGAGAAGCACTCCCGATGACATGTTTTCCTTCTCTGGCTGGTACAATCTTCTGCAATGTGTAAAATGGCGCACAAAGAAAATTGCAAATTATTTGAACTTACCAGTCTAACCGAATTTTTGAATCAAATTAATTATCTCATCTCTATAGGGCCCCTTTTAGCTCATCTGTATAGGGCCCCTTCCTGAAGCAGGTTCACACTAACATATCTACTATCCCAGAACAAGTATAACTAATACTTGTGTGCTCCTCACTTTTGTGTGACCCTACAACCACGCCCCCGCTTGTAGTGTCAGTGAAGAGGAGGAGCTCTATATAGGTTCAGCCCGCCCATGAGGAATGGCTGTATAGAAACAGTTTGACCCTTTATGAGTTGTGTAGCATTGTGCAATAATGAGGACTAATAGTAAAAAAATCCTATGACTAAGAGAAGCACTATGGTATTTACAACTAAATTTGGCACTAATGCAAATTCTTTCACAAAAGACGCTGTGCCAATCCCTGGTAGTAATAACAATAATGGTATTTGACCAATGAAGTAAGATTTTCAAAGCTGTTCTAAAATCTGAATCACTCGCTCGCCTCAACCACCTTTTCCTGTTGATGGAGCATTTGTGAACCCAAACATGCCAATCCATGGGTGTTGTTGGAAAATTGTAACGTGCTGGATCTGACAAATTGGCAAAGTTCCTACATATTTAACATTTTAATTGTACACTCATATTGGCACCAAAAGACAGAGAAACAATATTTAGAAAAACCCCAAGTATGCCGATGACTAAGCTTTAATTAGAACAAGGATGGCTGAGAGTGAACAGGGATCGTTCTCACAATCCACAAGAAGATTCTTCCAACTTGTGGGAAATAGATCAACTCTTTCTTCTTCTACATTAACACTTTTTTATATAAATATTATTTCTTGAGAAATATCCGACTAGAATAATTAATCTGTCAAGATATTATTCATGATTTCTAAAAAAAAAGTATGTTAACCCTAATAGTGTGGTGTCCATGCAAAAAGATCCAAATCTGGTCAAGAATTTCATGAGATCGGAGGAGCAAGCCGGCTATAGGAAGGACATTACGCAGCCAGGTTGTAATCCCTTCTGAACCCAGAGAGGGCGCAAAAGCCCTTTTGCCACATCAAAGGGAGCAGTTCTGTAAAAGATGCCATGCACATTAGCCAAACGATGGTGAACCTGACAATTTCAGCAGGACTGACCAACCATCAAATGTGTACGGATGTGTTTCCACTTTTCTTTACAGATGCTGTGATAAAGACGAATGGGGCATGTTGGATTTCAGCATGTCACATCCTTTGTTTTCACAGGGGGTAAAATGTCATTAATGGTGGCTTACTCTCCTCTCCGCTTTAAGAGCACATGCATGCTCAACCAAACTAAGGGACATGTTTGTGAAGAACTTCAGAGGAATAGCTTTGGAGGAGAGAACATCAAGCACTATATGTTGTTATTTATCTAATTTTTTTAACAGGTATAAATGCCGCTGTTCCTCTGAATCCGGCTTTGTTCATTTTTTGTTTCTGTGACTCTCCATTCCTAACATATGGCTTCCTCTTACTTGTATCACAATCTAGTCTTGATAACTCAAGTGGGCATGGTCTTGAAATCTTTAGTGGGCGTGTTCCTGAGGACCATGCCCACTTGGCTAACAAGACTAAATTTGCATACTGGAAAGAGGGGCTATATCTCAGGAATGCAGAGGCGCAGGAACAAAAAAAAAGCAACGTCAGATTCAGGAGAACAGAAGCATTCAGACCAGATATAACAATTACATATTACTGGCAAGTGACACATCCTCTTTTAAGACTGTATAGGTTATAATTGTGCAGGGCTGGTCATATAACTTTTAACTAATGCTATTTGGCCAGAGTATAACACTAGTATTTTGGCCACTATATTGTATAATAGGCACTGTATGGTAGTTATTAGTACATTGTATGGCTGTATGCCCAGAAGAGCGACCATGCATCTTTGAAGTCTTATCAGTCAAAATTCGAGAGTAATGTGGGCCCCTTTGACACTATTGACTGTGGACTTATTATAGAATGTACTTCTTCTAAAATTTAAAGGGCTTGACGCCCAATTAAAGATTTATTTTTATTATCAATCAACATAATTTAGGACAAAGTCACCCACTTCACAGTTTTTCTTGCTTTTCTGAATCCAAACCATACCCTTTTATTTCTACCCTTGACTTTACTATGAAAAAGTTAGACGCTTTAGTTGAACGCCCGCAATGGTCAACGTGGCACATAATACCCATGTCAACTCTTATGTTTTAAACTTAAGCAACCCGAATGTACATCTGGCTTCAAGTGTCTCGAATATGGTTTCTTTGCATTTTGCAGTGAGCAAGGCTCCGCCAAGCATCCCATTTCTATGCGTCGCTGTATTAAGGGATAATTACATTTAGTTCTCATTTCATTTCCTTACTTTCCACGTTTCCCAAATGTCAAAAATTCAGATGTTATGTTACACACACACAAAAACAAGTAATTTCTTTCCATTTATCTCAGCTTGGTATTTGTGCTGGACCCACCCTTCTGAATAACCTAACCTCAAAAGGGTAAGAAGTGCGTATATGCTTTACATGAAAGACAACATGATAGTTGCTTCAAGTTAATGTGGAATTTTCTAAATTAAATTATTCAAATAAGAAAAGCAAAACGAATGCACGTAAAATTTGCATTAATAAAAATTAATAAATCAAATACAGATAAAAAAGAATTATAATATTAAAGGGATAAGAAAAATAATCATTAGGACATGTTTAGTCGATAGAGATGAGTTAACCTTATTGTCTACAGGTAATAGTTGAGTTCTCAGCAGCGCTGGAGGACCATGGTCATACACTGTATACAACAGAAGTCCATACTGTGACCAGGAAGATTGCAGATCAGATCAAAGCAAAGGGGCTAGGCAAATGGATGGTCAGAATGAAGTTCAAGGTCAGGCAGCAATTAATCAACAGACATAGCACAGGAATACAGGGCAAACAATCATCACCGAGCAAATGCTATGACTGGCTGAGATCTAGGACTGACAACTTAGCTAAGTAGTTGGGTAAACCCTTAGAACCTGGAACACCTGAAGACAACTCAGCACCTCCTTGCTTCAGATTGGACGGCTGAGCTGTCTATCCAAATACTGGGTAAACCCTAAGAACCTGGTGACACTGTTGGGGATTTATTCAAAATTGAAGGCATAGTGAACCAGCATGGCTACCACAGCATCTTGCAGCAGCATGCTATTCCATCCGGTTTGCGTTTAGTTGGACCATCATTTATTTTTCAACAGGACAATGACCCCAAACACACCTCCAGGCTGTGTAAGGGCTATTTGACCAAGAAGGAGAATGTTGGGGTGCTATGCCAGATGACCTGGCCTCCACAGTCATCAGACCTGAACCCAATCGAGATAGTTTGGGGTGAGCTGGACCGCTCACCGCTTCAATTTTGAATAAATCCCCAACAGTGTCACCAGCAAAGCACCCCCACACCATCACACCACCTCCTCCATGCTTCACGGTGGGAACCAGGCATGTAGAGTCCATCCGTTCACCTTTTCTTCGTGCAAAGCAGTAATCAAAGCAAAAGGTGGCTACTTTGAAGAACCTAGAATATAAGACATATTTTCAGTTGTTTCACACTTTTTTGTAAAGTGTAATGTATAATTCCACATGTGTTACTTCATAGTTTTGATGCCTTCAGTGTGAATGTACAATTTTCATAGTCATGAAAATACAGAAAAATCTTTGAATGAGAAGGTGTGTACAAACTTTTGGTCTGTACTGTATATATTGTAGTAGACATAGATATAGTATAAAATACTATAGGTGTATAAAAATAGAAATAAACTACTTTTTTAATTAACTACTTCTGGACCACCATTGACTTTAAACGTCAGAGTGGTCCACATTCTGGTCTCTCTCTCTATATATATTTAATATATTTCTGATAAAGTTATATTTATTTATTCATTTATATTTTATTTATGTATGGATTTTGTTCTTTATATTGATGATAAAACATTTTTTCTTAACCCCGTGCCCCATTATAAGAAGTCAGCTAAGGCCTCCCGTAATTATGGCATTTTTTTGGCACTTTCTTTAGATAACCTTACAGCACAACCAATTCCTAACTTTTTGCGCCTTTTTACAGAGATCCTGAGCAAATCTTTCCTGTCATTACTTTATTGCACGTTTAACTGTTTGCGCAATTATTATTTTTTTTAATTATTTCCCAGTGTCTCCGATTTGGATGCATCCGACGAGAGAAGGGCTCGAACTACTTCTATTTTCGAGTAGGAAACATCCCTATCTAATTTAGAGCATGTAAGAAATATTTCTTGTAACGTAATAAGGAGTGGCAAGCGTTCGAAAGCGGGTCAAGATGGAAACGCAGAAAGAGAAGAAAGCATGCTAATGCTAATGGCATTTAACTCATGGCGAATACCGGACTGGAAATCTGATCAGCACGGAAAGCTAGGCAAGCAGCGGCAACGATATGCCTTGTATCCATATCATATGGATATAAGATCACACATGAGAGAAGTTCAAGCTTTACATGTGTCAATGGAAAAAGAGGTGGAGGGAAGAACATGGAAAATATTCTTTATGGGAATAAGGAAAAAAAAAATCTTGGCCAGCACATTCTAAAAATAAAATGGCACATCTGGAATACAGTCAATATCCAGGTTATGAGAGATGTGAGAGTCATTTTCAAGAAGATTAGTTATCAGTGGAAACGTGAAGAGTCCTATTTTCCATATACATTATGTGTCTATAAGAAAAATCTACAGGGAAGCAGTAACTGCCCTCGAGGGAGCGTTGTACTCTAAGCCTTGGAAGCTGAAACGTCTATGGCTACAGGAGAGCGCTCGACATGCTCAAGATGGATTTTCAAGACTATGACCACACAGTTTTGTATTAAGTTTAGAAGTCTATTTGATTATAATAATATCTACCAAGGATATCAGATCACTCCATAAGGAAGAATACGTAATAACATGTGAACGCGGAATCCGGACGGAAAAGAGAAGCGCTGACAACATATATTACTATCCACAGCTTTGGTGATAATTGTACAATCCGGCTGCTGAGAACCATACTGATCCCCAAAAAGGGGCGTCCAAAGTCCATATAAATAGCAGCGAGCATGTGTAGCCTGTTGGCTTATGGTTTGAAGGGACTATGATAAAGGGGTTGTCTGGCCTTAGGCTACAGATCTTCCGTTACTCTACGTGACGGCATACTTGTGCGCTGTGAGGATTCTCCAGTCTCGTATGTGATTTACAGACATGCAGTCACATACCGACTAGACGTGCGAGTCCTCATTCAATGTAAGTGTATTGAGCAAAGCTGGACACGTCTAGTCTGAATGTGGCCGGAAATATGTCAATCGCAAACTTGCAGTTACAAGACCGCCTGCTCCCAGAATCGGATAATTCAAACAACGTGCAGTGCGCATGATGTGAGGATTCATAGAGTAACTGCAGACTTGTATCCCAAGGCCAGACAACCTCTTTAAACAGACAATAGATTGTGCTTATAGTTAAAAGGAGGAAAGATATTGGATGGAGTACTTTTCCAAGATTACATTAAAGCCACGCACACCATTGTTTTTCTTGTGAAATTCTCAATAAGTTTGATGTGTCACATGACCCTCTTCCCATTGGAAAAAATAAAGTTGGATCCAAAATGGCCAACTTCAAAATGGCCACCATGGTCACCACCCTTCTTGAAAAGTTTTCCCCTCCCATATACTAATGTGCCACAAACAGGAAGTTGATATCACCAACCATTCCCATTTTATTTAGGTGTATCCTTATAAATGGCCCACCCTGTTATATATATATATATATATTATATATATATATATAATGGATAGGTGATATATTGTTTACGTGACAATCTCTTTAAGGGTTGGTACAGTTATAGAGCCTTCTGATCTGCAGCTTGCACTGACAAACCCAAATCTCAACTCAAAGTTTAAATGTAAATTGTGGACATGGGCTACTCCCAAAACCCGGAGTGGAGGGAGAGATCCATCCCACTACCATCCTGCAAATCTCTCCAAAAGTAAAAGCCTGTGTCGGGTTTACCTAAAACCTGACTTAGTCAAATAGTTTGACAAAATTCATACTCTTTTATTCTGCATTGTAACCACAGGTGTCGCTGTGATTACAATGCTCTCCAGCGGGTTAGATATCCCTCTATGTGCATCCTGAGGTACACATAACTGTCCTCGCATATGACTCTCCTCACTGCCTAACAACACATTAGCCTACAGTTGGTCAAACCCTCTGATTTCAATCATCCATTTATCTCTAATGTATATATTATATATTAATGTATATACTACAGCCAGAGGAGTCACTGACCACTGAGAACATATGCACACTCGGACAAGAGTGACCCTGTGTATTGAGGAAACGGCAGGAATAACAGTGGGCCAACATCTATTGTATGTCTTTGGGCAGCTTAAAGAGGACCTGTCACTTAACAAATATATTATTTTATTTACCTGTTGTTCTTCCTTGAATCCGGAAATGTTTTTCTTTTGTTCCTGAGATATGGCCAAGGATACAAATCCAGTCTTTTAGCCAGGTTAACAAGTGGGTTTGTCCCTTAACTCTTCTCTATAGGAGAAGACCACGCCCAGTTGAAAAAAAAGACTACAGTGAAAACAAACCAGTGACATTCACACTTTCTGGGAAACTTCCATAATGTTTTTCCTGAAGATTCTATTCCAGATTTTATGTATCTTAGGCCTCTTTCAGACATCAGTGAGTCGGTACTGTCTTATAGACACCTCTCCAATACTAAGCCGTGGGCTTGATGTCACCAGACAGTACAAAAGTGACATCAACCCCACAAATATTACCTCACTTGCCTCTGCTATGGTTCAATTGGGAGGAGCCTGGCAAAGTGCCAGAATTGGCTCATCTAATAGATGTGACTTTTCTGAGCGGCTGTGGGCTGCTATTTTTAGGCTGGGGGGGGTCACTATCCATGGGCCCTTACCAGCCTGAGAATACCAGCCCCCAGCTGTCAGCTTTAGTTTGGCTGATTGTTAAAGATGGGGAAACCCCAAGCTGTTTTTTTTTAATTTTTAATTTAAACAGCCTGGGGACCCCTCTATTCTCGATAACCAACCTTGCTGAAGCTGAAAGCGGAGGGTTGAAGCCCCCAGCCGTCAGTTTTGCCTGGCTGGTTATGGAAAATACAGGGGAACCCACGCAAGTTTTTTCTTTTTTTATTTACAGCACAGGCAGGGGCTGATGAAAACTCTAATCAGCTGCCGCCTGCACTCACTGGTATTAGCGGCACCAGATGTAGGCTGATGGGAGTAATAGTCCCATCTGTTGCCGCCTACTGTCTCTGTTATTAGTTGAATATAACTTTCATCATTCTCCTCTATGAGAGCAGTCTTCAGCACCCGGCACTGGGGAACAGCGTGGTTGCCACACGTGCGCCACAAGTATTACACACACAGACACTGATATCTCCAGTACCGTTTTTTCCGGTACCGGAATTATCAGGACGTGTGAAACCGGCCTTACAATTAAAGGGGTTGTCCAGGATTGAAGAAAATAACATAGCTGGCTTCTTCAAAAAACAGCACCTCCCTTGTCTACAGTCAGGTTGTATGTTGTATTGTAACAATGCACCATTCAACTACAATGGTGCAGAGATGCAATACCAGACACAACCTACAGACAAAGGTGGCACTGTGTTTGGAAGAAGGCAAACATTTTTTTTTCTAATCCTGGAGAACCCTTTTAAGCATGGCAACCATCACAAAAAAGAAACGAAATAAGTATAAGAGACTGTACATAATACAGAATCATGTCTCCTCCAATGTTATGTAAAAGGGTGCATACTGTCAACCCTTTTCCAGTCTGAGGACCGAATAGTCAAACTGTACCACTCCCCAGGGCCACAATAAAACTGAAGGGGGGTTTTGAGATCTGAAACATTTACGACATATTGTGAGTTTATCAACACTGTATCCAATTAGTGTCAGACACAAAACAATGCCAGACACCAAATTGCCCACCATAACAGTGACATTCCACCTCGACAATGCCATGCACACAATACCCCACTGACCGTCACAGACTGTGTCACGCTAACAGTGCCATGCACACAGTACCCCACTGACCGTCACAGACTGTGTCACGCTAACAGTGCCATGCACACAGTACCCCAGTGACCGTCACAGACTGTGTCATGCTAACAGCGCCATGCACACAGTACCCCAGTGACCGTCACAGACTGTGTCATGCTAACAGTGCCATGCACACAGTACCCCACTGACCATCACAGACTGTGTCACGCTAACAGTGCCATGCACACAGTACCCCAGTGACCGTCACAGACTGTGTCATGCTAACAGTGCCATGCACACAGTACCCCACTGACCGTCACAGACTGTGTCACGCTAACAGTGCCATGCACAGTACCCCACTGACCGTCACAGACTGTGTCACGCTAACAGTGCCATGCACACAGTACCCCAGTGACCGTCACAGACTGTGTCACGCTAACAGTGCCATGCACACAGTACCCCACTGACCGTCACAGACTGTGTCACGCTAACAGTACCATGCACACAGTACCCCACTGACCGTCACAGATTGTGTCATGCTAACAGTGCCATGCACACAGTACCCACTGACCGTCACAGACTGTGTCATGCTAACAGTGCCATGCACACAGTACCCTACTGACCGTCACAGACTGTCACGCTAACAGTGCCAACGACAAAGTGCCCCATAACAGTGTCAACTCCTCAAGGATCCATAACAGTGCCAGATGCATGGTGCCTCCAAGACAGCGTCAGCTACACTATGGCTCACATAACAGTGTCAACCACATCGTGCCCCTGAAACAGTGTCAGCCATGGTGTCACAATAACCGTGCCAACCACACAGTGACCCTCATATCAGTGTCAGACGCGATGCCTGCAATAACAGCATTAGCCACAAAGTGCCACCATAACATGATAAAGTGCAGTCTTTCTAAAAGGTTTGGATACAGAAAAGCACATGTGTGACCTGATATTTGGGAGCTGCATTGACTTTAATGCCACATGTTGTGCGCCCCTCCATTAGAACACAGGTGGAATCCACCAACATTAAACTTATGTACTGAATATGGAGCAACTTTACACCCTTTAACAAATCTCTGTAATTTATGACACATGGGACTAAATTAAAATGAACTTCCTAACATTAGTGAATTAATAACATTAAACTATAATTTTTAATACTAATTTTATTTAAAAAAAAAAAAAAGCAAAGCAAAAAAAGAAAATAATGAGCTTTTCTTTAAGGAATACTATTTTTACTTTGTGATTAGCATTAGTGAGGAAAGAAATAACTAAGAGCTGCAACCTAAGACAAAACTTCTAGTATAAAACATTGCTTGTTTAAAGGGAACTTGTATAACCTAGAAATAGTAGTATGGCTGCATAGGCGCTGAGTCCACAATAAAAAATGATACCTTTCTTGTACAAATCTGATGTTTCAGTCATGAGAAATCTAGTGTAGAATAAATATGCAAATCAGACTTAAAGTGCACTAGGGGCGTGTCAATGGAAGAAGTAGACATGCCCCAGTGCACTTCCTGTCTGATTTGCATATGGCTTCTAGATTAGATTTCTCATGACTGGAACATCGGATCTCTACAAGAAAGGTATCATTTTGATTGGGGGATCAGAGCCTATACAGCCATACCATTATTTATAGATATAAAGATGTACTGATTTTTTTTAGGTGGTGGTCTGGCTGCCAATCGGTATAACTTAACGGTCATAGAGCAATGTCCTAGCGATATACCATAACGTTATGAGAATATGTCTTTAAATCTCTGGAAATCGACTTTAATCTTGGAGGAATTACTGTCTGTGAGAAAGAATTTCTAAAGTTTTTTTTCTCTCAGAGGTATATATCTTTACGAGGACATAAGTTTGGATGCAGGGCCGTCTTCTATCACCGCAGCGCGTTCTTTTATCTTGTGCACTTCATGAATATGACTTAATAACCAATCTGATAATACGCGGGGAATTATCCCTTTGATTATAATGACACAACAAGACATATGTGAATCTGGAGTCTATCAGACTACAAAACTTCCTTCAATCCAAATGTTATTTTTGTCTGTGTTACTTGGAAACATTACATGACCTTCTAGCAGATGGAAGCAGCCATGGGGCTCCTTCCCTTCCAGCGAAGACAGGAATTAGAAAAACTCCATGTATCCATATCAAATGGTATATCAATGTGCATCAAGATCTCAATCGCAGTGTATCCATCTGCAAATCACTGCTGCAACCCATTACAGTGATGGTATACGATGATCAGGCTGATTGTTACTATTATTACAGCGCCACTCTTGTCACCAGGCTGTGTCTGGTATTGCAGCTCAGGCACTGTAATAATAAACAATGTTGCTGTTTTTGGAAAATAGACCCTTGTATGACTCTTGCAGGCATTTTGAAATCAGAGCAGCACTGAACTTTTGCATTTGAGATAACGAGCAAGTGAAATATCTGTCACTTGATACTTATTTAATTCAAATACTGCAATATTAAACAGTGTTGCTGTTTTTGGAAAAGTGTAAATCCCATTTTCAAACCCTTATACAACTCTTGCAAGCATTTTGGAATCAGAGCATTGCCGTACTTTGCATTTGAGATAATAAACCAATGAAATATCTGCCACTTGATACTTATTTATTTCAAATACTGTAATATTAAAGAGTGTTGCTGTTTTTGGAAAGCGCAGATCCCATTTTCTAACCCTTTTATGACTCTTGTAAGCATTTTCATCACTGTATTTTGCATTTGAGATAACGAGCTAGTGAAATATCTGTCACTTGATACTTATTTCATTCAAATACTGTAATATTAAACAGTGTTGTTGTTTGTGGAAAAGAGATGATCTCATTTTCTAACCCTTATATGATTCTTGCAAGCATTATGGAATCAGGACACCACTGTACTTTGCATTTGAGATAATAAGATAGTGAAATATCTGTCACTTGTTACTTATTTAATTCAAATACTGAAATATTAAACAGCATTGCTGGTTTTCAAAAATAACTGATCCCATTTTCTAACCCTTATACAACTCTTGCAAGCATTTTTGAATCAGAGCATTGCTGTACTTTGCATTTGAGATGATGAGCTGGAGAAATATCTGTCACTTGATACTTATTTTATTCAAATACTGTAATAATAAAAAGTGTTACTTTTTTGGAAAAGAGCAGATCTAATTTTTTATCCCTTAGGCTAAGTTCACACTGTACGTTTTTGCTGTTTTTTTTATGCTTTTTTTATGCTAATTTTCAGCTGCATTTGACAGTACCAGCTCTGTATATGAGATTTCAGAAATCTCATGCACTCAGCTTGTTTTTTTGTCATCAGTATTTTGTGCTTTGCTTGTTTTTTTGGATATAGAACATGTCACTTCTTTCAGCGTTTCTTCAGCGTTTTTCACCCATTGAATTGAATGGGAAAAACTCATGAATAAAACGTACCAAAACTGCACCAAAAACGCAGCAAAACCTGCGTTTTTGCGCAGCTTCTTTTCTGCCAAGCACTCAAATTTTGCTGCCGAAAATAAAATGCAGCAAATGCCCAGTGTAAACTTAGCCTTATATGCGTAGGCATTTTGAAATCGGCATTACCATAGTTTGCAGTTGAGATAATGAGCTAGTGAAATATCTGTCACTTGGTACTTATTTCATTCTTATTACACCTTCAAGTAGCAGTGGCGAGGCCAGCGACGAAGATCCAATGCAGTGAACATGCCCAAAGCTTTTGGCCGGCTGCCATGAATCTCCAAGTGAGTGCCACTTTAACTGTATTATTGTCAACACCATGGACTCCCTGCCCCATCACTCTCCATCCTGTAGGCCACAGACTGTTGTGTGCTTACAAGATATCAACATGGCGGCACAGGGGACACAATTATGACACTGTATTGTGCCACCTGTGCTAGTCCTTTGAATTAGGTGAATGTAAACCTGGGCAACAAAGGGGTCATTATTAATATGGTGTGGTCACATAGGGGGAATTACTTTTTAAGGGGGGCACTAAGGTGCATTAATAATTTTGCAACAGAGCACTCGGGGGGGGGCATTATTTGTTTTAAGGGGCACTTAAGGAATTACCGTATATACTCGAGTATAAGCCGACCCGAGTATAAGCCGACCCCCCCTAATTTTGCCACAAAAAACTGGGAAAACTTACTGACTCGAGTATAAGCCTAGGGTGGAAAATGAGATTATGCCCTATATGCTGCCCATGTATTATGCCCCCATAGATGCTCCATAGATTGTGCCCCATAGATGCTCCATAGATTGTGCCCCCATAGATGCTCCATAGATTGTGCCCCCAGAGATGCTCCATAGATTGTGCCCCCATAAATGCTCCATAGATTGTGCCCTCATAGATGCTCCATAGATTGTGCCCCCATATATGATCCATAGATTATGCCCCCATAGATGCTCCACAGATTGTGCCCCCATATATGATCCATAGATTATGCCCCCACAGATGCTCCACAGATTGTGCCCCCATATATGATCCATAGATTATGCCCCATAGATGCTCCACAGATTGTGCCCCCATATATGATCCATAGATTATGCCCCCATAGATGCTCCACAGATTGTGCCCCCATATATGATCCATAGATTATGCCCCCATAGATGCTCCATAGATTATTCCCATAGATTATTCCCCCATAGATGCTCCATAGTTTAGGCCTCAATTGCTGCTGCAACCGAAAAAAAAAAAAAGACATACTCACCTCTCGTTGCTGGGGGGCCAGGTGCCGGTGTCCTGAGCAGGCGGGGACAACGGCGCGCTATGGGGGACAGGTGCCGGTGTCACTGCTCGCTCAGGGCCCCGGCACCTGCGATATTTACCTATCCCGTTCCGCTGTCTTCTGGGTCCTCCAGCAGTCAATGATCAGGCAGAGGGCGCTGCGCACAGTAACTACGTCATCGCACCCTCTGCCTGAACATGGCAGCAAGAGGACCCGAGGACACAGCGGAACGGGACAGGTAAATATCGCTTATACAGTTAGGTCCATATATATTTGGACAGAGACAACATTTATCTAATTTTGGTTCTAGACATTACCACAATGAATTTTAAACAAAACAATTCAGATGCAGTTGAAGTCCAGACTTTCAGCTTTCATTTGAGGGTATCCACATTAAAATTGGATGAAGGGTTTAGGAGTTTCAGCTCCTTAACATGTGCCACCCTGTTTTTAAAGGGACCAAAATTAATTGGACAAATGACTCCAAGGCTATTTCATGGACAGGTGTGGGCAATCCCTTTGTTATGTCATTCTCAATTAAGCAGATGAAAGGGCCGGAGTTGATTTGAGGTGTGGTGTTTGCATTTGGAAGGTTTTGCTGTGAAGGAAACATGCGGTCACAGGAGCTCTCCATGCAGGTGAAACAAGCCATCCTTAAGCTGCAAGAACAGAAAAAAACCCATCCAAGAAATTGCTACAACATTAGAAGTGGCAAAATCTACAATTTGGTACATCCTGAGAAAGAAAGAAAGCACTGGTGAACTCATCAATCCAAAAAGACCTGGGAGCCCACGGAAGACAACAGTGGTGGATGATCGCCGCATACTGTCTTTGGTGAAGAAGAACCCATTCACAACATCAACTGAAGTCCAGAACACTCTCAGTGAAGTAGGTGTATCTGTCTCTAAGTCAACAGTAAAGAGAAGACTCCATGAAAGTAAATACAAAGGGTTCACATCTAGATGCAAACCATTCATCAATTCCAAAAATAGACAGGCCAGAGTTAAATTTGCTGAAAAACACCTCCAGAAGCCAGCTCAGTTCTGGAAAAGTATTCTATGGACAGATGAGACAAATATCAACCTGTACCAGAATGATGGGAAGCCAAAAGTTTGGAGAAGAAAGGGAACGGCACATGATCCAAGGCACACCACATCCTCTGTAAAACATGGTGGAGGCAACGTGATGGCATGGGCATGCATGGCTTTCAATGGCACTGGGTCACTTGTGTTTATTGATGACATAACAGCAGACAAGAGTAGCCGGATGAATTCTGAAGTGTACCGGGATATACTTTCAGCCCAGATTCAGCCAAATGCTGCAAACTTGATTGGACGGCGCTTCATAGTACAGATGGATAATGACCCCAAGCATACAGCCAAAGCTACACAGGAGTTCATGATTGCAAAAAAGTGGAACATTCTTCAATGGCCAAGTCAATCACCAGATCTTAACCAATTGAGCATGCATTTCACTTGCTCAAATCCAGACTTAAGAGGGAAAGACCCACAAACAAGCAAGACCTGAAGGCTGCGGCTGTAAAGGCCTGGCAAAGCATTAAGAAGGAGGAAACCCAGCGTTTGGTGATGTCCATGGATTCCAGACTTAAGGCAGTGATTGCCTCCAAAGGATTCGCCACAAAATATTGAAAATAAAAATATTTTGTTTGGGTTATGTTTATTTGTCCAATTACTTTTGACCTCCTAAAATGTGGAGTGTTTGTAAAGAAATGTGTACAATTCCTACATTTTCTAACACATATTTTTGTTCAACCCTTCAAATTAAACGTTACAATCTGCACTTGAATTCTGTTGTAGAGGTTTCATTTCAAATCCAATGTGGTGGCATGCAGAGCCCAACTCGCGAAAATTGTGTCACTGTCCAAATACTTCTGGCCCTGACTGTACTTACCCTTCCGCCGGCGCGGTCTCTGCCCTGCTCTTCTCCCACGGTCCCGGCGCCTGTGTTCAGCGGTCACGTGTTACCGCTCATTAAAGTCATGAATATGTGCATATTCATGACTTTAATGAGCGGTACCACTGATGGCTGAATACTGGCGCCGGGACCGTGGGAGAATAGCAGGGGGGCTGCAGAGACCGGGCCGGCGGAGGGGTGAGTATACAGGACAGCTGCGCTCCCCCTCCTCCGCCGACCCCCTGGTATATGACTCGAATATAAGCCGAGAGGGGGACTTTCAGCCCTAAAAAAAGGGCTGAAAATCTCGGCTTATATTTGAGTATATATTTGTTTTTAGGAGGTACCAAGGGGGCATTATGATTGGGTTTGGCGGGACAATACTTGCTCTGCCCCAGTGCTGTCAATCCATGCCACGCCATGCCTCTGACCCCATTTTTCCAGCTGAGGCACTCACCGGTCACTGTGACCAGGATGGGAATAAATGGAGACTTTGTTACGTATCTCTATTTCTTTATTGCATATCCCGTGGATAGGCCATGAATGTCTGTGTAAGGCTCCGTACAGATTAGACCAAAGTTGTACTAAATAGATGATTTCGATCAAATACATCGTTCGTTGTATGTTTTTTTTAGGTGGCAAGTAACCGACTTTTGGGCAACTAACGATGAAGAATCGACAGGACGTGTCTGATATTTTCGTACGACTATTGTTCTGAGCATTCGGAAAACTTTATTTCATTAGCTCCATCCCACTGATTATGGAACTTTTTGTTCTCTATTCATCGGAAATGTATGGATTCATCTAAAAGGTATTTGTACAATATGATTGGACATGTGTATGGTGAAAATTTTAACAAACGACAAATGGTCTTTCAGCTTTGAATTGTCATCCAGATTAAAGGGAATCTGTCACCGCATTTTTGCCCTATGAGATAGGGCCACCACCATCAGGGGCTTATCTACAGCATTCTGTAATGCTGTAGATAAGCCCCGATGTCACCTGAAAGTGAAGAAAAACAAGTTATATTATGCGCACCCAGGGGCGTTCCGCCATCCGTTCGGGTCAGATGGGCGTCGCGGTCATGTCCGGGGCCTCCCATCTTGTGACA
>JARQOD010000003.1:75607706-75667995 GCA_033576555.1 Oophaga sylvatica | reverse complement strand
CAATTGTTCTTCCAGGTCTTGCGTGGAGCTCAGCTTGCATTCCTGCTTTCATTCAGATAAGTGATTTGCTGTTTTTTTTTCCTCTGGTTGGATTTTCCTTGCTGGTTTGCTGCCTTGCAGTGGACTTCAGCCTGGTCCCCTTTTGGGGCCTGGCTCTGCATTTGTGCTCAGTTTGTGCTTGCACTTTTGCTCTATTCCTGTGTCACTTTCTATTTGCTGAATTGCTGTGTGTTACACCAGAGATCTGATTTAGGTGGTAGAGATCGTGTGATCTCAGGTTTTCTGTTAATTAGAAGTGTTGGTATTTTTGTCAGGGTTTTTTGGGTTGCAGTTAGAATTCTTTCCTATACTTTTCTATCTAGACAGAATTGGGCCCCAGCGTTTGCTCATTCTATTTTCTGTCTGTGTCTGTATTTTCTTCTTGTCAAACCACCATTACATGTTTGGGGGCTTAATATTTCTTTGGGGGTTCTGCTACGGGGCAGTTAGCTTTCATATTTCTGTCTTTAGGTGTAGCTATGTCTCCGACTGTGACGAGGCGTCTAGGATCACCGTAGGTACGCTCCATGGCTACTTCTAGTGTTGCGGTTAGTTTAGGGTTCTGCAACCCAGTAGTTTCCAGCCTCTCTGGTGTATTGCTACTTTGGCTATTTTTGCTATTTCTGCTCAGCTACTGAAACATAACATAGCATACAGTGTATAGCGTCAGTGTACACATAATACAGGGACTCGCCAGTGACATTATACACAGGTACAGGTAACACACTGACTCACTGGTGACGTCTCTAGTTGAAGTCCTTCATCTTTGCTTTTCTTGTTCATCCAGCACAGACTGCCATCACTTTTTCCAGGCAGGACTCGTCTCTGCTGAAAATAACACAGTTATCTGGAGCACCACTTCCAGAGCAAATTTCCCAATTTTTCCCCAATTCCTCTGCATACTGCCCATATGTCTCTCCATTCTGCCCCGTGTCTCTCCATTCTGCCCCATGTGTCTCCATTCTGCCCACATGTGTCTCCATTCTGCTCCCATGTCTCTCCATTCTGCCTCCATGTCTCTCCATTCTGCCATCATTTCTTCATTCTGCCCCTTATGACTCCATTCTACCCCATGTCATCTTCATCCTGCCCCCATAGTGCTGCTTTTACAGTAAAAAAAAGCATCTCCTTACCTGGCCATGGTCCAATGGCATCCTCTCCTTCAACTATCTGAGGCGCCGACGCATAACAGCGACACCAGATGCTGGCCTGTGATTGGCTGGTGGCTATTAACCATCGCTTTCCGCATGGCAATTGATTTAAACTGAACGTGCGTCCTTGGAATTGAACGGGCTGACTCCCGCCCGTGGGGTCCGGTGAGCAGAAAGGTGGCTTGTGAGCAGAAGAGGGTGGACCGATCCAGGGCCCCCTCTGCTCACTGGGCCCCATACGCCAGTAAGGGCAGTAATACCCTGATGGCGGCCCTGCCAGAGACACTGCAGGCCATTGCAGTGTAAGAAGTGGAGGTGTTGCGCACAGTCCCCTTTGAAGATCTGTGAAGTGATGAAAAGCATTATGATGTGTTTTATGTCTATTAACTCATACTGTTGGTAGTGACAATTTGTTCTGCCTACCACTAGGTAGTTGACAGGGATAGTTGGAGTTAATAGTTGGGACTAACCCAGAGTGGAGCGGCTAAGTGAGTTTCTGGTCAGAACATCAGATAGGGACAAGCCTGCAGTAGTAGAAGACCTCAGATTTGGCTAAGTAGCAGAACTGCATGTAGTGAGTGTGTAGCAACAGGGAGACAATCGAGGCAGTAGTCTTTGGAGTCGGTCCAGAGCTAAAGAAAGAAAAGTAAGAAATATTGGGGCCTGGGACAGGAAGCCTTGCCGGATAAAATTGAGTTGTTTGTCAGTCAGGTAATGGGACAGATAAGTAAGGAAGAATTACAGAGACAAAAGAGAGGAAATGCCTTGCTTGTGTAACAACCCTACCGGCATCACTGCATGGCCTCCCATCCCCCACCTGCCTTACACACCAGTTTACTTACTACTCCGGGCCATGCTGTGAGTTCTGTCTTCTGCCGACTCCATGCTGTGTACCTCATGTCTCCTGCCTGCTCTTTGCATACTTCCTGGCTGTGTGCATAGGGGGGCTGCGCCGGAACTTCCTGGTTCTTATAGAGTCAGTGTGCACCTTCCTAAGGTGTCCCCAGCCAATTGCCAAGAGACCTCTGGTACTTAAGGCATCCCCTCCCATAGTAGGATGCCTGAGCAATGCTTTTTCTCTGTCAGTGTCTTGCTGCTGAGCTGCCAGGTCCTGTCCTGTTTTCTGCCTTTTCTGGGGTGCTTAATACCCAGACCTGTTACTGTGCTTACATACCTTGGTCTATACCAGTGTTTCTTGCATAGTCCATCACCCTGGGGGCAGAATACCCAGGCCTTCATCCTTAGTTCTTGCACTTGTTCCTGTACCTGACCATATCTGTTCTCAGTCCTATTTCTGTGTCCGTTGTATCCTTGTTTATAGCCTTTCCCACCTGCTGTGTGTATCCTTGTGTCTACTGTGGTTCTGCTTTTCTTGCCGCACCTTGCGGCTCTGCTCTTTTTGCCGCACCTAGAGGTTCTGCTGGCTGCCTACTTGCGGTTCTGCTCTGCACTTGCTCCACCTACATGCGGTTCTGCTGTGCACTTGCTCCGTCGATCCTGCGGTTCTGCTCTGCATTTGCTCCGCCTACCTGCAGTTCTGCTCTGCACTTGCTCCGCCTACCTGCAGTTCTGCCTTGCTCGAATACTTGCAGTTCCAACTCCACCAGTCTGAACAAGTCCCTACCTGTTCCCATATATCTCTCATTCCAGTCTGTGTCTCTGTCCTTCCAGAACCAGCCCCAGCTTCTCCAGTCTGAACAGGTCCCTACCTGTTCCCTTGTTCCATTCATACCTGCCCGTGTTCCTGTGCCTTCCAAGCTAGTTCCTGTCCCTTTTGTCTCAGCAGTGCCCACCTGTCAGTGTCTCAGCCGTGCCCGCCTGCCAGTGTCTCAGCCGTGCTTGCCTGCCAGTGTCTCAACCATGCCCGCCTGTCAGTGTCTCAGCCGTGCCCACCTGCCAGTGTTTGAACCGTGCCCGCCTGCCTTCCAGTGTCTCAGCTGTTATATTTCGGTAGCTGAGGAGTGCAGGTAAAAAGGCAATACACCAGAGAAGTTGGAATCTATGAGATTGCAGTACCCTGACTAACCACCACAACTAGAGGCAGCCGTGGAGCGTTCCTACGTTGGTCCTAGACGCCTCGTCACAGCCTGAGAAACTAACTACACCTAAAGATAGAAATAGGAAAGCTATCTGCCCCGGAGCAGAACCCCAAAGATAATAGAAAGCCCCCAAACATATAATGGCAGTTAGACAAGATGAAATACTGACACAGAAAGAAAATAGTATGAGCAAACGCTGGGGCCCAAACTAACTAAATAGAAAAGGATAGGAAGGGTACTTACTGCAATCCAGAAAACCCTGAAAAGCACCAACTCTACTAATTTCAAAAACGCCTGAGATCACACGACTCTTCCACCTAAATTAGTTCTCTGGTGTAACAAAATCAAAACAGCAGCCACTGAAAAAACTGGAAAAAGCAAAAGTACAAACATCAGTGGCTGAACTAAACTGAGAGGGCAAAAGCCCCCGGAGGGGACCCTGAAGGCCCCCACAGAAGTGCAGGACAAAATGCAAAAATATAGCACAAAAAACAAAAAGAAGAAAATGTCTTATCTGTTAGCAGGAGATGCAGACACGACACAGCAGGCTACAAGGGAAACAGGAATGAAGGATTCAGACCAGAACAATTGATCACCGGCAACCCTGATGGGAAGGTGACTCCCTTATATAAGACCAATCAGTAACACCTGATTCCCAGTCCTCACAATCTTCACTGGACAGTCCAGCACCGCTTGTAACCACCAGAGGAAGCCCCTGCTCAGAACTCATCATAAACCCATTCACAACAGTACCCCCCCCTTGAGGAGGGGTCACCGAACCCTCATTTGAGCAACCAGGTCGGTCAGGATGAGTTCTATGATACGCACGGATAAGTCTCCTAGCATGGATGTCCGAAGCAAACACCCAAGAATTGTCTTCCTGACCATAACCTCTCCATTTAACCAAATACTGGAGTTTCCGTCTAGAAAAACGAGAATCTAATATTTTCTCAACCACATACTCCAGATTGCCCTCAACTAAAACAGGGTCAGGAGGCACAGCAGCAGGAACCACTGGCTCAACAAACCTCTTCAACAAGGACTTGTGGAACACGTTATGGATCTTAAATGTCCCTGGAAGAAGCAAACGAAAAGAAACAGGAATAATAATCTCCATGATCTTATAAGGTCCAATGAACCTAGGCTTAAATTTAGGAGATGCTACTCTCATAGGAATATTCTTTGAGGACAACCAGACCAAGTCCCCCACTTTAAACCGAGGACCATCAGTCCTATGCCGGTTAGCAAACCGCTGGGCCTTCTCCTGAGAGAGGGACAACCTCTCCACTACCTGGTCCCAAATCTGTTGCATACGCTCCACAACAGAGTCAACACCTGGACAGACAGAAGCCTCTGTCTGTCCTGAAGAAAATCGAGGGTGAAACCCAGAATTACAGAAAAACGGAGACATCAAAGTGGCAGAGCTAGCCCTATTATTAAGAGCAAACTCAGCCAAAGGCAAAAAAGAGACCCAATCATCCTGATCAGCAGACACAAAGCATCTTAGATAAGTCTCCAATGTCTGGTTTGTTCTCTCAGTTTGACCATTGGTCTGAGGATGAAATGCCGAGGAGAAAGACAATTGAACACCCAGTTTAGAACAAAAAGTCCTCCAAAATCTGGAAACAAACTGGACTCCTCTGTCAGACACAATGTTCTCAGGAATGCCGTGTAAACGAACCACGTGCTGAAGGAACAACGGCACCAATTCAGAGGAGGAAGGCAACTTAGGTAATGGCACAAGATGTATCATTTTGGAAAACCTATCACAAATTACCCAGATGGTGGTCATTCTCTGAGAAACAGGAAGGTCTGAAATGAAATCCACAGAGATATGGGTCCATGGTCTCTTAGGCACAGGCAATGGCATCAACAAACCACTAGAGCGAGAGCAAGGCTTGGAGCGAGAGCAAGTCCCGCAGGACTGCACAAATTCCCTGACATCACGAGACAAGGTAGGCCACCAAAAGGACCGACTAACCAAGTCTCTGGTACCAAAAATTCCGGGATGCCCAGCCAATGCGGAACAATGAATCTCAGACATCACACTCTTCTTCCACTGGTCCGGGACAAACAATTTTCCAACAGGGCAGCACTCGGGCCTATCCTCCTGACACCCCTCCAGAGCAAGTCTCAAATTGGGCGAGATGGCGGAAAGAACTACACCCTCTTTCAAAATAACAGAAGGATCAGATAACTCAGGAGAGTCCGCAAGGAAACTCCTCGAGAGGGCATCCGCCTTAACATTCTTAGTGCCAGGAAGAAAGGAAACCACAAAATTAAAACGTGTGAAAAACAAGGCCCACCTGGCCTGTCTAGGATTGTGTCGCTTGGCAGATTCCAGATAGACCAGATTCTTATGGTCCGTAAGGACCACCACCTGATGTTTGGCTCCCTCCAGCCAATGTCTCCACTCTTCAAAAGCCCACTTCATGGCCAATAACTCCCGATTACCCACATCATAATTACGTTCAGTAGGAGAAAATTTTCGAGAGAAAAAGGCACAAGGGTTACTTTTAGAGGTCTCTGGATCTTTTTTGGGACAAAACGGCACCTGCCCCAATTTCAGAGGCATCAACCTCCACCTGAAATGGCAGAGAAACATCAGGCTGCCGTAGAACAGGAGCAGAAGTGAATCTCTGCTTAAGTTCCTGAAATGCAGAGACTGCCTCAGGAGGCCAATTCACCACATCAGAACCCTTTCTGGTCAAATCAGTTAATGGTTTAAAATAACCGAGAAATTACCAATAAATTTACGATAAAAATTGGCAAAACCCAAAAATCTCTGAAGAGCCTTTAATGAAGTAGGTTGGACCCAATCACAGATGGCCTGAACCTTGACCGGGTCCATTTCAATAACAGATGGGGACAAAATGAATCCCAGAAATGAGATCCTCTGTACGCCAAAAAGACACTTTGATCCCTTCACATACAGAGCATTCTCTCTCAAAATCTGGAACACAGTTCGAACATGTTTCACATGAGAGTCCCAGTCATTAGAAAAAATCAAGATATCATCCAAATAAACAATCAGAAATTTGTCCACAAAATCCCTGAAAATGTCATTCATGAAGGACTGGAAGACGGAAGGAGCATTAGTGAGCCCAAAGGGCATCACTAGGTACTCAAAATGCCCTTCAGGGGTATTGAATGCCGTCTTCCATTCATCCCCGTGCTTAATGCGAATAAGGTTATAGGCCCCCCTGAGGTCAAGCTTGGTAAACCAAGTAGCGTTTTTCACCCTGGAAAACAGGTCAGAAATCAAGGGTAACGGGTATTGATATTTCACAGTAATATTGTTCAAGAGACGATAATCAATACACGGCCTTAATGAACCATCCTTTTTGGCCACAAAGAAAAAACCGGCACCTAAGGGTGAAGAGGATGGTCTGATATGACCCTTCTCCAATGATTCCTTGATATAAGACCGCATAGCGTCATGTTCAGGTACAGACAAGTTAAAAAGGCGACCTTTAGGGAATTTACTACCCGGCACTAATTCAATAGCGCAGTCATAGCTCCTATGGGGAGGCAAGGATGCAGATTTACTTTCGCTAAACACATCAGAAAAATCAATCAAAAAGTCAGGAACATCCTGAGCCTGGGTGGAGGCAGAAAAAACAGGAGTGTTGGTATTAACATATTGGCAGCCCCAACTGGTTACAGACACAGATTTCCAATCCAAAACAGGATTATGAGACTGTAACCAAGGGAAACCCAGCACGATAATGTCATGCAGATTATACAGAACCAAAAATTTGCAGCACTCCTGGTGATCAGGTTCAACCCTCATTATCACCTGAGTAGAAAACTGGGGTTTATTCTCAGCCAAAGGGGTAGAATCGATCCCCAGTAGGGGAATAGACTTCTGTAGGGGTATCAAGGGAAACCCACAACGTTTAGCAAAATCATAATCCATCAGGTTAATAGCTGCTCCAGAATCAACGAAAGCCTGAGCAGAAAATGAGGACAGAGAGCACATCAGAGTGACAGTTAATAAAAACTTAGTCTGAATACTACCCAAGACAACTGAGCGTGCAAAACGTCTTCCCCGCTTAGGGCAGACTGAAATAGCATGAGAGGCATCACCACAGTAGAAACATAACCCATTGCGCTTTCGAAACTCATGACGCTGTGCCCCAGACACCACTCTATCACACTGCATGGGTTCAGAAGCTGGTTCACAAGGCAACACTATTCCACGCATACTTCTCCGCTCACGCAAACGTCTGTCAATTTGAATAGCTAATGACATAGAATCATTGAGACCAGAGGGGACAGGGAATCCCACCATAACATCCTTTACATTATCTGACAGACCCTTCCGGAAAAGGGCTGCCAAAGCGTCGTCATTCCATTTGGTCAGGACTGCCCACCTACGGAATCTCTGACAGTATAACTCAGCGTCATAAAGCCCCTGATTTAATGCCAACAAGGCTTTTTCAGCTTGATCAGTGACATTAGGCTCATCGTACAATAACCCCAAAGCCTGAAAAAATGCATCAACATCACTCAAAACAGGATCCCCAGGTGTCAGGGAAAAAGCCCAATCCTGAGGATCGCCGCGCAGGAGAGAGATGACAATTCGAACCTGCTGCGCTGCGTTCCCTGAGGACTTAGATTTTAAGGCAAAAAACAATTTACAATTATTTTTGAAACTCTGAAACTCAGCTCGATCCCCCAAAAACAAATCCGGCACGGGAATCCTAGGTTCCACAACAGGCAACCCAGCAAGATAGGTAGCAATACTCCGAACCTCAGTGGCAAGCTGATCCACACGGCCAGACAACTGTGCAAACTCCATTGAGAGAAAAGATCCTCCCCAGCACCCAGAGATACAGAGGGAAAAAAAAAAAAAACACAAACAGAAAAATATCTCTGACAACTCTGACAACCTTCTTTCTTTCACAATATTCTTTCCCTTCTGTGAGTACAATACAATTTTCAGTTATGGCCGGTGATACTGTTATATTTCGGTAGCTGAGGAGTGCAGGTAAAAAGGCAATACACCAGAGAAGTTGGAATCTATGAGATTGCAGTACCCTGACTAACCACCACAACTAGAGGCAGCCGTGGAGCGTTCCTACGTTGGTCCTAGACGCCTCGTCACAGCCTGAGAAACTAACTACACCTAAAGATAGAAATAGGAAAGCTATCTGCCCCGGAGCAGAACCTCAAAGATAATAGAAAGCCCCCAAACATGTAATGGCGGTTAGACAAGATGAAATACTGACACAGAAAGAAAATAGTATGAGCAAACGCTGGGGCCCAAACTAACTAAATAGAAAAGGATAGGAAGGGTACTTACTGCAATCCCAGAAAACCCTGAAAAGCACCAACTCTACTAATTTCAAAAATGCCTGAGATCACACGACCTCTTCCACCTAAATTAGTTCTCTGGTGTAACAAAATCAAAACAGCAGCCACTGAAAAAACTGGAAAAAGCAAAAGTACAAACATCAGTGGCTGAACTAAACTGAGAGGGCAAAAGCCCCCGGAGGGGACCCTGAAGGCCCCCACAGAAGTGCAGGACAAAATGCAAAAATATAGCACAAAAAACAAAAAGAAGAAAATGTCTTATCTGTTAGCAGGAGATGCAGACACGACACAGCAGGCTACAAGGGAAACAGGAATGAAGGATTCAGACCAGAACAATTGATCACCGGCAACCCTGATGGGAAGGTGACTCCCTTATATAAGACCAATCAGTAACACCTGATTCCCAGTCCTCACAATCTTCACTGGACAGTCCAGCACCGCTTGTAACCACCAGAGGAAGCCCCTGCTCAGAACTCATCTCAAACCCATTCACAACACTCAGCCGTAGCTGCCTGCCAGTGTCTCAGCCGTGCCCGCCTGTCTGACAGTGTCTCAGCCGTGTCCGCCATAGTACCAGTCATGCCTGTCCATACTTGCCTGCTCCTGTCATAGCGTTCTGTTCCCAAGTGGGATCAGCAGCCACAGCCAGACACCACCCTGGAATGGTACCTGGCAACTACCTGCCGCACAAGCCTGACCTCACCATCCGATGCTCCAGTGAACACCAAATCAGCTGCTTAGTCATGCCCCTTCCAGGGTAGTCTGGTTTGTGGTACAGTGGGGCCACACCCCCCACGCTCGCACCAACCAGCCAAGGCGCGAGCGCAACAGTTTGCTCAAGCCATGGTCCCCGCTGAGTCCCATGTCCTTTCGCTCTCGGAGCAAGATGAACTTTTTACTGGCCAGCAGGAGCAACTGGATAATTTCTTTACCTGGTCTGAAATCCGGTCCTTCACTGCACCACCCACTATCATAGTCTCTAATGAACTACTTGATCGATTTGAGGCTTACGCTCCTAGTTGAACCAGTCCCAGCCGATCCGCCAAGTTACGGTGGGGATCCAAAGCATTGTCGTGTGTTCTTGGAGCAGTGCTTGTGTTATTTTAAATGGCATGCTCCCTACTTCGCCACAGATTGGATAAAGGTAGGATTCCTAATGTCCTACCTAACAGGAGATGCCTTGGAGTGTCTTAACCCCCTCTGGGAAGCAGGGGATCCCATCACCTCTAGTCTTCCGGCCTTCCTGGTGGCATTCTGCAAAGCCTTCGATATGCTTAGTGCTGCGTCTCCTGCAAAGTCTTCCCCCACCTAAGCTCCCTCTGATGGACCAGACGAAAGAAACCTGTGGGAAAACCGTCACCTCTGTCCACGACCATCCAAAATCCACCCGTTCCTCAACCAGCAAAAGCAGCTACCAAATCCAAGAAGACTGATAAAAGTGAGCTGGCAGAGTAGCAGCCTGAAATCAGTCGTAAGAAGGGTATGCAGTATCACTGCGGTTGTTTGGAGCATCCGGACGGTCTCTGTCCAAAGGAGCTAAAACTCCAGAACCTTGGGCCAGTAGGAGAGGCTGCCCTTGGTGAGAGCACTTCCTTTCCACTTAAGTTAATGACTATTTCTCTGCCTTCTGGGAGCTTTGGTGTATTCAAGCCGCCAGCCATACGGAGATAGTGTGTGATCTCCGTTCTACAGCTCCAGAACCCGGTGAGGGCATTGTCTGGTGATGGTCAAGCCCTACTCAAGAACAGTCTAGTCCTGCAAGGACTACAGCTCCAAGTCGGAGCATTATACACGAAGAAGTTCGTCTTCCATATGCTGTCTGGTATGGCCATGGGTCATTCAGAGCCAAGAATTCCTTTACCTGTTCAGGTCTGGAGACCCAGCAAGATGCTTCGGTTGAAACAGTCAAGTTGCAAGAGGTATCTGGTTCCCATGCATCAGAGTCAGTCAGCAGTCTTGTCTTTTTCCTCTGGTCTGTCAGTCAGCGAGTCTAGGTGTGATGACATCTCCAATGAAGGGGAAGCGATGGCATTCTCTCTACACGGATCCAAAGACTATACCAGTGTTATGTTCCCAGGAGCATCCCTACCTCTTGATTGTCTTCCTCTGGGTAACGAGCTGAAGATGGATCCTGAGTGTATGCCTTCAGCTTCCATGTCATCAGTGGGTGAAGATACCAAGACAGAGGTTTACTCATCCTCTAACCCGGAAGAGGTGGTCCAGTTTTTTCAGGGTAATGAGCTGAAGATGCTTCCTGAATGTATGCCTTCTGCTTCCACGTGGCCGGTTGATGAAGATACCAAGACAGAAGTTTACTCATCTCTGCTTTCTACCAATCTGTAGAAAGAGGCCCAGGTCATTGTGGAAGTTGACTTCGTCGGGCACCAAGAGACTGGACATTCTGTGATTCCTGATGGCACGCCTACCTCATTTTACCCAAAGGACGTCGTTATGGTCTGGACTGTGTGTGGTCCAATACTTCTTCTGCAGGTAATCCTGGCAGGCTTGAAGAAGAGGGCGCGTAAAGGGAGGTACTGTATCAACCCTGTCAGCATCGCTGCATGGCCTCCTATCCCCCACCTGCCTTACACACAAGTTTACTCACTACTCTGGGCCATGCTGCGAGTTCTGTCTTCTGCCGGCTCCATGAAGTGTACCTCATGTCTTCTGCCTGCTCTTGCATCTTTGCATACTTCCTGGCTGTGTGCATATGTGGGTGGTGCTGAAACTTCCTGGTTCTTATAGAGTCAGTGTGCACCTTCCTAAGGTGTCTCCAGCCAATTGACAAGAGACCTCTGGTACTTAAGGCATCCCCGCCCATAGTAGGATGCCTGAGCAACGCTTTAGCTAAGTCAGTGTCTTACTGCTGAGCTGCCAGTTCCTGTCCTGTTTTTGGCGTTCTTTGGGGGCTTAATACCCAGACCTGTTACTGTGCTTACATACCTTGGTCTATACCAGTGTTTCTTGCTTAGTCCGCTACCCTGGGGGCAGAATACCGAGGCCTTCGTCCTTAGTTCTTGTACCTGTTCCTGTACTTGACCTTGTCTGTGCTCAGTCCTATTTCTGTGTCTGTTGTATCCTTGTCTGTAGCCTTTCCCACCTGCTGTGTGTATCCTTGTGTCTACTGTGGTTCGGTTCTGCTTGCCGCGCCTAGCAGCTCTGCTCTTTTTGCCGCACCTGGCAGTTCTGCTGGCCTCCTACTTGCGGTTCTACTCTGCACTTGCTCCACCTACCTGCGGTTCTGCCCTGCACTTGCTCCTCCTACCTGCGGTGCTGCTCTGCACTTGCTCCGCCTACCTGCAGTTCTGCTCTGCACTTGCTCCGCCTAGCTGCGGTTCTACTCTGCCCTTACTCTGCCTACCTGCGGTTCTGCTCTGCACTTGCTCCGCCTACCTGCAGTTCTGCTCTGCACTTGCTCCGCCTACCTGCGGTTCTGCCTTGCTCCACTCCTTGTGGCTCTGCCTTGCTCCGCGCCTTGCAGTTCCAAATCCAAAAGTCTGAACAGGTCCCTACCTGTTCCCATATATCTCACATTCCAGTCTGTGTCTCTGTCCTTCCTGAACCAGCCCCAGCTTCTCCAGTCTGAACAGGTCCCTACCTGTTCCCTTGTTCCATTCATACCTGCCCGTGTTCCTGTGCCTTCCAAGTCAGTTCCTGTCTCTTTTGACTCAGCCATGCCCGCCTGCCAGTGTCTTAGCCGTGCCCGCGAGTGCAGCAGCTTGGCATTCCAGAGACATCAATAAGCTGGAAAGCTAAGTAGCAGCCATATTGGCACAGAAAACTCTCCAAAGGGGAGAAAGACACGGAACTACAGGTGGAAGTATAGGACTCTTGCTTGCTGGACTGTACTACCGCTATTGGGAGGCTCCTTGAACAGAGTGTGCAGGGCTGTGTTGAGGCAGAAGAGCTAAACAAATTAGAAAATAAGAGTGACTCCAGGGAATAGAAGAGAAAGGGTGTAATAATGTTATATGTCAAAACAAAAATACTCCTAAATAGGAGTACCTACTACCTGTTGTACATAGTTCCTCAAAAGTTATGCTCAATAAAAATTTGTTTATTTATCAACTATGATCTTCCTCATTGAACTCTGTAATATCTGGCCCTGGTCAGCCGAAAACAATGGCAACATGCGGTCTGCCAGGTTGTATATCCACCACAGCTAAAGTCCACACACCCAGTGAGGACCCCCATTTTCATGTATCATGTTGAGGCGTGAGCGTGAAACACAAATGACTCGGCTACCGCATCACATTACAGTAGCACGTTTGGGCCATGCAGGCAGCTCACAGCATCAGCAACAGGCGACCTGGTGGTGTTGTGTTGACAACGGCTTCTGGCACACTTTGGAGAAATGCCCATACCACTGATTCTATGACCACATCAATGTAACGCAGAATTGTTAGTGTACCTGGAAGTAAAACTAGAGGGGTATATTATGCCACCTTACATTAGAATCCCTGTGTAATGTTCCCTACTGAAAGGCCTCTTTAGTTACCTCTTGCTATCACTCTCAAAGTCTATGATGGTGGATGGCAATGGAGACTGGGATGGACGTCTATCCTCTTATGCGATGAGTCCCTCTTTTGTCTTGGATGTAAGAATAGCCAGAGCTTGGTCTGGAGACCACGTGGGTAACGCCTTGAAGAGGTCTTGAAAAAGGAAATGTATCACCAGTTTTACTCCCGGGATTATGATGTGGGGAAACATAATGTACTGTACAGTAGCCGGACTCCTCTATTCTTCCTTCCAGATTTGGTGGTAGAACCAGCAGTGCAGCCATTTCTCCAAAGTGTGCATTGAGCCATTTTCAACATGACAATCCTGGGCGCGTGTTGTTCATGTTACTGTGAACAGCCTGCATGGCCTACACATGCTCCTATGGGTTGCAGCGTCTCTATACTTGTCTCCCATCAAGCACATCTGCAACGTCATTGTTTGGAAATTGCAAAGGAAGATGCCAGCAGCAGATCTTAATGATTTGCCCTAGTTCATCCAGCGACAGAACAGTCCTCAGATGACCATTAATAACCTCACTGATAGCAGGTGGGGTTGTAAGTGTCGTGATTTCTTCATGTGGTGCGCCATACTGAATAAATCAAGAAGTTTTGAAAATTTGGTTCTATTTTTTCATCAGTTACAGATCAGCAACCTGTCTGTCTATTCTGTGATTTCCATAAGTCTACAACTTTTCCTTCTTGGTGTTGCAAGATCAATGTTTAAGAGTACCTTTTTGAGACAATGTACAGTTGCCCACACGTGAATTTGGGATTCTTTCCTCGAAAGAGGAAATTATAGAATCAAAGATGGTCTGTAAGATATACGTGGCAAATACTTAAAAACGTATTAAATTCAATGCGCATTTAAATAAGTATTAAGGTATCATTCAAATACAAAACTATTATTCTATATCGACTCAGTGGTATGTTCTACAGAAGCATGTGGCAATGCAGTAGAGCATTTGGCAACCTCGGTGACATCTTTTCACTTCGAGTCAGTGTGCTCTTGGCTTTGAGATTGAAAGGTTGGTATTAACTAACTGTATGAAATACCAGTCTCATCATTCAATAAGCTAGGAGAGCTCCCTGAAGATGAATCCTGTTCTTCATCTAAAAACAGAAGTCATGATGACAGTAATTTTGAACCTCATCAGTGCTAAAAAAAATTTTATTAGCCGGAGCTCATTGACCTTGTTAGAGAGCCGAATCTCCCAAAGAAATCAACAGAATTGTTGGCGTCTAGACTAGCAGGGGAATTTATTACATCCGGAAACTAAAATCACATAATATCACAACAGAGAGAAGGATTTACTGGTATTAATCTTAGAGGAAAGTGATTTTGTTTAATGTAACAATGTTCAAGGCTTGCTGATGAAAATGGGTATATGACAATATTGACCAAGCGATTGACGGCTGTTCATTGACAGTTCTAAGCAGAATCTAAAATGTGTGCATTTACACAATGGCAAGAAATATGGATCAATCTTTAACCCCTTTCTGTCATCGGACGTACTATCCCGACCATGTGCCCTGGGACTTAATTCCCAGGGATGGGATAGTACGTCATAGGCGATCACCTGCGCTCCCGGGTTATCACAGCTGACACCCGGCACTATGTGCCAGGAGTGGTCACGGACCGCTCCCGGCACATTAACCCCTGGCACACAACAAGATCGCGGTGTACCAGGGGCACAGGGAAGCATCGCTCAGGGAGGGGCTCCTTGCATGCTTCATGAGACCCTCAGAAAAGCGCGATGTGATCGCGCTGTTCTGAGGCCTTCCTCCCTGCAAGACCCCGGATCCAAGATGGCCACGGGTCCTGCAGGGAGGCGGCTTCCTCAGTCCCTGCTGAGAGCAGGCGCTGAGAAAGCCTGCAGCAGTGCCTGTGAGATCGCTGGTCTCACAGAGTGCTGTAAACACTGTCACACCAGCGATCTGACATTCTACAGTGATGTCGGACCCTGGGACAAATTAAAAAAGTTAAAAAAATGAAAATCACATGTGTAAAAAAAATTCCAAAATAAAGGAAAAAAAATATTCCCCAATAAATTCATTTCTTCATGTAAATAAAAAAAAAACAATAAAAGTACACATATGTGGTATCGCCGCGTCCATAACGACCCGCCCTATAGAACTGTCCCACTAGTTAACCCCTTTAGTGAACCCCTTAAAAAAAATGCAAAAAATCAATGCTTTATCATCATACTGCCGAACAAAAAGTGGAATAACACGCGATCAAAAAGACTGATATAAGTAAACATGGTGTTAGGGTTTGAGTTCCCACTGCTGCACAAGGGGAGTCTCAAACCAGTTCCGCTGCGGTCCCCCATCCATCTCCAGCCACAGTGGAGCCTGCTCAGCAGAGACGTCGGTCTCAGCATCTAGCCCAGTTTAACACTGTGCAGAGGCTTGTTGCGGTCTTTCCTGGTTCCTCTATTATAACCAGTGCTGGAGCAGGCAGTTCGGGAACTAAGTCCCTGCTTTCTCCATCTGAGCATGTCTAGGGCAAGATCTCCCATTGGAGATCAGGGGTCACATGCTCGGTTGCAGCAGCGACTCCCATTGGTCCGCCAGGAAGGTCCTAAAACTACATGTGTTCTGGAATGGTTTCGCATTGGTCCTTTTCTGGTAGGTCCTGCAGTTGCTACTATAAAAGGGTGGCATGGCTGGGCCGCCATGCGCTAGTATCAAATCTGTTATGTGCTTGCGCCAGTGTGGTCATGTATGCATGTGGTTAGGTCTGGCTGAAATAAGCCCCTAGAATACCGGCATCTCCGGTGAGGAGATTGTATGCACATGTTCAGGGCTCGGCTGAAAACGCCATTAAAATACCGGCTACTCCGGTGAGGAGATTACTGCTTGGGTTCTGATTGCATGACCACAGACTGCAATCCGCTTAGCAGTCATCTGTGTTCCCTGTGAGTCTAACAGGACACAGTCTTTGTTACAGCGGCTCTATAAGTTAAAAGAGACCGCTTATTCCGCCATATAGTGCTACGGCGTTTACAACTGCGACTCTGCGGGATAACAGAGTTCGCTTATACCGCCTATTTACGCCATCTTACTAGCAGCAGGCTCTGCCTGCACGGTGGACCCCAGGCTGCGAACGCACCTCTCCTTAATATCTATTAGGTGCGTTCCGCAGGCCCTTAACATAATACTAGCGCCAGGGTCTGGCTAGTAAAATGGCGGACGACCAGCGTCTACAGCAGTACATCCAGCAGCTGGAGGGTAGGTTGGCAAGCCTTGAGCGCACAACCTCAGCTGTGGATGTTACCGCAGTCGCTGTTCAGACTGCTAGCGTAGCTGCAGCCAGTTTGACCACCGCTACCTCTGCTCCAACATTATCCCACCTCCCACTTCCAGACTAGTTTACGGGTGACAGTAAACATTGTCGGGGATTCGTGAGTCAGTGCTCTATACAGCTTGAGCTTCTGGCAACACGTTTCCCCACGGAACGGGCACAAGTGGCTTTTATTGTGTCTCTTCTGTCGGGCAGAGCATTGGAGTGGGCAACGCCGCTGTGGGAGCTCGACGATCGTGTGATGCGGAGTGCTCCTCGGTTTTTGGAGGCTCTGAAAAAGCTCTTTTTAGGACCTCAGGTCACGCACGATACGACACTCCAACTGCTGGCAATGTCACAGGGCTTGTCCATGGTCAGCCAGTTCTCAGTCCAATTTCGGACTTTGGCCTCTGCATTAGAGTGGCCAGATAAAGTTCTTATTCCAGTGTTCTGGAGAGGACTGGCAGACCATGTAAAGGACGCTTTGGCTACCAGGGAGATTCCTGCCACACTGGAGAAACTCATTTCTATATCTACCCGCATCGACCTCCGTTTTCACGAGCGGAGGTTAGAGCGGACCCAGTGTAGGCAGATGTTTCGTCTGGCACCCACCTTTGCCAAACCTGTTGAATTTCCCGTTCGGGCGTCTGACTCCCCAGAGACCGTGGAGACTACTCGAGTGGGATCTAAGTCTCGGACCACTCGAGTATCCATGGTCTGTAGAGTGTGTTAGCAGCCAGGACATTATGCCAACCGATGTCCCCAGCGAATGAGTAAACGGTCATGTTCCGTGACCATGGGTGCAGGGTCATTAGACGCGAGGGATTTTGCTCCGAAAGTGCTCCTTAAAGGGTTAATCTCTCTAGGTTCATCCTCTCTTCTCGCCAAGCTTTGTGTGGACTCTGGGGCTGAGGGGAATTTTATGTCCTCCTCGTTTGCCTCTCGCCATTCCATACCGCTGGTGACTCTCTCCGAGCCAATATCCGTGAGAGTATTGAATGGAGCAATCCTGCCCTCACAAATCACCCACCAGACTGTCTCTCTACCTCTGTCTATGTCCCCTTCTCATCAGGAGAATATATCCCTTTTTGTTCTTCCTGAGGGAATAGATGAGGTTTTGTTGGGATTACCCTGGCTTCGCCACCACTCTCCCCATATTGAGTGGTCCTCTGGGAGAATACTGGGATGGGGTGATCATTGCAGAGACAGATGTCTCAGAGAGGACGTTCAGGTTTCCACCACGGAGATACCCATAGACCTTGCTTCTCTCCCCAAGGTTTATCGGTCTTACACGGACGTATTCTCCAAAAAGGCAGCGGAGACTCTTCCGCCTCATCACCCCTATGACTGTCCTATAGACCTCTTGCCTGGAACGGAGCCCCCTCGGGGAAAAGTGTATCCTCTCTCTCTTCCTGAGATGGAGGCCATGTCACAGTACATCCAGGAAAATCTGGCAAGAGGGTTTATTAGGAAGTCAGAGTCACCAGCAGGGGCAGGATTTTTCTTTGTGCAGAAGAAGAATGGAGAATTACGACCGTGTATAGACTATAGGGGTCTTAACGCCATTACCGTTAAGAACAAATATCCTTTGCCCCTAATATCTGAGCTCTTTGATAGGCTCCGGGGAGCAAGGGTATTTACTAAGCTGGATCTTCGTGGTGCCTATAACCTGATCCGCATCCGTGAGGGGGACGAATGGAAGACGGCGTTCAATACCAGAGATGGACATTACGAATATCTTGTGATGCCCTTCGGGCTCTGTAATGCTCCAGCCGTCTTCCAAGATTTCGTAAATCACATCTTCCGGGACATGGTTGCCACCTCTGTGGTAGTCTATCTGGATGACATTCTCATCTTTTCTCCAGATATGGACACCCACCGGAGAGATGTTTGCAGGGTCTTCGACCTCTTGCGGACAAATTCCTTATATGCGAAGTTGGAGAAGTGTGTGTTTGAGCAGGAGTCTCTGCCATTCCTGGGCTATATCATCTCCACTCAGGGATTGGCTATGGATCCTGCCAAACTACAGGCTGTAATGGATTGGCAAGAACCCCACTCTCTTAAAGCGGTGCAGCGCTTTATGAGGTTCATTAATTACTATCGCCAATTCATTCCCCACTTCTCTACTTTGGTTGCTCCCTTAGTAGCCCTCACCAAGAAGGGAGCCAATCCTAAATTGTGGTCAGAGGAGGTCTCCAAGGCCTTTACTTCAATCAAGTCCCATTTTGCTAGCGCTCCTATCCTACATCGTCCCGAGGTTGATAAGCCTTTTATATTGGAGGTAGATGCCTCATCCGTTGGTGCTGGAGCAGTCCTTTTTCAAAAGGATGCTCAAGGTCGTAAACATCCTTGCTTCTTCTCCAAGACCTTCACACCAGCAGAGAGGAATTATTCCATTGGGGATAGGGAGTTGCTAGCCATGAAGTTGGCCTTTTCCGAGTGGAGACATCTCTTGGAGGGGGCTCACTTTCCCTTTCAAGTGTTCACTGTCCACAAAAATTTGGTCTATTTACAGACCGCCCAGCGGCTAAATTCCCGTCTGGCCAGATGGTCCCTGTTCTTCTCCCGGTTCCATTTCACCCTCCATTTTCTCTCCGGGGAGAAGAACATTCGTGCCGATGCTCTGTCTCGCTCCGTGGTGTCCTCTGAGAAGGTGGAGGAGGAGCCTCGGCTGATTGTCCCCACAGAGAGCCTAAGAACTGTGGCCCCGGTTTCGCTTGAGTCTGTGCCTCCGGGCAAGACTTTTGTGCCCATCAATTTGCGACCGGAGGTACTCTCTTGGGCACACTCGTCCAGGGTGGGTGGACATTTTGGGGCAAAGAGGACATCTGAGTTGCTGGCGAGGACATATTGGTGGCCACATATGGTCCGTGATGTCAGGAAATATGTTCAGGCGTGCGTCTCCTGCGCCAAGAATAAGTCCCCTCGACAACGGCCAGCTGGGTTACTTTTCCCTTTACCGGTGGCAGACAGGCCCTGGGAGATGGTTGGGATGGATTTTGTGTTGGGCTTACCCAAGTCTCGGGGCTGCACCATCATCAGGGTGATAACCGACCACTTCTCCAAAATGGTGCACTTGGTGCCGTTACCACGGTTACCGTCTGCACGGGCCTTGGTAGCATTATTCATTAGGCATATTTTCCGCCTACACGGTATGCCAGACAAAATTGTCAGTAATCGAGGTCCCCAGTTTGCGTCTCGGTTCTGGAGAGAGCTGTTTTGTTTACTCAGCATTGAGTTGAATCTCTCCTCTGCATACCATCCCGAGACGAATGGGTTGGTAGAGAGGGCCAACCAGACCTTGGTCACATACTTGCGACATTTTGTCTCTGCCAGGCAGGATGACTGGGCATCCTTGCTACCGTGGGCTGAGTTCGCTCTAAATAATGCTGTGGCTGACTCCACCGGACAGACCCCATTCCTCCTGAACTACGGTCAGCATCCGCGGGTACCAGTGCCCATGCCCGTGTCTTCCGCCGATTCCAGGGTGACAGACTGGGCTGTGGTGGCACGGGACATTTGGGACCGCACCCAGGATGCCATTCAGGCCTCCAAAGAGAGGATGAGGTCTTTGGCCGATGCCCATCGGCGCCCCGCTCCTACATTTGCTACGGATGACCTAGTGTGGCTCTCTGCAAGAAACATCAGGCTACGTGTAGAGTCCACCAAGTTGGCACCTCACTTTTTGGGTCCCTTTAAAGTTCTTGAGCAGGTGAACCCGGTAGTTTACCGCCTAGCCCTTCCGCCTCGCCTTGGTATCACTGACACCTTTCACGTGTCCCTCCTGAAACCCGTGGCCATTTCCCGGTTTTCCGAGTCATCTGCCGGGACGTCGGGTTCATCTACCGACGATCATGAGGTGAACGCCATTGTTGGGTGCAAGGTAGTACGAGGAAAAAATTTTATTTGGTGGATTGGAGGGGTTATGGGCCTGAGGTTAGGTCCTGGGAGCCTGCCGAGCATGTTCACGCTCCGCAGCTCATCGCTGCCTCTGAGCGCAGCGAGGCCCAAAGAAGGGGGGCCCTAGGAGGGGGGTAATGTTAGGGTTCGAGTTCCCGCTGCTGCACAAGGGGAGTCTCGAACCAGTTCCGTTGCGGTCCCCCATCCATCTCCGGCCGCAATGGAGACTGCTCAGCAGAGACGTCTGTCTCCGTGTCTAGCCCAGTTTAACACTGTGCAGAGGCTTGTTGCGGTCTTTCCTGGTTCCTCTATTATAACCAGTGCTGGAGCAGGCAGTTCGGGAACTAAGTCCCTGCTTTCTCCATCTGAGCATGCCCAGGGCAAGATCTCCCATTGGAGATCAGGGGTCACATGCTCGGTTGCAGCTTTGACTCCCATTGGTCCGCCAGGAAGGTCCTGAAACTACATGTGTTCTGGAATGGTTTCACATTGGTCCTTTTCTGGTAGGTCCTGCAGTTGCTACTATAAAAGGGTGGCATGGCTGAGCCGCCATGCGCTAGTATCAAATCTGTTACGTGCTTGCGCCAGTGTGGTCATGTATGCATGTGGTTAGGTCTGGCTGAAATAAGCCCCTAGAATACCGGCACCTCCGGTGAGGAGATTGTATGCACGTGTTTCAGGGCTCGGCTGAAAACGCCATTAGAATATCGGCGTGAGGAGATTACTGCTTGGGTTCTGATTGCATGACCACAGACTGCAATCCGCTTAGCAGTCATCTGTGTTCCCTGTGAGTCTAACAGGACACAGTCTTTGTTACAGCGGCTCTGTGAGTTAACAGAGACCGCTTATTCCGCCATATAGTGCTACGGCGTTTACATCTGCGACTCTGCGGGATAACAGAGTTCGCTTATACCGCCTATATACGCCATCTTACTAGCAGCAGGCTCTGCCTGCACGGTGGACCCCGGGCTGCGAACGCACCTCTCCTTAATATCTATTAGGTGCGTTCCGCAGGCCCTTAACACATGGTACCGCTGAAAACGTCATCTTGTCCCGCAAGAAACGAGCTGCTATACAGCATCATCAGCAAAAAAATAAAAAAGTTATAGCTCGCAGAATAAAGCGATGCAAAAATAATTATTTTTTATATAAAATTGTTTTTATTGTATAAAAGCGCCAAAACATAAAAAATGATACAAATGAGGTATCGCCGTAATCGTACTAACCCGAAGAATAAAACTGCTTTATCAATTTTACCACACGCGGAATGGTATAAACGCCCCCCCCAAAAGAAATTCATGAATTGCTGATTTTTGTTCATTCTAACCTCCCAAAAATCGAAATAAAAAGTGATCAAAAAATGTCATGTGCCCAAATATGGTACCAATAAAAACGTCAAATCGTACCGCAAAAAATAAGACCTCACATGACACTGCGGGCCAAAATATGCAAAAATTATAGCTCTGAAAATGTGGTGATGCAAAAACAATTTTTTGCAATAAAAAGCGTCTTTTAGCGTGACAGCTGCCAATCATAAAAACCCCCTATAAATAGTAAATCAAACCCCCCTTTATCACCCCCTTAGTTAGGGAAAAATAATAAAATTAAAAAATGTATTTATTTCCATTTTCCCATTAGGGTTAGGGTTGCGGCTAAAGTTAGGGTTAGGGTTGGGGCTAAAGTTAGGATTAGGGTTAGGGTTGGGATTAGGGTTAGGGTTGGGATTAGGGTTAGGGGAGTGTTAGGGTTAGGATTGGGACTAGGGGTTTGGGGTGTGTTGGGGTTAGGGTTGGAGTTAGAATTGGGGGGTTTCCACTGTTTAGGCACATCAGGGGCTCTCCAAATGTGACTTGACGTCTGATCTCAATTCCAGCCAATTCTGCGTTGAAAAAGTCAAACGGTTCTCCTTCACTTCTGAGCTCTGCCATGCGCCCAAACAGTAGTTTACCCCATATATGGAGTATCAGCGTACTCAGAACAAATTATACAATAACTCTTGGGGTCCAATTTCTTCTGTTACCCTTGGGAAAATAAAAATTGAGGGCGAAAATATTATTTTTGAAAAAGAAAAAGGATTTTTTTGTTTTTACGGCTGTACATTATTAACTTCTGTGAAGCACTTGGGGCTTCATAGCGCTCACCACACATCTAGATAAGTTCCTTGTGGGGTCTATTTTCCAAAATGGTGTTACTTGTGGGGGGTTTCCACTGTTTAGGCACATCAGGGGCTCTCCAAATGCGACATGACGCCCGCAGACCATTCCGTCAAAGTCTGCAATCCAAAACGTCACTACTTCCCTTCCGAACCCCAACGTGTGCCCATACAGTAGTTTTCTCCCAAATATGGGGTATCAGCGTACTCAGGACAAATTGTACAACAACTTTTGGGGTCCAATTTCTCCTGTTACCCTTGGGAAAATAAAAAGTTGGGGACTAAAAGATCATGATTTCTTTATTTTCTTGCTCGGGCGTTATAAACTTTAGTGAAACACCTGGGGGTTCAAAGTTCTGACCACACATCTAAATAAGTTCCTTGAGGGGTCTAGTTTCCAAAATGGTGTCATTTGTGGGGGATTTCCACTGTTTAGGCACATCAGGAGCTCTCCAAAATGACATGGCGTCCAGCCAATTCTGTGTTGAAAAGTGAAACGGCGCTCCTTCCCTTCCGATCTCTGCCATACCCCACATATGGGGTATCAGCGTACTCAGGACAAATTGCACAATAACTTTTGAGGTCTTGTTACCCTTGGAAAAATAAAAATTGGGGTGAAAAGATAATTTTTGTGGAAAAAATATGATTTTTCAATTTTACGGCTCTACGTTATAAACTTGTGTGAAGCATTTGGGGGTTCAAATTGCTCACCACAGATCTAGATAAGTTCCTTAGGGGGTCTAGTTTCCAAAATGGGGTCATTTGTGGGGGTTTCCACTGTTTAGGCACATCAGGGGCTCTCCAAATGCAACATGGCGTCCAATCTCAATTAGGCCAATTTTGGTTGGAAAAAGTCAAATGGTGCTCCTTCCATTCCGAGCTCTGCCGTGCGCCCAAACAGTGGTTCCCTCCCACATATGGGGTATCAGCGTACTCAGGACAAATTGAACAACAACTTTTGTGGTCCAATTTCTCCTGTTACCCTTGGGAAAATAAAAAATTGGTGACTAAAATTAACTTTTGTGGGAAAAAAATTGGATTTTTTATTTTTATGCCCGGGCATTTTAAACTTGTGTGTGTTAGGGTCTGCGGAACGCAACTAATAGATATTGTTGAGAGGTGCGTTCGCAGCCCGGGATCCACCGTGCAGGCGAAGCCCGCTGCTAGTAAGATGGTGAAAGTAGCGAACTCTGTTATCCCGCAGAGTCGCTAAAATAAACGCCGTAGCGCGCTGTGACAGTTAGTGAGAACTCTGTTAATCCCCAGAGCCACTAACGGGAATGCGACAGCGCTATATGGCGATAAGTATGAACTCACTTAACTTCAGTGAGCCGCAAAGTAAAACGCTAGGGCGCTGAACCAGCGTTATAAAGCGTATACTGTTTCGTCACAGAGCCGCAGAGAAAAAGACTGTCCTGTTAGACTCACAGGGATACACAGATAACTGCTGTGTGGATAGCAGTCCGTGATCATGCAGACGGCAACGCAATCAAGCAATCTCCTCACCGGAGAAGCCGGTATTCTGGGGGCTTATTTCAGCCAAGCCCTAACCACGTGCAGCTAAATCTCACCGGAGAAGCCGGTATTCTAGGGGTTTATTTCAGCCAAGCCCTAACCACGTGCGTACATGATCACACTGGCACAAAGCACATAATGCAATTGATCCTAGCGCATGGCGGCCCAGCCATGCCACCCTTTTATAGTAACAGCTACAGAACCTGCCAGAAAGAAGGACCAATGAGAAACTGTTCCAAAACACATGTAGTTTCAGGGCCTTCCTGGCAGACCAATAGGAGCTGCTGCAGTACCTGAACATGTGACCCCTGATCTTCAATGAGAGATCTTACCCTGGGCATGCTCAGAAGTGGAAACGCAGGACTTCGTCCCAAAGACGTCTGCTCCAGCACTGGCTATAATAGCAGATCCAGGAGAGGCAGCAGCAAGTTTCTGCACAGTATTGGAATGGGCAAGACGCTGGGACCGACGTCTCTGCTGAGCAGGCTCCACTGCGGACGGAGATGGATGGGAGACCGCAGCGGGACTGGTTCGAGACTCTCCTTGTGCAGCAGCGGGAACTCGAACCCTAACAGTGTGAAGCACTTGGGGCTTCAAATTGCTCACCACAGATCTTGATAAGTTCCTTAGGGGGTCTAGTTTCCAAAATGGGGTCACTGTGGGGGGTTGCCACTGTTTAGGCACATCTGGGGCACTGCAACTGGAACATGACCCCATCAACGTCTGCATTCCAAAACGTTATTACTCCCTTTCCAAGCCCTGCCGTGCGCCCAGTTCCCTCCCCCCACATATGGGGTATCAGCGTACTCAGGACAAATTGTACAACAACTTTTGGGGTTCAATTTCCTTGGGAAAAATAAAAAATTTGGGTTTAAAAAATCATTTTTGTGGAAAATTGTTTTTTTTTTTCACACCCAGGCATTATAAACTTTTGTGAAACACTTGGGTGTTCAAAGTGCTCACAACAGATCTAGATAAGTTCTATAGGGGGTATAGTGTCCAAAATGGTGTCACTTGTGGGGGGTTTCCACTGTTTAGGCGCATAAGGGCTCTCCAAACGCGACATGGCGTCCAATCTCAATTCCAGCCAATTTTGGTTTGAAAAAGTCAAACGGCGCTCCTTCCCTTACGAGCTCTGCCGTGTGCCCAAACAGTGGTTTTCCCCCACAAATGGGGTATTGATGTACTCAGGAGAAATTACACAACAACTTTATCTGTCCATTTTCTCCTTTTACCTTTGTGAAAATAAAAAATAGTTTGTAAAAGATCATTTTTGTGACTAAAAAGTTAAATGTTCATTTTTTCCTTCCACGTTGCTTCAGCTCCTGTGAAGCACCTGAAGGGTTAATAAACTTCTTTAATGTGGTTTTGAGTACCTTGAGGGGTGCAGTTTTTAGAATGGTGTCACTTTTCAGTATTTTCTGCCATATAGACCCCTCAAAGTGACTTCAAATGTGAGGTGGTCCTTAAAAAAATGGCTTTGTAAATTTGTTGTAAAAATGAGAAATCGCTGGTCAACTTTTAACCCTTATAATTTCCTAACAAAAAAAATTTTGGTTCCAAAATTATGCTGATGTAAAGTAGACATGTGGGAAATGTTATTTATTAACTATTTTGTGTGACATATTTCTCTGTTTTAAGGGAATAAAAATTCAAAGTTTGAAAATTGCTAAATTTTCAAAATTTTCGCCATATTTGCGTTTTTTTCAAATTTAAACGCAAGTTATATCAAAGAAATTTTACCAGTAACTTGAAGTAAAATATGTCACAAGAAAACAATCTCAGAATCGCGAAGATCCGTTGAAGTGTTCCAGAGTTATAACCTCATAAAGAGACAGTCGTCAGAATTGTAAAAATTGGCCCGATCATTAAAGTGCAAACCACCCTTAGGGATTAAGGGGTTAAAGGTCACTCAACTAAGATGACTGAAGAGCAATACACAATTGATCTGGTCCTACATAAAATATCATACCATGAGCACCAGTGGACAATCTGTGTGGATCTAAAGATGGTGAATACTCACCTGGGACAGCAGAGTGTATTCCTGTTTTTTCTGTCTCTGGATAGTAGATCAAAAAATGAACACTGGGTGAGAAAACAGTGGCCTCTGAGCGAACACATGGTAGTAGGAGAAACGAATGGATGTGCGGAACCATTGCTTGACAGGCATAAGATCATTTTACCACCACTGCACAATGAAGCAATTTGTAAAGTCTCGAAACAAAAAGTTCCAACTTACATCTGCAGGAAATTTCCAGTGCTGACCATGAAGAAGCTAAAGACGGATATTTTGACAGTCCTCAAATCAGAGGACTCATGAAAGATCCACACTTCAAAGATTAATTTACCGATGCTGAGGCAGATGGATGGTCTTCTTTCACTACGTTTGTACAGAATTTTCTTGGGGACTGTAAAGCAAATAATTATACTGAACTAGTAGAGTACTATATTCTTCCCATTATCTTGGATGCACAATGAGTATCAAGATGCATTATCTCCAAGCCGCTTGAATTGCTTCCCAGAAAACCTTGGTGACCTTGGTCTTCCACTACACCCAATCCAACAGATGGCCATGTGGCACCCCAGGAGTCCATTGCCACCGTGGCCTTGCCTCCCTTCAGGAGGGAGTGATGTCATGCCTGGAGGTAAAGAAGTAATCCCCTTACCAGGTAGTTCCAGCATACAACACAGTTCCTGCTCCAGACCAGCAGGGGGAGCTCTAAACCCGACTTTAGGGGAGCTGCTATCTCTGGTCAGAAGCAGGAAATTAGTGAGGAATTAGAGCCTGAACAAGGTTGAGAGAGGACGTGTGGAGAGGTCCTGGGAGCAGAGCTGTAGCTGAACTCACCCCAGGCTTGAGCGCCAGTGACCTGGCACAGGAGCTCCAGGTTCTGGGGATACTAAAGCCCCAGCAGCAGAATCCGGAGGGCAGAAGACCGCAGATCCTCTGTACCCAATTGATACTCGACGACAGAGCAGCACGTGTGATCTGGAGATGCCAGACATGACTGATCCCTGAAGCAGGCTACAGTTGCCTGTTAAACGAGTGGAGTTCTACCTAAGCATCAGACAGAGAGAGAGGGACTTGAATAGAGTTTATAGCAGCAAGAACCTCAGAGAATAGTGCTAGCAAGGAGGCCACACAACCGACCTGACTAAGGAGATTCCCAAATTGCTTTCAGGCTGACCGACTCCAGAACCGTCTGTAACCTGAGCCCCGGACTGTACCTGCACTGCTCAGTAAAAGGTAAAGGAAACTGCACTCTGCTGTGTCTTCTGAATTTTTGCTGCGTCACCTGCCCTGCACCACACTCACCACCAACATCCCCTTTAATATCCTAACTGCCCTGGGACACAGCTCTACCCGTGGAGAGCTTAACCATCTTGTTGCCCTATCATCATCCCAGCGGATCTGCATTGCAGCGTCAGTCTCCTGACTGAATACCACAGGTGGTGTCAGGAACACTTTATTACAAACTCTTTATTATCCTTTTTCATCATCTCCCCTTTTATTGGATGCCCAGGGCCACGGACCGGGTCACTGCTGCCATGACACTGCCCCTTTAAGAAGCAGCCCGGTACCAAGTATCCCCTCGGCCCTGGCGGGTGATCCAGACACAAAAGCAGTGTGTTCACATTTCCAAAAAATATTGGCAGACACCATCAAAGTGGCATCAATTTCACCACAGTAGAAATAGTATAATAGGGACCGATAGGTCTTCTACTAAACCCAATCCAGCAGCTGGACACACAACCAGGTATGTGCACATTTAAACAAATGAGGGCCTTACACCACAGAAGTGGCATCAATTTCACGAGAGTAGAAATAGTATAATAGGGACCGACAGGTCTTCCACTACACCCAATACAGCAGATGGACACCAAACCAGGAGTGTTCACATTTCCAAAAATTATTGGCAGACACCACAAAAGTGGCATCAATTTCATGAGGGTAGAAATAGTATAATAGGGACTGACAGGTCTTCCCCTACACCCAGTCCAGCAGATGGACACCCATCCAGCAGTGTTCACATTTAAACAAATGAGGGCTTTACACCACAGAAGTGGCATAAATTTCAAGAGCGTAGAAATAGTATAATAGGGACCGATAGGTCTTCCACTACACCAAATCCAACAGATTGACATCCAACCAGGAGTGTTCACATTTCCAAAAATTATTGGCAGACACCACCAAAGTGGCATCAATTTCACCATAGTAGAAATAGTATAATAGGGACCGATAGGTCTTCCACTAAACCCAATCCAGCAGATGTACATCCAACTAGGAGTGTTCACATTTAAACAAATGAGGACCTTACATCACAGAAGAAGCATCAATTTCACCACAGCAGAAATAGTATAGTAGGGACCGACAGGTATTCCACTACACCCAATACAGCAGATGGACACCCAACCAAGAGTGTTCACCTTTTCAAAAATTACTGGTAGATGCCACAAAAGTGGCAACAATTTGACCACAGTAGAAATAGTATAATAGTGACCAACAGGTCTTTCACTACACCCAATCCAGCAGATGGACACCCAACCAGGAGAGTTCACATTTAAATAAATGAGGGCCTTACACCACAGAAGTGACATCAATTTCACAAGAGTAGAAATAGTATAATAGGGACTGACAGTTCTTCCACTACACCCAATCCAACAGATGGACACCCAACTAGGAGTGTTCACATTTCCAAAAATTCTGGAAGACACCACAAAAATGGCATCAATTTCACCACAGTACAAATAGTATAATAGGGACCGACAGGTCTTCCACTACACCCAATCCAACAGATGGACACCCAACCAGGAGTGTTCACATTTCCAAAAATTACTGGCAGACACCACAAAAGTTTAATCATTTTCACAAGAGTAGAAATAGTATACAGTAATAGGGACCTACAGGTCTTCCACTACACCCAATACAGCAGATGGACACCTAACCAGGAGTGTTCAGATTTTAAAAAATGAGGGCCTGACACCACCGAAGTCGAATAACTGTCACGAGAATAGAAATAGTATAATTTGGACAGACACGTCTTCCACTACAGCTAACCCAGCAGATGTAGACCAACCATTATTGTTCACACTTCCACAAATTTGTGTTAACATCAGCAGCAGCAGTCACAGCAGGCACAGAAGCCACACTAAAGATATCACAGAGTGCAGTTACATGACATTAATGCATCACACAAAAAATGCAATATCACCTAGTCTGTACAGTCTGCGATTGGGGTGCAAAAGTCCTTGGAGATCCATGACATGTTCATCTTAATGAAAGTTAGGCAGACGACACTTTCAGGGGACCGCCGGCTGCGCTTGTCCGTCAGGACACCACCAGCAGCGCTGAAGACATGTTCTGAGAGAAAGCTGTCTGCCGGGCACGATAAAACCTCCAAGGCGTGTGAGGCCACTCATCCACATTGGAAGAAAAAAATGTGAAAGGGTCAAAACCCTCCCTGATCATATTTATATTCAGTTCTAAAAAAATATTTAGAATTGAGAGTCCTCAGTGGTTGATACCTTTTAATGGCTAACTGAAAAGATGGTAACAAATTGCAAGCTTTCGAGACTACTCAGGTCTCTTCATCAGGCAATGACTAATACAACATCTGAAGAATCACATATTTATACACAACACAGCACAGAAACAATGCAATAGATAAGACAAGTGACGTGATGTTGTATTAGTCTTTGCCTGATGAAGAGACCTGAGTAGTCTCGAAAGCTTGCAATTTGTTACCATCTTTTCAGTTAGCCATTAAAAGGTATCAACCACTGAGGACTCTCAAGTCTAAATATTTTTCTATCTACTGGCTTAAGGGCCCGTCTCACATAGCGATATCGCTAGCGAGATCGGTGCTGAGTCACTAGTTTTGTGACGCAGCAGCGAGCTCACCAGCGATATCGCTGTGTGTGACATTCAGCGACGATCAGCCCCCCTGCCGGGTATCGCTGATCGTCGCTGAAATGTCTGGACATTTTTTTGATCGCTGGTCTCCCGCTGACAGGCACGCATTGCTGCGTGTGACAGGCGGGAGACCAGCGATCCGCTGGTAACCAAGGTACACAGCGGGTTTCCAGGCGCGGGGCTGTGCCTAGAAACCCGCTGTGTACCTTGGATACCAGCGCCCTGATGCAGGGAGCTGGTAACCAAGGTACACAGCGGGTTTCCAGGCACCGCGCAGCGCCTGGAAACCCGACGTGTACCTTGGTTACCAGCTCCCTGCATCAGGGCGCTGGTATCCAAGGTACACTGCGGGTAACTAGCGATGTTTACCCGCAGTGTCCTTGTGCTGATTGCTGCCCTGAGCTGCCTGTTTGGCAGCTCAGCAGCGATAATATAGCGATACACCAGCGATCCTGATCGTTGTCAGGATCGCTGGTGTATCGCTATGTGAGACCCAGCCTTAACACGGTACAAAGATATACATCTTTACTCTATTCAGTTCTAGATACTCCTGCACCATCATTCACCACGTGTAACACTTGGACTCTGTTGTGCTAGTGCACGAGTTGGTCTAAAAAGTGTCAAAGGACTCACAGAAATTGCTTCTTCTACTCCCACCACTGCTGCTGCTGGTAATGTTTTGGGGGTTGATGAATTGACGTGCCAGAGATTGGAAGTCTAGAGCTGCGATGCGAACTGTGTGCTTCACTGCTGTCTTGGGGAAAAGCTCTCTTAAGGTTGTGTCAAAGCGTGTTTCGATTCTCCAGCATTCGCGGGTCCCTTTCAAGGGTGGGAATCATCTGACAAAATTAGGTTTTATAACGTGGATCTATCAGAGTGGCAAACCCAGTAGTCAGCATTATTCCTAATCATAACTATACGGGGATCATGTTGCAGATAGTGCAGCAAGAAGGCACTCATTTGTCAGGCTCTACCGTAAGGTCCAAGCCCATGCTGTGTTGGTGTCTGGGTAACAATGAGGTTTGTTTCCTCCATCCCTCCCACCAACTATGAGCAACAGAGAGGGGAGGATTATATTCATCTGACAGTTGCTCGCCCATCACCTCTTCCTCTTCCATTTGTTCCTCGGATCTTGCACCTTCGATAACAGTTTGTCGGTTATCACCAGCCCCCTCAATCGCAGTAATCCACCCTTCCTTGGCACCCGCCTGTGTGACGACAGTCTTGAACTTATATAAAATGTTATCCCTTCCGCATCCTCCTCTGCTTCCTCCTTTTCTTCTGGGACCACCATCTCCTCTGGCAGGCTAGGCAAAGTCTGCTCCAGCGGAATAGTGATGGGAATAGTGACCGGAATAGTGATGCTGATGACAGCGTCATCAGCGCTAACCATCTTAGTAGCCATTTTGAAACTGTGCAGAAGGGTGTAGAGGTCCTTAATCTGTGCCCACTCTGTAAACGTGATATGCGCCACATCCATACTGCATTGACCCAGACTACATGACATGACATACTGCGTCAGGGCTCGTTGCTGCTGTCACAGTCGCTGCAACATATGCAGAGTGGAATTCCACCGTGTCGGCACATCGCATATCAACCTGTTAACTGGCATGAACAAAGACCTCTGTATCGATGCAAGTCAATGATCAGAGGGGTGCGAACAGCAGAAATGAGCACACATATTACATCCTTTCTGTAGCAGCTCATTCAGGCCAGGATAGTGGCGGAGAAATTACTGTACCACCAGATTGAGGACGTGAGCCATGCAAGGCACGTGTGTGAGCTTGCCTCGCCATAGGGGCCCCACCAGATTCGTTATCGGACATGGACTTGCCTGGATGCAGGTTCAGTGGAGACAGCCATTGATCAAACACAGCCTGTAGAGCTGTCCACAACTCTTCAGCTGTATGACTGCGATCTCCAAGGCATATCAATTTTAATACTGCCTGATTGTGGTGAGCCCTGGCTGCGCAGTACGGAGGTGGTGGAGATTCGCTCTGCACTGTTGTAACGTGTGTCTCATTAAGGCAGAGGTTGAGGATGCAGGTGGAGACCCTAGAGGAGATAGAGGAGTCACAAGCAGTGGAGGAAGTGTTAAATGTAGAGGTTTGTCCTGCAAGCCTTAAGGATTACAAGACTTGTGGAGTAGCACCTGTCCTCACAGCAACCAGAGTCACCCAGTGCCCAGTCAGCGAGATGTAACGCCCTTGGCCATGTTTACTTGTCCAAGTGTCTGTGGAAGTCGCCTTGCTACACTCATCAGGAGAGCTTTAAACTAGAACAATGTGGGAAGGGAAGCAAAACGCCAGCAAAAGCCATACACTTGACAAATACTATTGAGATTTCTGCTATTAGAAGTGAAGGGGAAGAACAAAGACAAAAAAATTTACATAATAAAAATATTGAAGGAAGAGAAACCAATCACAAACTAAAGTGTTTCTATACGAATGCACAAAGCATGGGCAACAAACAAGGAGAACTGGAGCTACTAACGCAGGAGAAGAAATATGATGTCATTGGAATCACTGAGACTTGGTGGGACGATACACATGATTGGAATACAAGGCTAGAAGGATACAACTTATTTGCAAGAAACAGACTTGATAAACGAGGAGGAGGTGTTGCATTGTATGTTAGAAAAGCATATATCTGCACAGAGATTGACGCTTCAGAGACTGGGAGTTCTGTGGAAACTGTTTGGGTAAGAATACAAGGACAGAACAATGGAAAGGACACCATTGTAGGCATTTACTACAGGCCGCCTGTGCAAGCTGAAGATATGGATGAACTCTTTATGCATCAAATGGCCAAGTTCTCCAAAAAATATGACATAGTGGTCATGGGAGATTTCAACTATCCAGACATTTGTTGGGAATCTCTCTCAGGCAAAACTAACAGGTCCAGGAAATTCTTATCCTCTCTTGCTGACAACTTTATCTTCCAAAAGGTAATGGAGAAAACAAGGGGATCTGCTACCTTGGATCTAATCCTCATAAACAGGGAGGAAATGGTGGAGGAGGTAAAAGTGGCTGGGACTCTAGGAGGTAGTGACCATGCTATTTTAGAATTTTGGATAACAAGAGGAGGAAGACCTGTGAAGACTCAGACGTCAAGGTTAGATTTCAGAAAGGCAGATTTTAAGGAACTCAGAAAGAGAATTGGAGGGATCCAATGGCTGGATATCCTTAAGGACAAAAATGTCCAGGAAGGATGGAAAATCTTGAAAAATCAGATTCTCAAAGCACAATCGTTAACAATTCCGAAAAGAGGAAGAATGGGAAGCATTTAAGGAAACCAGGATGGATGAACATAGAACTTAAACACATGCTAAAAAGGAAGAAAGAAATGTTTATCAAATGGAAAGAGGGAGGCATATCTAAAGAAGAATATAATGCCGTCTGCAGAACCTGCAGGGCACAAATCAGATTATCTAAAGCTGACAATGAATTAAGGCTTGCAAGTGACGTCAAAAGCAACAAAAAAGGATTTTGGGGATACGTCAAAAGTAAAAGAAAAGTCAAAGATGCTATAGGATTTTTACAGGATGAAAATGATGAAATGGTAAGTCAGGATGTTGAGAAGGCTGAACTTTTAAATTCCTATTTTGCATCTGTTTTCTCTCAGAAAGGAAATGTAACATCAACTGATCTTCACTGTCCTATTAAAGGAATAGAAGAATCCAGGATATCTATAAACAGAAAGACAGTGAGGAAACACTTAGCTAACATAAATGAATTCAAGTCTCCAGGTCCAGATGAATTACACCCCAGGGTACTGAAGGAGATAGCAGAAGAAATTCTTGAACCACTGTCCATAATCTTTGAAAATTCTTGGAGAACAGGAGAAGTCCCAGAAGACTGGAGAAGAGCAAATGTTGTTCCTATCTTCAAAAAGGGGAAGAAGGTGGACCCAGGGAACTACAGGCCGGTGAGTCTGACTTCTATACCAGGAAAGATCTTTGAACAAATTATTAAAGAACATGTATGCAAGTACCTGGATAAGAATGAAGTGATTAAACAGAGTCAGCATGGGTTTGTAACTAATAAGTCATGTCAGACTAACTTAATTTCCTTCTATGACAGAATCACTGACTGGGTGGATCAGGGAAATGCTGTAAATATAGTATATCTTGACTTCAGCAAAGCATTTGACAAAGTATCTCACACAATCCTTATTGAAAAAATGACTAAGTATGGAATGGACAAGGCAACTGTTAGGTGGATTCATAACTGGCTTAGTGATCGGACCCAAAGAGTGGTTGTAAATGGCTGCACATCCAGTTGGAAGAATGTCTCAAGTGGGGTACCACAAGGCTCTGTTTTGGGCCCTGTATTGTTCAACATCTTTATCAATGATTTAGATGAAGGAATTGAGGGTAAACTGATCAAATTTGCTGATGACACAAAGCTAGGAGGGGTAGCTAATACTAGAGAAGAGAGAGAGAGGATTCAAAAAGATATACATAAACTGGAGCAGTGGGCAGCAACTAACAGAATGGATTTTAACAGGGAAAAATGCAAAGTACTACATCTGGGCAATAAAAATGAAAAAAGCATATACAAAATGGGAGGAATAGGGCTAAGTAACAGCACATGTGAAAAAGACTTGGGTATACTAATTGATCACAGACTTAACATGAGTCAACAGTGTGATGCAGCAGCAAAAAAGCAAATGCAATTCTAGGATGTATCAACAGAAGCATACAGTCTAGATCACGTGAGGTCATTATTGCCCTCTACTCCTCTTTGGTCAGACCTCATCTGGAATACTGTGTCCAGTTTTGGGCACCACATTTTAAAAAAGACATCAACAAACTGGAGCAAGTTCAGAGAAGAGCCACCAGAATGGTGACCGGTCTGCAAACCATGTCCTATGAGGAACGGTTGCAGGATTTGGGAATGTTTAGCTTGCAAAAAAGAAGACTGAGAGGAGACTTAATAGCTGTCTACAAATATCTCAAGGGCTGTCACATTGTAGAAGGATCATCTTTATTCTCATTTGCACAAGGAAAGACTAGAAGCAATGGGATGAAACTGAATGGGAGGAGACACAGATTAGATATTAGAAAAAACTTTTTGACAGTTAGGGTGATCAATGAGTGGAACAGGCTGCCACAAGAGGTGGTGAGTTCTCCTTCAATGGAAGTCTTCAAACAGAGGCTGGATAGACATCTGTCTGGGATGATTTAGAGAATCCTGCTTTGAGCAGGGGGTTGGACCAGAAGGCCCAGGAGGTCCCTTCCAACTCTACCATTCTATGATTCTATGATTCTATGAAAATGCACCCTGGCAGACAGAGATTTTGTCAAGGAATGGGTAATGTTGTCTGCGACATGCTGGTATAGCGCAGGCTCAGCTTTCTTAGAAAAGTAATGGTGACTGGGTAATTGATACTGGGAGCCTGCTTCGGCCATCAGCTTTCGGAAACCATCTGTACCTACCAGGCGGAAATGCAGCATTTCTGTGGCCAACAGATGGTGGAGTTCAATCTCTCAGCTTTATCATGCAGACGAGGAAACAATCTTTTACGTGACCACAACCGCGGACCGTGGGCTGGCTGCAGTGCTGAGAGAGGGTGGAGTATGGTGAACCAGACAAACTGCTGGACCGTGAGAGAGGTGCAGGAGGAGATGTTACAGTGGATTGAGAAATTTGTGGTGTGCTCGTTCTCTGAGATCAGTCAAAAACAGCAGGCATGTCCGCTTCCGTTACAGCTGAAGGTGGGCTTTCAGTCAGCGTGACTGGAGAGGGTACAGAACCCAAGGTTCTGCGGTCGAATACCTACATCTCAATAGTTTGCACGGTAACAGAGGAGGAGGAAGAAGCAGCAGATGCGATTGATGGGCACCATCGACAAGGCGTACCGCGGTGCGTCTGCCAAAGAAAGGTAGTGGTTTAGCCTGTCCAGTAACAGAAGTTGTCAGTTGTCTTTTCATAGGATGTGATGTTGCTTCACTAGTGCTTTCTGTTATGATTCGGTAACCGAAAGGATAATAGGAAAATATGCTAGGCTACCAGACACCCAGAGAGGTTGGTAACTTAGCGGATTGCAGACCCCCTAAACTGACAACACAACTAAAATTAGCCGTGGGACTTACCAACGATGCCCTAGATGCCTCGACACAGCCAAAGAGTTAACTAAGCCTAAAGAGAGAAAGGGGAAAGCTAACTGCCCCGGAGTAGAGCCCCAAAGGAATAGATAGCCCCCAAACATATATTGCCAGTGAGACAGATGAAGCACAAAACACATACAGAAAATAGAGTGAGCAAATGCTGGGGCCCAAACTGTCTAGATAGAACAGGACAGAAAAGGATACTGTCTGCAATCCAGCAAAAACCCTAAGAAAAATTCCAACACGTCTAATATGCAAAAATACTGAGGCAACACGACCTCTCCCCCACTAAATCAGAACTCTGGTGTGATGTGGAAGCAAACAACAGGGAGCTAAAAATACAAACAGATTGAAATAAGCTGTGGCAAATGAAAACAGAGTCCAGCACAGGTCCCCGCAGGGAAACCTGGCTGAACTCACTCCAGCAAGGCAGAAAACAGAGAAAAACAAAGGGGAACAAATGCCACAGATTTAATCAGACAAAATAACTTATCTGAAAGATGCAGGAACAAAGCAGGGAGCAAGCAGACTTCCAAAAGACTCAGGAAGAAAACCAAATCACTGGCAACAGCTAAGGGAAGGCTGCTCATTTAAATCCAGTCAGTAACACCTGATCTCCAATCATACTCTTCAGGTGATAGACTTCTGCCAGCCAGACCAGCTCCAGCAGCAACCACCAGAGGGAGTCCAAACTCAGAAGCCAGATCAAAGGTGTTCACAACAGCTTTCACAAACATTACCACCAACCCCACGTATACCTTGAACACCAAGCCTAATTCCCCTTCTACTACAACCTCGCCTTTTCCCAGTCATGTTGCTCAGATATTGTGCTAGGAGCACAGTATTAGCAATAAAAAATTAGATTTTAAACTCTGCACCACCTCTGCAAACAGCTGAATTTCAGCGACAATAAATTCCAAGTTTAATTATGGCGTGCTGTATCTTGTTAGTCACAGAAAAAAAGAATTGTTTGAGTGCGGATGAGGCCAGTATGACAAAGAAGTTATGTAACAATTTGAAAGTGAGGTCCCTTACTGTATGGCACTAGGAACAGAAGAATTTTTTGTGGCCTCTGGATCAGGCCTCTAACACACTAGATGCTACAAACTATTTTAAAGTCAGGTCCCCTACTGTCTACTGTATGACACTAGGAACAGAAGATTTTTTTTGGCGGCCTTTGGATCAGGCCTCTATAACACACAAGATGCTACAAACTATTTTAAAGTCAGGTCCCCTACTGTCTACTGTATGACACAAGGAACAGAAGTATTTTTTGGTGGCCTATGGATCAGGCCTCTATAACACACTAGATGCTACAAATTATTTTAAAGTCAGGTCTCCTACTGTCTACTGTATGGCACTAGGAACAGAAGATTTTTTGTGACCTCTGGATCAGGTTTCTACAGCTTAATTTCAACCCAACCAAATGACAAAGTGTGATACGGCGGGTTGTCTAACTTTTGCAACTGAAAAATTATATTTTTTTTATGTGCCTTAGGTCTGCAGACAGGTTTTTCATATTTTCATATTTCGTGTTTGCAAGCTATAGCGCTACAGTGTGCTACCTTTTTTTCTTGTATGTATATGAGTTGGTGACTCTAGGTTTAGCACCTGTTCACACTGGATCTATGTTTGGATGTGCCGGTCAGTTTTTTGATATGTATTCATTTACCTTCTACCTGAGCACTCCACCTGTTGGTCACAGGCTTTTTAATTACACCAGGTTCATTACCCTCCACAGAGATGTAGATTTTAGTCTTAAGAGAGGATTCATATGTTCCCATGCAGACAGACTTTTCTAAGTGAGGATTGGCATTAGTTAGGACCTGATATACGAGAAGAGCCTTGACGTGGCTATCAGGCACACATAATTTGGCCATCTTATGCGCTAAGACTTCTCAATTTTTCATATTTATAAGGCAGTGATGCAATTCATTTTTCATATTTTTCATATTTTCATATTTCGTGTTTGCAAGCTATAGCACTACAGTGTGCTACCTTTTTTTCTTGTATGTATATGAGTTGGTGACTCTAGGTTTAGCACCTGTTCACACTGGATCTATGTTTGGATGTGCCGGTCAGTTTTCTGATATGCAGACAGGTTCATATCACCCCCACAAAATGGCAACATGGGATACAGCAGGCTGTTTCACATTTAGCAACATAAAAAAATTATATATTTTTTAATGTTCCTTAGGTCTAGAGACAGTTTCATATCACCACAGTACTAAATGACAAGGTGGGATACAGCAGGCTGTTTCACATTTAGCTAGTGAAAAAATATTAATTAGTATGCTATACGCTTGCTTTCTACTCTTGGAGCACAATAGAAGCAGTGCACAACACACTTGTAGTACATGTGCCCTGCTGGCTTTGTCTGTGGACCTCAGTAATGGCCCCAAAAAAATGCTGGAAGGTAAATTTAACAGCCACACTGTACACTAGCTAGCTACACTATTTGACTGATATATAACCACCTAGCTAACTAGCTAAAATCTGGGATACAGAAGGCTTTTTCACATTTAGCTAATGAAAAAATATTAATTAAAATGTTATACTTGTGCATGGAGAACAACAGAAGCAGTGCACAACACACTTGTAGGACATGTACCCTTCCGACTTTATCTGTGGACCTCAGTAAAGGCAAAAAAAGTGCTGGAAGGTAAATTTAACAGCCACACTGGACACTAGCTAGCTACACTATCTGACTGATATACAACTGCCTGTTGTGAATGTTTTGGAAATGAATTCTGAGCAGAAGCTCCCTCTGGTGGTTACAACAGTACTGAACCATTCAATGAGGATTGGCAATCAGGATTCACAGACTGGCTTGATATAAGGGAGGTTCCCTCCCATCATGGTTGCCGGTGATCAATTGTTCTTGTCTCAACTGTGGTTCCTGGTTCATTTGGAAGCTTGCTGAGTCTTGCCTCTTCTTCTGCTTTCAGATAAGATATTTTCTGTTTTTGTTTTTGTGCTTACCATTTGCATATTTCTCTGCATTTCTGTGAGGTTAGCCAGGTTCCCCCCGGGGGGCTTGGGCTCCTCTCTGTTCCTCTGGAGCCACTGTTATTTGTTCATTTGCCTTTTCCAGTTTTTTCAGTGGCTGCGGCTTAGTTTTGTTACACCAGAGAACTGATTTAGGTGGTAGAGGTCGTGTGATCTCAGGTGTTTTTGCAATCAGTAGCGTTGGCATTTTTTAGGGTTTTTTTGGATTGCAGTGAGTATCCTTTCTATCCTTTTCTGTCTAGGCAGATTGGGCCCCAGCGTTTGCTCATACTATTTTCTGTCTGTGTCTTTATTTCCTCTTGTCTAACCGCCATTACATGTTTGGGGGCTTCCTATGTTCTTTGGGGATCTGCTCCGGGGCAGATAGCTTTCCTCTTTCTATCTTTAGGTGTAGTTAATCTCCCAGGCTGTGACAAGGCGTCTAGGACCAACGTAGGAACGCTCCACGGCTGCCTTTAGTTGTGGTGGTTAGTCAGGGTACTGCAATCCAATAGATTCCAACCTCTCTGGTGTATTGCCGTTTTTGCCTGCTCTCCTCAGCTTCCAAAATATAACAGTATCACCGGCCCATGATGGGAGGGAACCTCCCTTATATCAAGCCAGTCTGTGAATCCTGATTGCCAATCCTCATTGAATGGTTCAGTACTGTTTGTAACCACCAGAGGGAGCTTCTGCTCAGAATTCATTTCCAAAACATTCACAACAGTTGTCAGAGATTTTTTTTTTCTGTTTCTTGCATTTTTTCCCTCTTATTCTCACTGTTGTGAATGTTTTGGAAATGAATTCTGAGCAGAAGCTCCCTCTGGTGGTTACAAACAGTACTGAACCATTCAATGAGGATTGGCAATCAGGATTCACAGACTGGCTTGATATAAGGGAGTTCCCTCCCATCATGGTTGCCGGTGATCAATTGTCTTTTTCCTCTGCTTTTCATCCGCAGACACAAAGCATCTCAGATAAGTCTCCAATGTCTGGTTTGTTCTCTCAGTTTGTCCATTGGTCTGAGGATGAAAAGCAGAGGAGAAAGACAATTGATCACCGGCAATCATGATGGGAGGGAACCTCCCTTATATCAAGCCAGTCTGTGAATCCTGATTGCCAATCCTCATTGAATGGTTCAGTACTGTTTGTAACCACCAGAGGGAGCTTCTGCTCAGAATTCATTTCCAAAACATTCACAACAACTGCCTTACCAATTAGCTGTTACAGTGTCAAAATGGCACTAAAACAAGATGTCTGCTATTTATATGGAGAGGGACATGTGATTTCAGCAGCCAATGACACAAGCAGTGACAGGACATTGTGGGTGTTTCCTGTGCCCTGATTGGCTAGCCGCAATGTGCACACATAAAGTTAGGGGGAAAAAAATGACTGTTTACAAGAATGCTGTGCCTCTGAGCTATGCAAACCCCTTCCCCTCATCAAACAAGTGCCAAACGCTCATGATACACCAACATTATTGTTGCGAAAGTGCTGAAAATACTTTTGTGGCAACGCAAATATTTTCCCGCACTTTTACCGAATGTTACCGAATTTTACTAGTGTTTCCAATCACGAATCCGAATGTGCCATATTCATGCCAAATTTATGTTTGGCAAGCGTTTTCCGAACAAATTCGCTCATCACTAGGGTTGACCAGCATGTACCAACTTTGGTGGGGAATGTGTAGAAGAGACCTGGGATCAGATTTCGGTCGACACATGCTTGAATCTGATCGAGAGCATGCCCAGAAGGATTCAGACAGTGTTGAAAGCCAAAAGTAGATTTTCAAAATACTAAAAAAATAATAAAATTAAAATTTAGATATTTAAGCCTAAACAGTAAAAAAGCAGTAACATGACTAGAATCTTCATAACTAGTCATATACAAGTAGTTGCAAGTCAAATTTATGTTTGAGATAGCCAAGATGATTGCCTATAAAATAATGGTAGTCTCACGTTCAAAGCTGTAATGGGTGGTCAGATATGGAGCCTGAAAGTCAAAAGTTCATTGACATTGCTTAGCATAACTATCACTTCATTGGGCGCTTTTTTTCAGGAAGATTCTGGGTGGATTCTGCATTATGACTTTCCGTGCACATGCCCCAAGTAGTTTTTCGAAGAGCTTTTGGAGCCGGAGCCGAGCAGAAACTCTCCAAATCCTCCTCCAAATCTTAAAACTCTTCAAAATCTTTGAATTTCCGCTCACTGACTATGTGCAGGCAGTTTTAAAGAGGTCTTGAGCATAAACTGAGAGGAAACTCTTCAACGCCTCTAGAACAACGCAATCTCATCAAAAACCTGGAGGTTCTTCTTAGTTTCCTCTAACTTAAAAAAGAATTGTTTCCTGAAACAGTTTCCTCGTAGTTTTTGAATACCTCAAAAACCTGCGTCTGCGCATCCCCTTCCTGCATCTTTGGACACCACACTGTCCCTCTTCCATATTTTTCTCTGCTGTCAGTTTCTTCTGATCAGCTGCTGTATATCATCACAAGCCCACCACAAATGCCAAAGGAAGTCAGTAGCCAAGAAAGTATAGAATTATAAACCCACAATGGGAAAAAGATGGATGAAACGGGCAGAAATAAAGTTTTTATTTATTTTTTTATTTTAAACCTTGGTGGCAACTTGAGGAGGAAATTCTCCCACAGGGCACGTCAGGTCTTAAAAGCAGTGGTGTCTTTGAGTTCTTGCTGCTGAAGACATAAGTGTGACCACAGATGGGTTCTTAAAGGATTTCAGCATCTGTAAAAGTAAAATAGCATTGGAAAAAAAAAAGTAAAAAAAACATCAAGTAACAAGTTGCTCTTGTTAATAGGAGCAGAGATTTTTCCACAGGAAATATTCACTATGTGCCGTTCGACTCCATCAATCTTCCTTTTTTTTTTCTTGCCCTCCTTCTTGCGTTTACAGAGATTTAGATTACTTTTGTGCCTAAGAAAAAGTTAAGAAGGTTTCTCTCTGAAGTATAATTACAGAAACAATTCAGTGTTTTCTTAGCACATGTGCAAGCTGTTAATGGGGTAAATGAGATTGTGATGGGCTACAGATGTTGCTTTAAGAAGATTGGGCCTGAGTGGGAATTCCTTTAAGGTTGCTAATAGGTTGAGCTAATTGACTAATTAGCTGTAAACCCTTGCGACCTTTTTCTTTTAGTTATAAACATTTTAGGAAATGTAATGCTTAACTGGAAAGGATGATTTTGGAACGAGTTTCTGCTGAATGTAATGTATTGGAGTCCAGTCCCGTTATCAGTTCTCCAGCCCTAATGCGTTGGGGCCCTTAGGCTTTGTGCACACAGTTTTTTTTAGAGCAGGTTCTGAAAAATCACTTCTGTTGCAAAACCAATTGCTGATAAATGTTCAGTGTTTTGAGCTTTTTTTGGAACTTAAGGTTGAAAAACATTTGGAAAAAAGAAAATTGATGTCATTCATCCATGTGGCTTCTGAAGGAAACCTCTCCAACTTGACACCATCAGTCAAAAGCTTTAAAACGCTCAGGAAGAAAACTCTTCCAAAGTGCTTCGAAAACTCTTCAAATCTGTTTCAGGAAAACTCCTCCAAACATCCAAATGCTACTTCAAACATAGTTTTTTAAGAGATTTGGAACGAGTTTCTGCTGAATGTAATGTATTGGAGTCCAGTCCCGTTATCAGGTTCTCCAGCCCTAATGCGTTGGGCCCTTAGGCTTTGTGCACACAGTTTTTTTAGAGCAGGTTCTGAAAAATCACTTCTGTTGCAAAACCAATTTGCTGGATAAATGTTCAGTGTTTTGAGCTTTTTTTTGGAACTTAAGGTTTTGAAAAACAATTGGAAAAAAAGAAAATTGATGTCATTTCATCCATGTGGCTTCTGAAGGAAACCTCTCCAAACTTGACACCATCAAGTCAAAAGGCTTTAAAAAACGCTCCAGGAAGAAAACTCTTCCAAAGTGCTTCGAAAACCTCTTCAAATCTGTTTCAGGAAAATACTCCTCCAAAACATTCCAAATGCTACCTTCAAACATAGTTTTTTTAAGAGATTTTGGAGCAGAAACTCTACACATCCTTCTCCAAATCTCAAGACTCCTCAAAAACTTGAAACTTCTGCTCTGTTTATGCTCCAGAAACTGAGCCACAAGACTCGATGTGACACCGTTTCGGGTAAGGTTCTAAGAAATGTAAAGTTCCTCCAAAAATGTGTGTACAGTACATATCCAAATGAGTGTTCCCTGCAGCAGTTTCAAATTGAAAAGACTGCTATTTTTGATTGCCTCAACAAAAAATAACTTTATTGTCCCAAAGCTACAAGATATTCAAGTCGAAGCTGCTTTTTTGACGCATGATGGAAAACTCTCTAAACTAGACACTGTCTTATCAAAAGGCTGCAACAATTGCTTCACAAAAAATGCTCTTCAAGGGTGTGTGAGTCTTTTTGTGCATTTTTGGAGCTGAAATTGAGCTGAAAGTCACCAAAATCCTCAAAACTAGTCAAAAACGTAGAGTTTCCGCTTTGAAACTCAAAAAGACTCAGTGTGTACATACTCCAACACTGTTTCAGGAAAGGCTCCAGGAAATGAAAAATTCATCCGAAAGCTTCCCAAAGTGGAAGTGTTTCCTGAAGCTGTAACCACATGAAAAACTCGTCAGTTTTGACTGTATGTAGCTTAACCCCTTAACGACCGCCGATACGCCTTTTAAGGGCGGTCATTAAGGGTACTTAAACCACAGCGCCGTTAATTAACGGCGCTGTGGAAAAAGTCTATAGCGCCCCAGAGTCGGATATTCTCTGGGGTCTTGGCTACCGGGGGTAGCCGCGACCCCAGAGAACATGATTCGGGTCGGTTTTTACCGATCCTGCTTTTGCGATCTCCGTTATTAACCCTATAACGGCGATCGCAAAAAAAAGCGATTTTCCCCTTAATTTCTCTCTCCTCTGATGTGATCGCACATCAGAGGGGAGAGAAATGGGACCCCCGGGACCCCCGATCAGCCCCCCGTGCCTCCCGGTGTCCCCCCAGGCCTCCCACGTCTCCTGCAGTCGCCAGCATCTTTTTCCGGTAAAGAAAATGGCGGGCGCATGCGCAGTGCCAGATTTTCTCCGGGGTCTTGGCTACCAGGGGTAGTAGAGACCCCAGAGAACATAATTAGGGTCCCCCCAGTCCCCTCCGCTTTTGCGATCGCCGTTATTAACCCTATGCGGTGACTAAGCCCAGACGCTGCAGCCCGCGTCCGAGGCTCCGTCACTGAATGACGGCACGTCATGAACGCATACTGCTTTACGGCATGCATCGTGATGGGCACTCAAATGGGGGTGAATGGCAGCATTAACGGACTGCGTTACACCGTGTTATACCGCGGTGTAACGCAGTCCGTCTAACGGACTGCCATAGCGCAGTATGAACCCAGCCTGTTATGTTTTGGTAGCTGAGGAGAGCAGGCAAAAACAGCAATACACCAGAAAGGTTGGAATCTATTGGATTGCAGTACCCTGACTAACCACCACAACTAAAGGCAGCCGTAGAGCGTTCCTACGTTGGTCCTAGACGCCTCGTCACAGCCTGAGAGATTAACTACACCTAAAGATAGAAAGAGGAAAGCTATCTGCCCCGGAGCAGATCCCCAAAGAACATAGGAAGCCCCCAAATATGTAATGGCGGTTAGACAAGAGGAAATACAGACACAGACAGAAAATAGTATGAGTAAACGTTGGGGCCCAATCTTCCTGGACAGAAAAGGATAGGAAGGACACTTACTGCAATCCAAAAAACCCTAAAAAATACCAACTCTACTAATTGCAAAAACACCTGAGATCACACGACCTCTACCACCTAAATTAGTTCTCTGGTGTCACAAAACTAAGCCGCAGCCACTGAAGAAACTGGAAAAGGCAAATGAACAAATAACAGTGGTTCAGATAAACTCAGAGGAGCACAAGCCCCCGGAGGGGACCTGGCTGACCTCCACAGAAGTGCAGGGAACAATGCAAAAAGCAAGCACAAAATAAAAGCAGAAAATATCTTATCTGATAGCTGAAGATGCAGGCAAGACTCAGCACGCTTCCAAGTGAACCAGGAACCACAGTTGAGACAAGAACAATTGATCACCGGCAACCATGATGGGAGGGAACCTCCCTTATATAAGACCAGTCTGTAACTCCTGATTGCCAATCCTCATTGAATGGTTCAGTACTGTTTGTAACCACCAGAGGGAGCTTCTGCTCAGAATTCATTTCTAACACATTTACAACAGTTTACCCCCACATATGTGGTATCAGCGTATTCATGAGAAATTGCACAACAAATTTTGTGGTTCATTTTTTCTTTTAACACTTGTGAAAATAAAAAAAATTGGTTCAGAAGTAAAGTTTTTGCAAAAAAGTTAAATATTAATTTTTTCCTTCCACATTGCTTCAGTTCCTGTGAAACACGTAAAGGGTTAATAAACTTCTTGAATGTGGTTTTGAGCACCTTGAGGGGTGCAGTTTTTAGAATTGTGCCATTTTTGGGTATTTTCTATCATATAGACCCCTCAAAGTGACTTCAAATGTAAAGTGGTCCCTAAAAAAAAATGGTGTTGTAAAAATAAGAAATCGCTGGTCAACTTTTAACCCTTATAACTTCGTAGCAAAAAAAAATTTTGTCCCAAAATTGTGCTGATGTAAAGTAGACATGTGGGAAATGTTATTTATTAAGAAATTTGTGTGCCACATCTCTCTGATTTAAGGGCATAAAAATTAAAATTTTGAAAATTGCAAAATTTCCAAAATTTTCGCCATATTTCCGCTTATTTCATAAATAAACACAAGTCATAGAAAATTTCTTTTTACCACTATCGTGAAGTGCAATATGTCACAAAAAACAATCTCAGAATCAGCTGGATTCGTTGAAGCGTTCCAGAGTTATAGCCTCATAAAGGGACAGTGGTCAGAATTGTAAAATTTGGCCCGGTAATTAAGCTGCAAATTGGCTCTGTCACTAAGGGTTAAGGTCTTGCTGAAGATGCGCCTATTCATGAATCATAACCTTTGTGTTGACCTAATTCCTTACATGTGGGTGCATGTGTGAACAGGTTTCGGGATGCAGTGACACACAGGAGGCATAGCAAGGGTTAACAAATTTAATTGAACAAGGGGCTACTCCACGCAGGGAGATAGACAGTTAAATGGGGGAATAGACAGTTCAAATGTAGAGTATATGCAGGGTTAAAGAACAGGGAATGCAATAACAACAGTTCTCTTGGTTAACTTATCGTAACAGTTGGTTTTCAAACCGTGGATATTGCTGAGCAGATGATGGAGCCCACAACGGTGGGCGCGATGTTTGTCCGATGAGGTTCTATGGGTAACGAGGATCCGTCTTCTGGTGGCAGCGGTCGGTCTCCGGTACCTTCCACTGAGCCCCTAGTCCAAATACTGATGCGGTCGAGAGTGTGCAGGCCACAATGCTGTCTGGGTCCAACGTAGACCAGCAAACATATACTGGGGAATCGGTGCAACTGACGGTCCTACACTGGGTCTCTCTTAAGCAACGCGTGCACGGTACTCAAGGGCCCGGAGCGTTTAGCACCTTGCTTTGTGGTGACCAACGGGCACACTGCACATCCCTTCTCGCAGACTCGGCTAATGGCAGCGGGGATGCTCGGGCCTGCGCTGTACCGGTGCTCGAGGGACAGAGTACTCATTTCTCCCTGCTACGCCGTCTGTTCCTGCCAAAACAGACTGCTTCAACGCACACTGTGGCTGTAGTAGATTAGCCACACCCCCTGCTTCTGGATGCAAAGATTTGTCCGGTCCCTTATGTTTTGCCCTGGTTGACAGAGGAGACAGCCCCGACAGTTCCAAACCGGGCACAGAACAGGTACCCATGGCCCGGTCCTTCTTCTTACACATGTAGGATATGTGGTGCTGTAGTTTTACATGAATATATAGCACAATTTCTTGTCTATACATTACATTTTCCATAATTTATGACTGGAAATTATGTTGTATATACCGGGGGGCAGCCTGGTCTCCAAGGACATGGAAGTTCACAGTCGGGACATGTACTGTGTGCTGTGTAATGGCTGTGTCTGACCATACAGGGATATGGTCTGATCATATTACAGCTCCTGGGCAGGGGGATGCAAAATAAAGTATACAGCTAGCACAGTTAAAATGAACTCTGTTCGTGGGAAACCTCCTTTAATGATGCTCAAACATGTTGTTGGCCAATTTGACCTCCTCACCCATACGTAGATATTGGAAAAAAATGAAGGATTGGGCATGTTGGATTTCAATATGCTTATTCATTTGATCAGAAGAGGTAGCCATATTCCCATTCCTCAATGAGAACATATGCATGTTCAACTGGGCTGAGCATGCATTTCTATCTAGGAGTCGGAAGTAATAGCTTCTGGCCAGTGCTATTTAAAGGGGCATTCCCACAATTGAAAGGAATGCCCTATCCATAGCTAAGGAATAACTTACTGACTCCCAATGATCCTGAGAATGGTCCTCGGGATCCTGAGAATGGGGCTCTCATTCTCTATGGATATGGAGAACGGGGCTCTATGCATGCTCGCACAGTACCATTCGCAAAACTCGATTTTCTGGACCAGTGGGGGTCCCGGCTGTTGGACCCCCAGCGATCAATAAATTATACCCTATCCTATGGATTGGTAATACCTTTTAATTTTGTGAATTCCAATTTAAAGGGAGTCTATGAGCTACAAAATGACTGTTCAAACTAAGCATGGGATATTAGAGCAACCTTGCCATGGCCAAATATTTCACTGCACCTCCCACTTACTTGTTTTGCATCTATCTCCGTCCCCCTGTTCCTTGGTTGACAGTTCTGACTTTATAAAATAGCTTTAAAAAAAAAATTGCATAATTTTATTCTGTGAATTTCAGAAATCAAGATTTTGTAGTGATTTTGTAAGTTGTGAATGCAGCCCAAAGAAGAAACAAGAATTGATTAAAGATTATATTTTTAAGACACAAGTAAACTAAATTTAAAGGGCGGCCTGGCTTTATGAAGCGCCAAAGCTTTAGCTCACATACATTATTAATAGGTGCCAGCGAGGAAGAGGTCATTGATGCGAGACGTACAGATATTTGCTTACAGAAGTGTACTTAACTACATAAATATGGTGGCATGTAACATTAATTAATAGTAATTATATTGCATGCATTAATTGCATAAAACATTAAGGTTTTATTCGGAGAGAACTAGGCAGCAGCGGTGGTCCGACAGTGAGGGGAGAAAGAGCAACATCTTCGCAAGTTTATAGTGTCCCTCTTTAAAGACTTTATTAGCTCCATTTAAAATATATAGAGTAGTTTAGGTTCCGGACTATTAGCAAGATATTTTCTTAAGAGTTTAAGATCTGTTTAATGACTTTTGAAATCTGAAATTAATTGTCTTCGATAGCGAAAAAAAAAACTTTTAAAAGTTCACAATCGAAACCTTAAATTTCATCATACTGAAATTTTTATTCAAATTTTCTGAATCCACATCCCACCCAAAAAAAAGTTTTACAGGGTTCAAATTGAACCTGTGACATTTTTAACTTCTTGTTAGGGGTCGGAACAACCCTTTATCCTAGGAATTGTGATTTTTCAGTAATTTATGCAGTTTAAAAAACACCAAAAATCTCCTGCGTACCATACAGTCGAAGGGCAGCCAAAGTAGAGGAGGAGTCACATGGATGTTCCCCAACGCATAGTGGGACAGGGCTCCTCTCCCTTACCTGCCTCTACCCCTTTTGGTGAGCAGCACCAACGCTGCCCTGGTAGCTCCTCCTTTAAGCAATGGCGTTCCAGGCACCGCCTTTCTCTGGCAGCCGCTTGCTTCTCCCGTGAGCCAGCAGTGCTGCTCAAGTCCTTATTTCAGGGGCCACAACTTACATCTTTCAAATGTGACAGGCTAACATAACCCCCTATTTTGGGGTTACTTGGACCTCTCCCTTTATTTATTAGCACTCTCTAGTACCTGAGTAACCCTACTCTTTTGCTGTACCCTACAAACCTGAGGATCTTCAGCTGCTGTCTCTGAATTAATGCCCTCCTAGCATGCTCAGATAGCCAATTGAGTCACGCAGGAATGGACATATCATTGGTAAAACAGTGGCCAAAGGGGTTAGGTGGCCCATTTGCACCTCTAAAGCAGGTATAATTGTTCATTATGATGAGCTATTGGACTACAAAGGTCACATATATGGTTCTTGCACAGAGACCCTTTTCTGTCTGTGTCCACCAGTGTGGTCATGATAGACCATTTTATTCCCCAAAAGTTAACAACCACAGGTTGGAGACCACTGCTGTAAAGATTTGTTTAAATGCCCTCTTTACTTGCACTTTGGGTTATTTAACCATCACTGAATATTATTGCATTTTGTCAAGATCAGCAGGTGGATGACTTTTTGACTTTAACAGATCAGAATTTAAGGGCACAGTACCGCTTAAGGTGAGAAAAATCTGTTTAAATGGAGTCTCAATTTTGGAAATCAAGCTGATCAGAAAGTGTAACCCTCAGTGATCAATCTGAGAAATAAGTGTTCAATTTCCCTGCAGCACTACCAGTGGAGAAATTAAGTATTACACTGTGTCAATTCATATAAATGGGATATCTGTGTAAATCAGGAAAGGACAGGTGCCCCAAAGCGAGAGAAGCTCTTGGTACTCGTTCTAAACTCTGGCCAGGGCATGGGGATCCTGAATAGAGGACCTTCCTGTATTACCCAGAATTTCCTAATAGGATATACATTTTCTAGAAGGGATAACAAACATAAGTGGCCACTTTTGCTGTCATAGATATTGGCAATAATCATGCATATTGCAAGTACAAACTGTATGTAGTGGGAAATAAATCCACCATATTACCCCCGGTATTTCCACTAAATGAACTGACGGCTTAGGGAATAGCTACTTGCTGGCAAAAATAAGGAAAGCTCAAAAATAATTCACAACACACGGAGCTGCAATTGTAAATAACTGCGAAAAGTGGTCTCACGGGCAAATCCGTCAATTTAGGACACTTCAGTTTCCGGATGCGAGGCAGTTGCTCCGGAGTTAAAGTCCCAGACGGTATGTGTGTGTGTCTAGTTTGTGGGTGAGAATCTCGCATACAGCTGGAAGCCGTGTTTATAGAACCCTGGCTGAATACTTTGCAAGGTCCTGCCAGTGTGCTGGAGACGGTTCATCCTGCGTACAAGGTTTGAGAATATTGGTGCTTGCCAACTTTTTGGAAGAATCCCATCTAAATGCTTGAGAATTATGTAGTTGCTGGACTAGCCGAGGGTAGCAGCACGCTACCGCAGCATGAGCTCCGAGAGAAGAGCTTTCATCAATTCTGCTTGAAATATGGATGGAACTTCCTGGGATTTTTTTTAGCTGTCAGATATTTATGGATAAAAAATGAGCAAATTAAATGACATGTGAATTTTAGGAAAAGCCTAAGGTGATTGCAAAACAGGACCCTCTGCTCCACGACCTCAAAGTAACCATCCACTAACCAACTTTACAGGTTGGATCAGAAGAAAGTCCCCATCTGGTACAAGCCATAGGGCCAGATCCATCAATTACTTTTCTTTTTTTGTTTTGTGGCATTCGTTGACTTTTTTTGCACCAAATTCTTCAAAACGGTGAATGTGGTTAATGAATTTTGCGCTCTTGATTTTTGTTTTTAACCCGTTTCGCAAAAATCCACTCCAACGAAGGACTGGAATAGAAAATTTACAACAAATTTTGGTGAATCAGCTAAAATTATCTGAAAACCCCAAACCTTGCTACATTGGCGAACATAAGAAAGAACAAAGCAAGTGAAGACTTCTAAAATAGACTATAAAAAAAAGCGCAAAGAAGAAAAAGGCGCAAGTGAAAAAGAGGCACAAAGAAGAAAAATCAGTAAAAACGGGGCAAATGCAATAGTGAATCAGACCCATAGTGTCAAGATCCCATCAGACAGAGGAGGAGGAGACTGGCATCAGAATGCCCTAATATTGGCCCCTGTGTACTCTGTACACTATGGGATGCATTGACCAACATTTATAATTTATATTGTAATTCGCATTTTTTTATGGGAGTTTCCAATTTTAGTATATGATGTCACTCTTGTGAAATACCGATTCTCCTTGTGGAGATGTAGCTATGCAAATTAGTTCTCTTCCAGAAGAAATCTCTTGACCTATGGTCACCTATAGGTAGCTACCCTGTCAATGTTCCATCTATGAACCCCTTCAAGACTGGGCAATTTTTCCATTTCTTTTTTCTCTCCCCTTTTTCCAAGAGCCATACTTCTTGGGCTTTGTTTTTGTGGGACGATTTGTAATTTTGATTGACACTATTTACTTTGCCATATAATGTACTGAAAAATGAGAAAATGAATCGAAATGGAGGGAAATGGTGACAAGAAAAGAATTCATACTAAATTTGCATTTTTTTAATGTTTTAATGGTTAAAAAAAACTTTGTTTGAAAAATTTTAGTTTGCGTTGCCATTTTTGAGGGCCGTAACTTTTATTTTTCCATGGTTAGAGTGTTATAAGGCTTTTATTTTTAATATTGTGCTCATGTTATTATGTTACCATTTTGGGGTTACATCTGACATTTTATGGAGGAGATGCTGAAAGGAAAAAATGACAATTCTGCCATTTATTTTTTTTTACCATAAAAATGTGCTTGGCAAATTTTGGAACTCTTATAGAAGTGAATAATGAGAGGTGATTATCAGGTCACATCTCTATTCCTGGTCTTATTCTTGTGACAGGTGCGACAGGTGAGACATTTATGGTATATCTAAGTGGGAAATGTCCCTTAAAAGCGGACTTGTCTCCAGATAAAAAGCCACCAGTTTTCTCTCTTATCTTATTCTCGCTGTTCCCCTGAGCATTCAGCTTTTTTTTTCTTAAATCCATCATACACTTTCAAGAGATATTGACCTTTTTATTTAGCGCCAATTTTTAGGGATTTTAGCAAAAGTATATGATTCACCGGATCCTCAGAGGCGTGTCTTTAGGCTGCTCTGCATAATTAACGTATAAGCCACACCCCCTTAGTAGAGACTATAAAAATCAACAGTAATTAAAAGGCCCATATTTCTGAAACCATATAGCGGATTTTAAAAAAGAAAAAAATTGAATGCTCAGGGGAACAGTGGGAATAAAATAAGAGCAAAAACTGATCACTTTTGATCTGGTGACAGGTCCCCTTTTAAGGCAAGAATGAAAATCCTGCTGGTGTAGGGAATGTTATCATTGCATTGCTATCATTACTTTCAGATTTAGAATTATTCATACTTGATCTTCTAGGTCACTACAAATAAAATAACGGACTGAATCAGTCCAAACTGGAAATAAACCCTTATAAAGCATCGTCTAAAGTCATTGAAAAGTCACTGTATCATAAGATATGTAGATTATTGATATTTATACGGCAGCATGGCCATGAATGATGCGTAAAATGCCGGACTTCTGACAGTTACAGAAGAAAAACCTTAATTTATAATTCATAAAGGTCTAGAGACAGAAATAGCTCCGATCACCGCTGGTCAATGATATGTCATATTTATTTTTTTCCATGAACTTATTGGATATAGAATGGTAATAAAGCTTAACAAATTCATCCAGGACAAAAAGGGCTTTGAGATTAAGTAATGAGAAAATCTAAAAATATATATTGCGTATGAGATGTGAATGTCATCTGTAGAGTATATCAATCGGAGGAGGGCTCCAACCTAGAAAGCTTCATCTTTCGAAGGTGCAGTTCAGGGTTTATTACAAAATTCGTTGGTCACACTGTGATTTTTTTGAGCTGAAGACAGAATTAAATATTTTCTTCAAATTTGTCATTCTCTTCAAACCCACTTGCAGCCTCGATAAAAAAAAATTAACAAAAATTTAACCAAAAACTGCATGTGTAGTTACAGAAAAAGCATTAGAACTAGGTAAAACTGCATTTAGTGCACAATAGCAGTCTAAAATGTCAAGGAACAACCATAATTATCATGCTCTTTTTAAGTCGTAAACTTCTCTATATCAGCATTCCTCCAGAACTATAGGAGTTGAAACATCCACTCCCAATATGCATTGCTAATTCTGTTGTCCAGCGGCTTGACTGTCATGAATTGGGCATCTGCCTCTCTGCTATATCAATATCCAATTCAACATAGAGGAGAGCATGAGCAAAGCGACTAACACCCGATCCCACTTCCGGTTGAGAGAAGGACCCACCCCAGTTCCTGTTGAAAGTCACAGACACGCCTCCACTTCCTGTAATCTCGCTATCTCTGTTACTAGAAACAGATTACACCAGACAACAGGCAGTGAACCGCATGGTAAAGAAAAGGTACTGTAGACACCTAATTGTCGGCACATCGTGGTATTTTTGAGGTAGTAGAACATAATTTAGCAAACCGTAATTTGCCTACCTAATGCATTATCTATAGAATAGGATTAAGTTGTCTAAAAGTACAGGATCAAGGACCAATTCAATTAGAAGAGTTTTAATGGAGTCATCTCTGTTTAAAAATTTCCAACTTAGAATATAAATACTTGAATCCCAAGTCTTTTTTACTTTGATCCCTCTATTTATTCCCTTATGATTTATTACAATTAAATACACAAGGATGACAGAATATAAGCATGTATTGGTGTATCCTATTCAAAGCACTAACCGATTCAGAGCTATATTTGGCATCCCTGTTGCCCTAAGCACTTTAAAATCTCTTGCCCCCTAATGGTAAGTTAGACTAAAAGTGCCCATACTCTTTAAATAGTAGTTAAGGCCCCCATGCACATAACGCTCACATAGGGTGGACTAGCCGATATAGAGAGGTTAGACTGACAGTCTAATGATTATATGGGAAAATGACAGATGATTGCTTGAAATAAAGATCTGGCATGTCTGATTTTGGACTATAGAGCCTTATGTTCTTAAGCAATAAGCCACTTTCAGAGATGTATGGTAATGGATCTCTCACAGATCACAGGACACCCTGGCATAGTAAGCATTTCTGTGTATAAGAGAGTTGGGTGAGATAACTGGTGGCCTAGCCATTGTTCATCCAACAGCTATAAAAAGTATATGGATGCTTTAGTCAAACACGTGTTCAGCTGACATATGTGGCCTCATTCAGATGGCTGTATGTTCAGTTCTTCAGCTGTTCATGTGTGCAATGGACAGCACAATGACTCGATCTACTCCCAAGTCTGACATAGTAATGATTACTACATATAGATAGCTACAGAATAAGAACCACTATAAGTACATAAATACAGCATCAGACGCTACATCAGTACATGAACACAGCATCAGAACCACCATCAGTACAGAAAAACAGCACGAGAAACATCAGTACATTAATACATCACCAGAACCAAATCAGTGCATGAATATAACACCAGAACTACCATAATTAGTACAATTATATACCACCAAGAACCAGCATCAGTATATGCATACAGGACGTTACCACCATCAGTACATGAATTCAGCACCAGAACATTAATCAGTAAAAAATACAGTAGCAGAACTACCATTAGTACATGACTTTATCACCAGAATTACTATCAGAAAAATAATATAGCGCCAGAACCATCATCACTACATGCTTTCAACACCTGAACCACCGTCAGTATATTGATACTTCATCAGAACCATCATTAGTACATGAATACAGCATCAGAACTATATCAGTACATGATTACAGCAACAGAACCACCATTAGAATATGAACACATCACTAAAATCACTATCAGTACATGAATACATCACCAGAAAGATCATCAGTACATGAATACATCACAAAAACCAACATCAGTACATGAATACATCACTACAACCACCATCAGTACATGAATACGTCACAAAAACCAACATCAGTATATGAATACAACACCAGAACCATCATCGGTACATGAAAACTTTACCTGAACTATCATCAGTACATGAATTCATTCATTGGCGGCTACATACAGAAGAGGGCCCCTATGCAAGAACCATATTTGGGACCTTTCCAGTCCAATAGCTCATCATAATGCACAATTCAACCTGCTTTGGAGGTGTAAATGGGCCCCCTTACTTCTTGGGCCCCTGCACTAATTGCACTAATGCACTAGTTGCACTAATGATATGTCCGCTCCTGAATACAACTGCCACACTACCCCCTTATTAACTGTAACTGCCATACTGTACCCCTTATGTACTATGACTGCCACAACAGACTACAACTACCACACCACCCCTCATGAACTATAACTGTCATGCTGCCCCCACTTATGAATTATAACCATCACTTCACCCCCTTATGAATTACACCCATAACACCATCCCTGTATTTGAATTATATTCACTACACTGACCTCCCTTATCAACTATGGCCAGTAAGCTATACCCACTTTATAGTCTCATCTCCACACTGTCCCCCTTAATGCTGCCCCCTTGCCATAATGTGCTCCCTCTGCACACTGCCCTCCCATGCTGCACCCTTTCCATATTGTGCCCCCTCTTAACACTGTCACCACACACTACCACCTCCACATACTGTGCCCATTCACACTGTCCCCCCAGGTTTCCTCCTCTCCATACTGTGCTCCCTCTTCCCCCCTCTCTATACTGTGCCCCACAACACCCTCCCAGGCAGCCACCTTTTCATGCTGTGCTCTCACACTAATCCCCCACTCTGTATACTGAAATTCTCTTTTCCTTGAGGGTTTTGAAAAATGCTTGGTGGAAAAAAAGAAAAAGGATGTCACTTTTTGAAGCAAGTCTTGATGGACTCTATGCCAAACAAACCAGCGACCAATTAGAGTTTGCAAAAAAAAAAAAGCTTCAGGACAAAAAAAAACTCTTCCAAAACACTTTAAAAACTTTTCAAAGCTGTTTCAGGAAAAGAAAAATTCCAAAAAGTCTCCAAGGTCAACAAGCTTCTGCATACATAAAGTGAAATGTAAAGGTATCCCAGATGCTGCAACACTTGTTTCCTCTCCCAGGATGACTATGGAAAATGTAAGTTCATGTTTAATGTCTGGGAAAGTCTCATTGAGTCCATGTTTGCTGCCCTGCTCTCTGCAGGCACGACTTCTTCAGTAACACACCCTTTCTTGGTACTTCTATGAGACAATTACCCTTGTTCAATCCCATCTCACATTCCATGATCTCACCTGCAGGTGCTTTCTCAGATATTTGAAAATGATTCTCCACACGCTACCAAGAGCATATCACACTGGACAAGGCTGAGTTTAACCCTGTATTTGTCTAGTATTTTGTAAGGAAAATTGTAATTTTTTTTATTCTTTATTTTTGACAGAAGTAAATTATATCATGATTATTAGTAATGAGTAGTGTTGAGCGATACTGCTTGGTATCGGAAAATATCGGATCAGAATGCAGTCGCCGATATCACTAAATATCGCCGATATCCGATTCCGATAGCGGAAGTCCAATGTAAGTCTATGGGAACAAAATATCGCAACTAAAAAAAACCTTTATTTCCTTGTAAACACTAAATATACACACATAGAATACATATATATATATATATATATACATGTCATTGTGACATATATATATACATATATGTATAGTTTATACACTTCTACATAGTAAAATATCCTCTGATTCAATTGCCGGGTAAAGCCGGCTTCTGTGAAAAGACAGAAGCACCCGACATGAAATGACACTTGGTGTACATAGGGTTAACCATGTATTTTCATGTCGTTTGCAATCTGATTTGCACAAACAATTACATCAGTCTATGTGTGCAAAATTTCACACCTGTAGGGGTTAATTAAAAGTGTAAATTCGTTGTAAAAAAAACGGACTTTTTTGCTACGAATTTACACCTTTAATTAACCCCTACAGGTGTGAAATTTTGCACACTTACACTCATGTAATTGTTTGTGCAAATCAGATATCAAACTACATGAAAAGACATGGTTAACTCTATGTAAACCAAGTGTCATTTCATGTCGGGTTCTGCATTTTCACAAAAGCCGGCAATTGAATTAGCGGCTATTATACTATGTAGAAGTGTATGAACTATAAATATAAATATATATATATGTGTCACAAATTTAATGACATGTATATATATATATAGAGGTGTAAAATTGCTGAAAAAAAATGCGTGGGCTCCCGCCCTATTTTCGCAACCAGACAGACAAAGCCAGTGAGTGGGGGCAGATAATAATAGCCCAGAGAGGGACCATTATTTTTGCCCCCCCCCCCGGCTACTAACATCTGCCCCCAGACACCCCAGAAAGGGCAAATCTCTAATTAGATTTGCCCTTTCTGGCACTTTGCCCGTCTATTCCCATTGCCCTGTAGCGGTGGCGAATGGGTTAATAAGGGGTTAAAATGACCTTGCAATTGAAAGGTCACTTTAAGCCAGGTTAATAATTGAGAGCTGTCAATTAGACAACTATCAATTATTAATCCTATTGTATGAAAGAAAAATCAAACACACACACTTTAATAAAAAAGAAGTTTAATGAAATAATCACACAGTTTTTGACCATATTTTATTTTCCTGCTAAAACCATTTCCTGTAATAAAAATAAAATAATAAAGCAAAATTATTCTTACCAATCCGATGTACAGTCAGGTCCCACGGTGTAATCCTTCAGAAAGGGTTAATGTTTACTGCAGGGACCGCAGCTAATGCTGCAGCCTCACAGTAAACCCCCAAATGAATGAGTTCCTCTCCTGGCTGACAGGAGAGGAAGTGGAAAGCTTAATTGATTGCTTTCCACTTTCACTTCAGGTCAGCCAGGGACACAATCAGTGACGTCAGAGGGAACTGGTTAACAAAAATAGGGGATCCCCTCGAAAAAAATTGGCGTGGGGTCCCCCCTATTTTTGTTAACCAGCCAGATGAAGCAGACCGCTGAGGCCTGGATTTTCAGGCTGTTAAGGAGCCAAGATCCATGGACCTTGCCAGCCTGATAATACCAGGCCACAGCAGTCTGCATATCTTGGCTGATTAACAAAAATAGGGGATCCCCTCGAAAAAAATTGGCGTGGGGTCCCCCTATTTTTGTTAACCAGCCAAGTAAAATGCAGACTGCTGCGGCCTGGTATTAAAAGACTGTCAAGGCCCATGGATTTTGGCCCTCAACAGCCTGATAATACCAGGCTACAGCAGCCCCACATTTGGCGCATCAAAAGATGTGCCAATTGTGGCACTTTACCCGGCTCTTCCCACTTGCCCTGTAGCGGTGGAAAGCGGGGTAATAAGGGGTTAATGTCACCGTTGATTGCACGGTGACAATAAGCCCGGTTAATAATGGAGAGGCGTCAATAAGACACTGATCCATTATTAATCCCAAAGTTATTAAATGCATAAAAAAAAGACAAAGCAAGAAAAAAGTATTTTAATGAAATAAAAGAGACAACACAGTTTTCATTTCTTTTATTGTACTCTCATTCCTGCGACGCCATCGATCTCCTGTAAAAAAAGAAAAAAAACAAACCAACAGTATACCACCTGTCCGACGCAGTCCATAACGACAGTCCCACGACGATCCAGCTCTGCTACATCGCAATGACAGGCAGAGCCTGTCATCCGGCGCAGCACAGCTGATTACCTGCTTCCCCGGCAGTGACGTCATCGGACTGACTGCTTTACGGCCGGGATTACCCAGCAGTCACTGCAGTTATCGCGAGAAACTGCATGTGACCGCCGGGGAGAAGAGGATGGCGGCCATGAAGCAGTCCAGGCCGTGACCGCCGGAGATCTTCTGCCAGGTAAGTGCCGCTGACTCCTGACAGACCCGACCGACGGACACTGACAGTGACAGACCCGACCGACGGACACAAACAGTGACAGTGACAAATCCGATTCCGGTATTCGATATGACGAAAATATCGGTATTCGGAATCGAAAGGCCGATACAGCTAATATCGGCCGATACCCGATATTTGCAGTATCGTATCGCTCAACACTAGTAATGAGTGAATCTTGTAAATTTTAAAATTGGCAGATTCGCCATATTTTCCCATAAAATTGAAAGAACTCTAAAGTTCCAATTGCCATGAAAGATGGGTATTCTCTTTTCCTCCCACACTAAGCTTCACAATCTTTAGGCAAAACTGATATGTTTCTGCAACATTGATTTTTTTTTCCGTGATCATGGTAGAAAACACCACTGTTATGATTTGGTAGCTGAGGAGAGCAAGCAAAAAAGGAAATACACCAGAGAGGTTGGAATCTATGGGATTGCAGTACCCTGACTAACCACCACAACTAAAGGCAAACCCTGAGCGAAACCCACGCGGTCCCAGACGCCTCGCCCACCTGAAAGAACCCCACCAAAGAAGAAAAAAAAACAATTTTCCCCGGGGGCAACCCCAAAGAACATAGAAAGCCCCCAAACATGTAAGGGGGCTAGACAAAGGGGAAACAGACACAGATAGAAAAATAAAACCCCCTTTACCCCCCATAAATAAAAGGTCATTTAGCAAAAAAAAAACCCCCCCCCCCCCCCCCCCCCCCCCCCCCCCCCCCCCCCCCCCCCCCCCCCCCCCCCCCCCCCCCCCCCCCCCCCCCCCCCCCCCCCCCCCCCCCCCAAATTTCCCTAAATAAAAAAGGGGAAGGGAAGGGGAATTTCTGCAACCCCAAAAACCCTGAAAAGTACCAACTCTACTAATTACAAAACACCTGAGATCACACGACCTTTTACCACCTAAAAATTTGTTCTCTGGGGGTTCAAAAACTAAACAGCAGCCACTGAAAAAGTGGAAAAAGGGAAAAGAAAAACAACAGTGGCTGAACTAAACGAGAGGAGCACAAGCCCCCGAGGGGACCGGCAGACCCCCAGAAGTGCAGGACAAAAATGCAAAAACAAGCACAAAAACAAAAGAAGAAAATGTCTTATCTGTTACAAGATGCAGGCAAAGAAAAGCAGGCACAAAGTGAACAGGGAAACAAGAAGAGCCAGAACAATTGACACCGGCAACCTGATGGGGGGAACCTCCTTATATAAGACCAGTCAGTAACCCCCTGAAACTCCAATTTTTCATAAATCTTCATTGGATAGTCAGTACGTTGTACCACCAGAGGAGCTTCGCTCAGAATTTATTTCTAGCACATTCACAACAGTACCCCCCCCCCTTGAGAGGGGTCACCGAACCCCATTTGAGCAACCATGTCGGGCAGATGAGCTCTGTGATACGCACGAAGTCCCTAGCATGGATGTCCGAAGCAAACACCCAAGAATTGTCCTCCGACCATAACCTCTCCACTTAACAAAACTGGAGTTTCCGTCTAGAAAAACGAGAATTCATATTTTCATAACCACATACTCCAGAATTGCCCTCAACCAAAACAGGGTCAGGAGGCACAGCCATAGGGAACCACTGGCTCGACAAACCTCTTCAATAAGGCTTGTGAACAGTTATGGATTTAAAAGTCCTGGAAAAAAG
>JARQOD010000003.1:75529163-75607606 GCA_033576555.1 Oophaga sylvatica | reverse complement strand
GGATTCTGTAGCTCGCTATAAGCGAGTCCTGTGTGCCTGAATTGAACTGGTTTTGTGCTTGAGAATTGCTAAAATCATCAGAGAATGTATTTGCCATTTTTCAGCCATATCTGCGTCACGACGAGGCACTGGTGAAGAAGAAGGGCGTGCTCTTCGTGGGTGTCACTCAGTGGCGCGAAAACGATGGCCGACCACTGTAAATGGTACTGCAATGTAACATCGTGCCCCACAGCTCTTCAGTTCCGCCTCCTCATCCTCCTCAGTGTGCAGAAACTAACACGAAGGTCCCGCCTCCCTACAAAAGAGGGGCCCTCTCCAGATGCTAATGACACATGTGACTTGGCAGAGATGGCTAATGGACACGAGCAGAAGTGTGAAGGGATGGAGCAGTCAGACTCAGAGCTCTCCCCCCACGGAAGCGACCCGATCGCCACGGAAACACCGTTGGGCACCCGGCCTGGAAACCCTCCTACGCTGCAAGAAGCGGCGGATACCCTAAGAGGCCTGGCCCGGCACCGGGAGGAGGTCGCCAGGATGGAAGCGAGCTGGCGTGCCCTAAAAATAAACTTGGAGCGGCGCCAATCCCTCTTACCTGAAGTGTCTGTACCGGAAGGTGAGGCACCCGTTCTAGTAGAGGAGTCCTTGCAATGTGATCCGGTTGACGTCGCAGTGGAGGCACCCGTTCGTGCAAAAAAACGCTGCACCGGCAGCACCCCAGATCCCGCTGTCTGCTCCCGTCGCTGAGACAGAAGAAGCGACACCCGTCCTCATGGAGGAGGCCGCGCAGGCACTAGAGCACTACCTGCCTGTACCGGAGCCCCGACTGTCATCTGATTTAGAGCCGTCTGCTTCCTCCGCAGGGGAGCGCCGCCAGGACTGGGGGGCGCCAGGAGAGCTGCCGCAAACCGGACACTGTAAGCTGCAGTGGAGTGGTGGAGACATGGAGCAGCTGGTGGAGAATTACAACCGGCGTCAGGAGGAAGAGTGGAGACCTTGGGAGCGGGAAGCAGAGCGACAAAGGGAGCAGCGAGAAACCCTAAAACTTCACCAACGTCACCTGGAGAAGGACCGGGCAGATAAGGACCAGATGAGAAAGGATAAAGGAACCCTGTGTGAGCCGCGGCGTAAGGGTGCAGTACGGAGCTTTAAATTGAAAGGTGGTTGGGGCTTCATCAAGGAGGCTGGACTTTATTTAGAATTTTTTGTGAACCGGCGGGATGTGGAGGCTCACCTCCCAGAAGGACACCCGGGGAGGGACCTGTTGCCAGGAGACTTGGTGACTTACACCCGACACTGGGGTTACAATGGATGGTACGCCCTAAATGTTACCAGGTGCGACCCCTACTCCCCAGTGTGTCAGGAACCTGTGAGACCCTCGGAGCCTTCAGCCTCCCACATCCAGGCCTCTGCAAAAGTGCCCACCCCACGCCGTAAATCTCCCAAGCCTCCCTCAGTGGTCTCCTCAGCAGCCCCAGCTATGGACATGATAAGTATAGCTGGCCCGTACCCGGCGCCTGTTAGGCCCCCTGGGGTTCGTTCAGTCCGTGACATAGGGCTCCAGACCCGGAGGGAGATTAAAGAGGTGGCCACACAGACCCAGATAGCGGGTCACGACTTGACTGTACAGGCCACACGACGTCATCAGGTCCTGGTGGTCCTTGGTGCCTCGGATGTTTGGCAAGCATCAGAAGAGTACCAGGTGGTACCTGGAACACCCCTGCCAAAGAATTATAAATAACCCGGACAGGGTCCCTGTATGTAAATAGTTAAATTGTTTATGTACCCGGACGGGTGAATGTTAATAAAAAAGTTTTTTAATTTAATAAAAAAAAAAAAACACAGTTTTCATTACTTTTATTACAGTCTCATCCTGCGATGCCATCGATCTCCTGTAAAAAAATGAAAAAAAAAAAAAGAATACCACCTGACCGACGCAGTCCATAGTAACGAGTGTCCCACGACGATCCAGCTCTGCTACATCAGAATCCCGGCGCAGCACAGCTGATTACCTGCTTCCCCGGCGGTGACGTCATCGGACTGGTTTACGGCCGGGATTACCCTGCAGTCACTGCAGTTATCGCGAAAAACTGCATGTGACCGCCAGGGAGAAGATAATGGCGGCCATCAAGCAGTCCAGGACGTGACCGCCGGAGATCTTCTGCCAGGTAAGTGCCGCTGACTCCTGACAGACCCGACCGACGGACACTCACAGTGACCGTGACAAATCCGATTACGGTATTCGATAAGACGAAAATATCGAAACGAATTATCGAAAGGCCGATAGAGCTAATATCGGCCGATAGCCGATATTTGCATTATCGTATCGCTCAACACTAGTAATGAGGACTTGGAGAAGTCTCTAAGATACTCTGTGCGGTGCAGATTTGACCAGACCTTTTTTCGATGCCCAACTCTACTGTCCAATCCAGTCATCATGCCAATGACTTATGACAGAAGGACATTTTAGATAATGACTTTTACAAAGCAATGTCTCTTTTTTCTAGGAATAAGCCATAACTAAGTACATTACCTAATGCAGTCATCTGTACGCAACTGTCAACAGCTTAAATGCAATTGTTTTCTTGTCACATTTTTCAGTTGTACTACAAAGCGTTGATGATTTAAAGATTAGGTAATGATGAATCTGACAAATGAGTATTGTCTAAAAGCTGTGAATATTGAGCAGTCAGGTTATGCAATGCTGTCAGTCACATTGTTTAAGACTACATTTGGGCGGATGGATTGGATTATTCACTGCAAGGTGAGAATTTAGCAAATTGGTGAGCTCAAACCCTATGTGAGAAGAACAGTCAACCCCTCGTCTGGAGTAATGCTAGTATAAGGCATTGGAAGTCAAATGAGTTGAGTACTGGTGTCACAAAGGTACAATAGCTTGGTGTTAGCAGTTTTCATGCCATGGAGGAGGATGTTAAGATGGCACATTGGACTTAAGAATTGTTAGGCTGACACTCATTCGGCAGATGTTGCGTGAGGAGGTCAAGATCTGATATGTTGAGTTTCAACATGATTGATACTTTAATCTCTAGAGATAAACTGCTTCCAAAGCTGAATGGTGTATGACTCGCTTCTCTCCACTGAACACACATGCACACCCTCTCGAAAAGAGCATGCACATGTATGGATGAGAAAAATTGAGAGGAATAGTTGTTAGCCAATCAGTTATATGAGTAGGGCCAGCTTTAAAAAGCAATAGTGGTAAGATCAGCCAGATCGGTTAACTGGAATGCCTGTGTTGCAAATTTAAAGACCATTTGCCCCAAAAGACAAAAGTGTCCAGCATCAATAATGTGTTTGATCCAGCTATTTGATTCATACGAAGCTGGATTGCTATCATACAATGTCCCTAAAAATGTGACTATAGTAGAAGAATTAGTAAGGAAAGAAAGTAGATTCAGAAGATGTTAACATGAGAGGTAAAGGAGACTAAGATGATGGTGGTTGACCAATGGAGAACACTTGAACCATTTGCAAGGTGTGGAATCATTGTGTGTCCGGGCATATAAGCATAGGGACGACACACAGAATAGTCCATTCAGATTTGATAAGTTTAAAATCTAACAGATCTGATTGTTCTAATTTATGCACTGGTTATAGTTATATGACAAATTCCCTTTTCATAAGGTATTACCACCAAACTATTGCAAAATGAATTTTACATTTTTTGGCAATTCTCAACAACATACTCCAGCGCTATGTGTAATTTCTCTGTGTCCAAGAGGAAGGAGATCATAGTGATAATAAAGATCTCCAGGGATATTCTTTGGCTAGATGGAAAGTAGGCAATTAGCATTTTGATATGGGTCTCTCATCTGAGACTGTCCGGAGTAAAAAAAATTGGGATGCCAAAAATCCAGAAACTTCTGGACAATCTCTAAAAATAGGGCAGTTTTTTCACACTGTCCATAAAACAAGCAAAAAAAAAAAATTTGTCTGTGATTTCTTTTTTGAAGTTAGAGAAATTTTCACAGATTATTTTGACTGAAATTATCATTTTACAGTTCACAGTGAAAGTAGCTGATGTCTTCATATTAGAAATATGGGCCATCAATATATACCTTACAGGGAATCTATCAGTGGTATCCACCCTCCTAAGCCGTCTATATCGGCATGCAGGTCATAGAAAGTTGAATAAAATTATAACTTGATATTAGTGATCTGATATCTTGTTCCAGAAAAATCCTTGTTTTTCTTAATATGTAATTAAGCTGTTAAGATCTATGGGCCAGATATACAGTACAGACCAAAAGTTTGGACACACCTTCTCATTCAATGATTTTTCTGTATTTTCATGACTGAAAATTGTAGAATCACACTGAAGGCATCAAAACTATGAATTGACACATGTGGAATTATACATTACACTTTACAAAAGTGTGAAACAACTGAAAATATGTCTTATATTCTAGATTCTTCAAAGTAGCCACCTTTTGCTTTGATTACTGCTTTGCACGCAGATAAGGTGAACGGATGGACTCTACATGCCTGGTTCCCACCGAGAAAACAAAAAACAAGAAACAAATATCCTAAAATAAAACAAAAAAAAAATATATTGCAAAACATGCATGAGGTTGTAATAATAATAATAAGGGTATTTAGTAAACATAATTTTGATCAAAAGAATGTGCAAGCCATCCCGCCACGTCAAGGCAACCCTTTGTGGGACAGTCCTAACTCTTGTATTAAAAACCTTTCCACCTGTCAAGTGACAAATGTGAACAAGGACAGAGAGACTGAACCCACCAGTAAAAGCATAGGCCAGACAGGATAGATTTTTCAGCTCAGAAGCAGGGCGGTCACACCCTTATATGCACAAGATGCACTGAGAACTAAATGAAAAACTGGGTCTGAACTGAAAAAGTAAGTTGATGTGTATGCAAAATGTAAATGCATATCAACACATGACCATTATGCAGAAAAAACAAGAAACAAATATCCTAAAATAAAACAAAATAAAAAATATATTGCAAAACATGCATGAGGTTGTAATATAATAATAATAATAAGGGTATTTGGTAAACAAATTTTGATCAAAAGAATGTACAAGCCATCCCGCCACGTCAAGGCAACCCTTTGTGGGACAGTCCTAACTCTTGTATTAAAAACCTTTCCACCTGTCAAGTGACAAATGTGAACAAGGACAGAGAGACTGAACCCACCAGTAAAAGCATAGGCCAGACAGGATAGATTTTTCAGCTCAGAAGCAGGGCGGTCACACCCTTATATGCACAAGATGCACTGAGAACTAAATGAAAAACTGGGTCTGAACTGAAAAAGTAAGTTGATGTGTATGCAAAATGTAAATGCATATCAAACACATGACCATTATGCAGAGAAAACAAGAAACAAATATCCTAAACTAAAACAAAATAAAAAATATATTGCAAAACATGCATGAGGTTGTAATAATAATAATAAGGGTATTTGGTAAACATAATTTTGATCAAAAGAATGTACAAGCCATCCCGCCACGTCAAGGCAACCCTTTGTGGGACAGTCCTAACTCTTGTATTAAAAACCTTTCCACCTGTCAAGTGACAAATGTGAACAGGACAGAGAGACTGAACCCACCAGTAAAAGCATAGGCCAGACAGGATAGATTTTTCAGCTCAGAAGCAGGGCGGTCACACCCTTATATGCACAAGATGCACTAAGAACTAAATGAAAAACTGGGTCTGAACTGAAAAAGTAAGTTGATGTGTATGCCTGGTTCCCACCGTGAAGCATGGAGGAGGAGGTGTGATGATGTGGGGGTGCTTTCCTGTTGACATTGTTGGGGATTTATTCAAAATTGAAGCGGTGAGCGGTCCAGCTCACCCCAAACCATCTCGATTGGGTTCAGGTCTGGTGACTGTGGAGGTCAGATCTTCTGGCGTAGCACTCCAACACTCTCCTTCTTGGTCAAATAGCCCTTACACAGCCTGGAGGTGTGTTTGGGGTCATTGTCCTGTTGAAAAATAAATGATGGTCCAACTAAACGCAAACCGGATGGAATAGCATTCTGTTGCAAGATGCTGTGGTAGCCATGCTGGTTAAGTATGCCTTCAATTTTTAATAAATCCCCAACAGTGTCACCAGCAAAGCACCCCCACACCATCACACCTCCTCCTCCATGCTTCACGGTGGGAACCGGCATGTAGAGTCCATCCGTTCACCTCTTCTGCGTGCAAAGCAGTAATCAAAGCAAAAGGTGGCTACTTTGAAGAACCTAGAATATAAGAGATATTTTCAGTTGTTTCACACTTTTTTGTTAAGTGAGATGTATAATTCCACATGTGTTAATTCATGGTTTTAATGACTTCAGTGTGATTCTACAATTTTCATAGTCATGAAAATACAGAAAAATCATTGAATGAAAAGGTGTGTCCAAACTTTTGGTCTGTACTGTAGATCTCCCTAAGAATCTGCTTCCAGAGCTTATTTTATATGAAAAGGGGCATTACCAGTGTAAGACATGTAGATCAGGAGAGCAGACTGTCAGTCATTATATTTCTCACACTGAGATCTCCCCCTTTCATAAAATAAGCCTTGGAGGCAGAGTCTCAGGGATATCTAGGTCCGGCCCATAGATCTTAACAGCTCATTTACATATGAACAAAAATGTGGATTTCTCTGTAATAAATCATAGTAGATATCAAAGTATCATGTTATTCAGTCTTCTATGACCTGCATGGTGATATAGATGGCTTAGGAGGGGTGGATCCTATGGATGGATTCCCTTTAAAATCTTAATGATTTTATTGATTAAATTGGTTTCCTAATGTTTTCATAAAAAAGTAGTCCGAAAAAACAATTTTGTCAACACTGAGATGATGCTTTGTAGACCTAACAAAATCTCGTATGTTGCCATACAATAAAATATAAAGATGGGTGGCAATCTGTGTGCAAATGGCACACCTCTAGGCTCACTCTTCTGGTCAGAGTAATTAAAATCTGTTATCAAAGCTGCTGTCAATGTTAAAAGAAAATGCTAAATTTATTGAAACTAAACAAGATTACAGATGAAGGCTTTTGTGGATCCTGGCTGTTGTGGGATTTGTGCTGAGATGATTATGAATAATAAAAAAAACAAGAAATAAGAACATCTTGCATGCATCGGCTTTCTATATTATTCAAAGTGATTAGAAGTAGTGATGAGCGAGTATACTCGTTGCTCTGGTTTTCCCGAGCATGCTCGGTTGTCCTTTGAGTATTTTGGCCTTCTCAGAGATTTAGTTTTTGTCGCCGCAGCTGCATGATTTGTGGCTGCTAGACAGCCTGAATACATGCGGGAAATTACTAACAAACAGGCATTCCCCACATGTATTCAGGCTGTCAAGCAGCCACAAATCATGCAGCTGCGGCGACAAAAACTAAATCTCCGAGCACGTCGAAGTACACGGAGGACTCCCGAGCAACGAGTATACTCGCTCATCACTAATTAGAAGTTACTGTATCTGAAATAAGAAAAATGCTCTTGTGGCACAATCCAAAAAACCTTAAAGCCTTATTTTACTCAGAACCAGAAATTCAGAAGTTAACACCAATATTTTTCTATGTTACACTTACTCTTCCCATCTAATTTATATAGCTGATGGTCAAAAGTTATTATACAGTACTAACCTACACCCGTCGCAAATCATGCACTCTTGCACATTCAGCTTGACCGAGCATGCATGTCTTGGTCTTGTTACTGAAAAGAGAACAGACACCTCACAAAACAATTCAAGCAACAGGATCAAGAACTTAGATTTAAGAAATAGACCCTTTTAACCCTGATATAAGTCTGAAGTCCCCATCAAAATATTTAGGTTCAATTGATTTTCCTCATATCTCCATGGGCATCTTTCCCGTCAAACATGTTTCGGTAGCAGGATTCTTAGAGAACCTTCCCACCTGAGTTTCTTGTAGCTCTTGTTAGGACTACTGTGTTACTTTGAAAGTTTGCTATCCATTACAGACTTAGCTTGTATCCAGGCCCCGATTGTTTTCCGTCTGCCCTGACCACCTTCTTGACTTCCATATTGAACTAACTGCCTGTGCCGACATGAGCTCGTTTTCTTTTGTGTCAAGAAATGTCTTTCTCGTGACATTGACTGTTGGTAGCATCGCCTACACTAAGGCCTGGAGCAAAGGAAATCATCATTTATTTCTTTCCTAGCTACAGTGCCTACAAATAGTATTCAACCCCTGTCATGTATAGTGTACAGTTCCTATAGCGTCTTGTGCTTGGGTGCGAGGAAAACACAGGAGACACAGGTTGAAATGAAATGACTTGTATTACTTCATACAAGCATGCTGAAAAGTTCACACAGTTTGCAGGAACAGCGACAGGAGACACAGCAGGCCAGAGTAACTTCAAGCACTACAATAAATCTCCAAAGCAGGTTCAGGATCTCTTCTCTGTACCGTCATTTCTCTGCAAACATGGATTCACCAAACAGCAGGTTTCCAGAGTCCAAAAGTGTTCCAAGGTTCCTCAGTAGGGAATAGCTGGAGTACAAGTCCAAGGTTTCCAGGAGTCAGGTCACAGACTGACTGAGGCTTGATTCAGGAGCACTGATTGTTCAGCTGAGGCTGCTTAAGAAGCAAGAGGGAAGAATCAGGGCGGGAACATGAAAACTGAAACTCCATATTAACTGAGGGCAGGAGCTGCAGAAAGACAGAAAGCAAAATGGCCGAGGAAAACTGAGTTTCAAGGAACATGTCAACAGAGACAAAGAACCTTACATTACTCCCCCCTTAGGGACAACCTCCGGATGACCTCAGACCAGGCTTGTCAGGGTACCTCTGATGAAACTGGCGGAGCAGGCGAGGAGCATTTACATTATTGACTGGTTCCCATGAGTTGTCCTCCACTGGGTAGCCCTGCCATTTAATCAAATATTGCAACTGATTTCTGTACAACCTGGAATCTAGAATCCTTTCCACCATAAATTCTTCCTGACCATCGACCAGCACTGGGTCAGGGCAAGGAGAAGAACGTCTAGGAAATGTATTGGGTGTTGCAGCCTTTAGTAGGGATACATGAAAGACAGGGTGGATTCTCATAGTTCTGGGCAGTTGAAGACGACAAGCAACAGCACTTATAATCTTACTGATCTTATAAGGTCCAATGTACTTATGTCCCAATTTAGACGATGGAATCTTTAATTTAAGATTTCTGGTTGACAGCCAGACCAAATCTCCTACCTTGAAAGCTGGTGCAGGTTTACGAAATTTATCTGCTGCTTTCTTGTACCTTTCCTGAGCCAATTCTAGATTTTCCTTTAGAAGATCCATATTCTTTTGTAAAGAAGTGATTCTTTCAGCCACTGCCGGCAAGGGCGTATCTATGGGAAATCGAGGAAGAATGTTAGGATGATAACCTAGATTGGAGTAAAAAGGAGACTGCTTAGTGGAGGCGCTCTGAGAGTTGTTATAAGAGAACTCAGCCAGTGGAAGTAGATCCACCCAATCATCCTGTAGGTGGCAGATAAAACAGCGGAGATACTGCTCCAGGGTCTGATTGGTTCGTTCTGTCTGTCCATTAGTCTAGGGATGAAAAGCAGAAGAAAGGTTTACTTTAATGTCCAATGCTGCACAGAAATTTTGCCAAAACCTTGAAGTGAATTGCACCCCTCGATCCGAAATGACCTCATCCGGCACTCCATGTAAGCGAAACACATTCTTAATCATCAAGTCTGATGTCTGTTTTGCAGTGGGTAAGCCGACACAAGGGATAAAATGAGCTGCCTTTGTTAGACGGTCAACCACCACTAGAATGGTGTTCTTCCCTTGAGAGGTTGGTAACTCCACAATGAAGTGACATAGTTTAAAACATCTTTCCTGTAAGTGGGCACCAAAAGAAACGAGAAAGAAATTCTTGTGTCTTTAGAATTCCCCTATGCCCGGCTATCTTGGAATCGTGGATGAGTTGCAATACTCTCAATCTGACTGTTTCAGGTATATACAGACGTTGTCCCTGAATCCACACACCATTCTTAAAGACAAGACTTACGTCCCTTGGGGGTTGAGCCAAAAAAGAATCCGCATGGTATGCTTCCTTGATGTCCTTAAGTAGGTCTTGATTATGAATCACTCCCAGGAATCTAGAGTCAGGAAGAATAGTCTTAGGAGGAGTAAGTGGACGTGTTTCTGCTGAATGAATCCTAGAGAGTGCATCAGCCTTTCCATTGCACGATCCTGGTCTATAAGAAATGACAAAATTAAATTGGTTTAGGAAAAGATTCCAGCGAGCCTGGCGAGGAGTCAGGCACTTAGCCGACCTGATAAATTCAAGGTTACGATGGTCTGTCAGGACGACTATTTGCTGTGCAGCTCCCTGAAGAAGGTGTCTCCATTTCTTTAAGGCGGCAATAATGGCCAACAATTCTCTATTGCCCACATCGTAGTTCCTCTCAGCCGAAGACAACTGCTGGGAAAAGAAGGCACAGGGATGCAAGACATTCTTCTCACCTGTTCTCTGAGAGAGTATAGCTCCAACGGCACAGTCTGAAGCATCCACCTCTATTATGAAGGCAAGCTCGGGGTTGGGATGTACTAAGATAGGTGTGGTGGTAAATTTATCCTTTAAACAGGAAAATGCTTCCTGAGCTTGCGGGGTCCAGGAGAACCTAGACTGTTTCCGGGTAAGTTGGGTGATAGGTGACACTACCTCAGAAAAATTCTTCATGAAACGTCTATAGAAGTTGGCAAACCCGATGAAACGCTGCACCTCCTTCACATTTCTAGGAATTGGCCAATCCTTGATGGCTTGGGTCTTGCTTCCATCCATACTAATCCCTTGCGTAGATAGTACATACCCCAGAAATTGAATTTCGGTCCTATGGAATTCACACTTTTCAAGTTTGATGTAGAGATGGTTTTGTCTTAGGCGTTCTAAGACCATTCTCACATGTCCATGATGTTCCTCTGTGGAGTTAGAAAAAATTAGAATATCATCCAGATAAATCACCACAAATGTATCTAGGAGATCCCTGAAGATATCATTCACGAAGTGTTGGAAAGTGGCTGGGGCGGTACTCAGACCAAAAGGCATAACTAGATATTCAAAGTGTCCATAGCGTGACCTGAAAGCAGTCTTCCATTCATCCCCAGGTCTAATACGGACCAAGTTATAGGCCCCACGGAGATCCAGTTTAGAGAAAATTTTGGCATGCCGCACTCTCTCCAACAACTCAGGGATTAAAGGCAATGGATAACGGTTTCTAATAGTAACCTTATTGAGTTCCCTATAGTCTATGCAGGGTCTCAGAGATCCATCTTTCTTCTTCACAAAGAAGATGGGTGCACCTGCGGGAGATGAAGAGGGGCGTATGAAGCCCTTGGCTAAATTTTCGTCTATATAATCCTTCAAAGCTTTTAGCTCGGGCCCCGCCAGGGGGTAGATCTTACCAAAAGGTATCTCGGCTCCAGGCAATAATTCAATTGGACAATCATATGGACGGTGAGGAGGAAGCTGATCAGCGTTCTTCTTGTCACGTAAATCCACATAGTCCTGGTATACAGCTGGTAGTTCAGGGACTGACATGGTTCCTTTAGGAACAGAGCAAGCTGAAACTCCTTGACTCATCTGTTTCTCCGGAAAGTGTAATTCCTTGGTCTCCCAGTTAATTGTAGGATTCTGCGCCTGCAGCCATGGTAGCCCTAGAATAATGGGAAAGTGGGGAGAAGAGATAAGCATAAAAGACATTTTCTCCTGATGATCTTTACCCATAAGGACCCTCAAAGGCTCTGTTTCTTGATCCACTGGTCCAGAAGTCAGTAGAGAGCCACGCACAGTCTCCATCTGTACTGGAGTAGCCTTCTTCACTGAACGTATCCCCTGTTTCAGAGCAAAGGAGATATCCATAAAATTTCCACTTGCTCCTGAGTCGATCATAGCAGAGCTAGACACCCAGACTGAGTCAACCCAGAGTTTGATGGAAAGGAAGCAATGAGAATTGTTTCTTTTACAACTCAGCTGGGACACCGCTGAGGAAAATTGAAAAATTGCAGCGTTTATACCGTCATCGTCCCCAGAACTAACAGAGTTTAAGTCCGAGAAATCAAGATCTCTTGCAGCAGATCTCACTGGAGCCTGAGGCTCGGACATGACAGAGCTCCTCTCGCAACACTCACAGTGAATGACTGCTGCAGTAGTCTTATGAGAACGGCTGGGGCAGTTTATAATGAAGTGCCCTGACTTACCACAGTAGAAACATAGATTTTCCTTTATACGATGTTCTTTGCGTGCATCACTAACCCGTCTTTGTAAAGAGTCCACCTGCATGGGTTCAGGTTCTGGTTCCCTTGTGATCCTACTCAAAGGTTCCTTAGCTGAGGAGGGAGGTAGTAAAAGGTTAGTGCGATTATTTTTGAACCATCTCTCTTGTCTGCGTTCAGTCAGACGAGCATCAATACGGATACAATAGTTAATAAAGTCATCTAACGCAGTGGGAGGGTCGGCACGAGCAAGTTCATCCTTAATCAGTGGAGACAACCCTTTCCGAAAAATAGATTTTTTAGCGGAAGTGTCCCAAGTGGTATCAAGAGCCCATCTCCTGAAATCCAGGGCATATTCGGCTACTGAACGCTTACCTTGGCGCAAAGTTAACATGGCTGCTTCAGCTGTTGCACCTCGATTGGGGTCATCAAACACCTGCCCCATGGCTGAAATAAAAGCATCAAGGTGATTCAAACAATCATCCTCAGTCTCAATCAGAGGGTTTGCCCACATCAAAGCCTTATTGGTAAGCAACATGATTATAGTAAGCACTTTGGATCGTTCAGTGGGAAATTGTGAAGCATGTGCAGAGAAAAATAAATTGCATTGATTAATAAATCCCCTGAATTTCTCACGTTCACCGCCAAAACGAAAAGGAGGTAATTTGGGGATCCCAGAACTCGGGGTTATGGCAGGAGCCTGGGCTCGTTCCTCTAGAGCCTCAATCCTGGCTCGCAATTCCTGGGTAGTCTGTCCAAACACTTGCAAATTATGATTAGTGAGGTCCTGTAGGCTTGCAAAACGGGTTTTTAAAGTCTGTACATCTGAAAGGATTGTATCAGTCACTCCGCAAAGTTCCTTTATGCGGGCCTCCATCTTCCAGATCTTTTAAGGCAGAAGTGCTGGAATGGTGTGTGAGAAGTCACAACCACTGTCATCAAATAAGGTATTAAACGGACATCTGATATCCACAGTCACAGCAGACACGGCTTTCCCAGACCCAGCAGACACTAAACATTGGCTCCTGAATCTTGTCATGTATAGTGTACAGTTCCTATAGCGTCTTGTGCTTGGGTGCGAGGAAAACACAGGAGACACAGGTTGAAATGAAATGACTTGTATTACTTCATACAAGCATGCTGAAAAGTTCACACAGTTTGCAGGAACAGCGACAGGAGACACAGCAGGCCAGAGTAACTTCAAGCACTACAATAAATCTCCAAAGCAGGTTCAGGATCTCTTCTCTGTACCGTCATTCCTCTGCAAACATGGATTCACCAAACAGCAGGTTTCCAGAGTCCAAAAGTGTTCCAAGGTTCCTCAGTAGGGAATAGCTGGAGTACAAGTCCAAGGTTTCCAGGAGTCAGGTCACAGACTGACTGAGGCTTGATTCAGGAGCACTGATTGTTCAGCTGAGGCTGCTTAAGAAGCAAGAGGGAAGAATCAGGGCGGGAACATGAAAACTGAAACTCCATATTAACTGAGGGCAAGAGCTGCAGAAAGACAGAAAGCAAAATGGCAGACGGAAAACTGAGTTTCAAGGAACATGTCAACAGAGACAAAGAACCTTACAACCCCCTGCAGATTTAGCTGGTTTGATAAGATGCAAATAAGTTAGAGCCTTCAAACTGCAAACGAGAGTAGGATTTATTAACAGAAGCATAAATCTTACAAAACAAAAAGTTATGTTGCTCAGTTGAATTTTAATAAATTTTAAACATAAAAGTGTGGGTCAATTATTATACAACCCCTATGTTTATTTCGTGGAATAACCCTTGTTTGCAATTACAGCTAATAATCATCTTTTATAAGACCTAATCAGGCCGGCACAGGTCTGTGGAGTTATCTTGGCCCACTCCTCCATGCAGATCTTCTCTAAGTTATCTAGGTTCTTTGGGTGTCTCATGTGGACTTTAATCTTGAGCTCCTTCCACAAGTTTTCAATTGGGTTAAGGTCAGGAGACTGACTAGGCCACTCCAACACCTTGACTTTTTCCCTCTTGAACCAGGCCTTTGTTTTCTTGGCTGTGTGCTTTGGGTCGTTGTCTTGTTGGAAGATGAAATTACGACCCATCTTAAGATCCTTGATGGAGGAGCGGAGGTTCTTGGCCAAAATCTCCAGGTAGGCCGTGCTATCCATCCTCCCATGGATGCGGACCAGATGGCCAGCCCTTGGCTGAGAAACAGCCCCACAGCATGATGCTGCCACCACCATGCTTGACTGTAGGGATGGTATTCTTGGGGTCGTATGCAGTGCCATCCAGTCTCCAAACGTCACGTGTGTGGTTGGCACCAAATATCTCGATCTTGGTCTCATCAGACCATAGAACCTTGAACCAGTCTGTCTCAGAGTCCTCCAAGTGATCATGAGTAGTGTTGAGCGATACGATACCGCAAGTATCGGGTATCGGCCGATATTAGCTCTATCGGACTTTCGATACTTAGTTCCGATATTTTCGTCTTATCGGATACCGGAATCGGATTTGTCACTGTCACTGTCAGTGTCCGTCGGTCGGGTCTGTCAGGAGTCAGCGGCACTTACCTGGCAGAAGATCTCCGGTGGTCACGGGCTGGACTGCTTGATGGCCGCCATCATCTTTCCTCGGCGGTCACATGCAGTTTCTCGCGATAACTGCAGTGAATGCTGGGTAATCCCGGCCGTAAAGCAGTCAGTCCGATGACGTCACCGCCGGGGAAGCAGGTAATCAGCTGTGCTGCGTCGAGATGACAGGCTCTGCCTGTCATTGCGATGTAGCAGAGCTGGATCGTCGTGGGACCCTCGTTACTATGGACTGCGTCGGACAGGTGGTATACTGTTGGTTTTTTTTTTTTCTTTTTTTACAGGAGATCGATGGCGTCGCAGGAATGAGAGTATAATAAAAGAAATGAAAACTGTGTTGTCTCTTTTATTTCATTAAAATACTTTTTTCTTGCTGTGTCTTTTTTTTTATACATTTAAAAACTTTGGGATTAATAATGGATCGGTGTCTTATTGACACCTCTCCATTATTAACCGGGCTTATTCTCACCGTGCAATCAACGGTGACATTAACCCCTTATTACCCTACTTGCCACCGCTACAGGGCACTGGGAAGAGCCGGGTAAAGTGCCACAATTGGCACATCTTTTGATGCGCCAAATGTGGGGCTGCTGTAGCCTGGTATTATCAGGCTGTTGAGGGCCAAAATCCATGGGCCTTGACAGTCTTTTAATACCAGGCCGCAGCAGTCTGCATTTTACTTGGCTGGTTAACAAAAATAGGGGGACCCCTACGCCGTTTTTTTTTCGAGGGATCCCCTATTTTTGTTAACCAGCCAAGCTAAGCAGACTGCTGTGGCCTGGTATTATCAGGCTGGCAAGCAGGGTCGGACTGAGGCACCGGGACACCGGAGAAACCTACGGTGGGCCCCAGCTCCTGCGTGGTGGGCCCTGATTTGAAAGGATAGGTCGCGGGGCAGAGGGGGCAGTGGCCCCGGGGCCCGCGCTCTGAGGGGGCCCACCCGGAGCTACGATACAGTTACATTCTGCGGCAGAGCAGGGAGAATCGCTCTCCCTGCTCTGCCGCCCGGAAGCTATGGGGCCTGAACAGGCGTTGGGGGGGCCCGGTGCCAGCAGTGGGCCCCCCACCCGTCATCGGAGGGTCAGCTGTATCGGCATCCAGCCGATAAAGCTGAACGCATGGAGAGAGAAGGAGCGAGCGCTCCTTCTCTCCCATAATTCCCCTCTCAGCGTATTACAGCGGGCGCAATAACATCACCTGCCGGCGCCCGCTGTCAGACGCTGAGAGGGAGAACAGTGAGCAGCACAGGAGCCGGGAGGTGAGTTTTTTTTTTATTTTTTTTTTAATGGGGGTGCAGTCGAGTCCTGGCTGGAGAAGTCGTCATGTCGGTGTGGGCCAGATGGAAAAGACATGAAAAGTGAACAATTCCATTAGAAAGAACATCAGCGGTAAGTCATTATCTGTACCTGTGCTGTAATCTATATGTTCTGTAGGACTGGTATTATTTAACCCAGACCATATGGCGGTAATATCAATATTGGTCTTTTTATATATAGATTATTTTGGCCAACAGCGCGGTCATTTGCTGAGGTTCTCTGATGATGGGCCCACTCAGAAGTTTTGCCCCCACTAAACCAAAACCCTAGCTACGCCTATGGCTCTCTCTCTAGTCTTTCTTTCTCGCTCTCTGTTCTTTCCTTCTCGCTCTCTGTTCTTTTTTCTCTCTGTTCTTTCTTTCTCTCTTTTCTTTCTTTCCTCTCTTTCTTTCTCTGTTTGTTCTTTCTCTCTCACTGCTCTTTCTTTCTTTTCCTCAGTACCAGCCACTGTGCCCTCATTACCAGTCAGTGTGATCAGCAGTGCTAAATGGTTACGCTTGGGGCGAGGATATGGGTGTGATTAGCTGTGAAATGGGTGTTGTCGGGGCGTGGCCTAAAATTTTTAGCGGCGCGCAACACGCGCCGCAGCCTTTAATCCTCTTTCCTGTCTTCCAAATTTGGGAGGTATGCTGTATGACCTCCCTACAACTTCTGGCCATGCTCCTGATGAGCGCGACGGATGGTCTCGTGAGGGATCTCCTCCCACACCTGGACTAAAGCATCCACCAACTCCTGGACAGTCTGTGGTGCAACGTGGCATGGCCTAAAATTTTCTGCAGCATGCACAGCGTGCCACAGCCTTTGTCCCTCTTTCCCTTATTCAAAGGTTGGGAAGTATGATGTTGGGCCGCAAGAATATATTTTCTCTGGTGGGCCCAAGGTACTCCAGTCCGACGCTGCTGGCAAGGTCCATGTATGTTGGCTCCTTAACAGCCTTAAATACCATGCCTCAGCAGCAGGGGCATATGACTCGACCACGCACCACAATTGTGGATACCAGGGCTATGGGGTACTCGGAGCCGAGCCCATGGGCATCTATGGGAGTTGTCACTGGCAGCGGTGGCTCGGTCCGTGGCCCTGGCGGTCAATGCGATAGGGGATATTTACAGGGGATTTGAAATAGTTCGTGACGCCACCTGTGGTTTCTGGTAATTGTACCAGCGCTGCTATGAGGACTTTCACAGGGGATGTTATGGGGCAGCTTGGTAATAAGTCTCCCACAGGTGAGACGGGTCCCTGGAAGTCTATGGTGGAGATGATAATGCAGGGTGTAGTAATAATTCAGTCACACACAAGGTAGCTCCTTTTCATACCTTTTACTGATGATGGTTCAAGCAGATCCCGGGAAGCTGGTCGGGGTGGAGAGTGCACTTTCAGGTAGCAGCCGAGCAGGTTAGAGGCCTCCTTAACTTTCATATAATGTGAGTCCAACTTGCCTGAAGCGAAGTTAACTCCAAAACTCCAGCTTTCTCTGTAGCTGTACTGCCCGGCCAACGTTGTGGTGGAGCCTTCTAATGATGAAACTAAGTCCTTACTTTTGCTTGGCCTAGCTCAAAGTCCCTGTTCCACCTGACTCCGGTTACGTATTGACATTTGGGCTGCTCTCTGCGACCTGTAGTCCAGATGCCTCTGGTTTTCTTGTCACTATGCCTGAAACAATAGTGACGCTTCGGTCCCCAGTGACCGGTGATTTAGTGCAGGTAATCCAATACCTAAGGCACTGCTCTGTCTTCTCCACTGTGCCCTTCGCCCTGCTTTCCGCTCTTAACATAAGCACTGCTGCATAGAAGTCGAATCACAGATTCCCTGTTTGGGCTCGATGAGCAGCTCTCAGTATTCTCCTAGTCCAGGACCTCTGTCGACTGAACTTCACTGTCCTGGGACAGGCGGCTGAAGTCTCTGCTCTGAACTCAGCAGGAAACCAATCTGACTGACTAACTCAGACAGGTAACTATCCAAGGGATGACTCACTCCTGAGCCTCCCGGAGCTAACTGACTGAATCTCTGTCTTAAGACAGGAAGCTGAAGAACTGTCTATGCTGACACCCACCAAACTTATATACCCCTATGGTGTGTCTAAATGTGAGTGACATGAGTGAATGCATATCAAGCTTTGGCTGTTACCTTCCAGTGCACTTTCCTGGATTTTCATGTGTGCCTGCGAAGCTGGGCTACACATCCCCCCTTGGTAAAACACAGCACTCCCGGGCTGTAAAAGACAAAAAGAGTATTTTGTTTTGCATTAACAATAACATTATAACTCTTCCCATCCGGGAGGTAAGGATTTCTTGAACGTTACAATATGTACAGTAAGAATACAAAAGTACCAAAAGTATCAAAATATCAAACGTGTTCATATATACAAGATACTTGTGGAGGACCCGCACCAAAAACCTCCCACGTGGGTCCTGGGTGGGCTGCAGGACTTCTGACTGCAGACCTCACTCTAGGCCCACCATACGGGTTTTTCTTCAGAGGTAGTTGTGTAATAGTGGCTTCGTGTAAAACCAATATAATGCACCGAAGCGCAACTATGTACAAAGATAAGTTCTGGGCTGGCACAGTCCTCAGCCTCTCAGTCCATGAAAGGTTAAATCACCTATATTCTTCAAATATTCACATTATACTTCAACTTATGCAATCAACACATTCTTTTAACTTTCTTTACCCAACCAGGGTATTTTATGCAAAACTATGCAAAATAGGTAAACATCATTTTTCTTATCTTTTCTTTCTGGTACCCAGCCGGGTATTCTACTCCATATATCAAACATCAGTATACAATAATACTAAAGTGCAAAAATGGCAGTTTATGTAAACATTACATACATTTCACGTGCAATTATGCGAACTTTCCTTCTCAACTTTATACATGCTTCAATACGGTAAACCCCTGTCTGGGTCCTACCAGTCTTCACATTTTCTTGCAGACTTCAATTACGTCTTCCACCCCGGGGGCTGGAACAACGCGATGCTCTTTAGAGCGCATTACAAACAGGTCGTGACCTGCTATCAATGTCTGGGTCGCTACAGTCCTTGTGCGAACCGCTAGGGGACGCCGGGTGCTTCCTCTTTGTGGGACGCCGATTGCATCGCTGTTTGCGTAGCAGGGGGCGATTCAGCTGTAACCGCATTTTGCGATGTAGATTGGGTCGCCGATTGCGATGCAGAGTAGGTCGCCGATTGCGATACGGAGGTGTACGCAGGGGGCCATGCCGATGCACAATGCTGGTGTGATGCAGAGCAGGAAGCAGGTGTGCACAATGGCTCAGTTGGGGACGCACTAACCTGCTGCTGTCGCTGCTCCATCACAGACGGCTGGGTTTCCTCCGGTGTCCCTACCGGGGATCTGTAATCTGCTGCGGCCTCCTGGCCTAGCTGGTACTCCGGAACAGGCAGAACCTCCTCAGCCTCCTTCGCTTCCACCTCTCCATCGTTGGGATCAGGTACAGCACTTTTGGGGGCGGCCTCCGGTTTTCCTTAAGCTTTCTTCAGCAGCGGTCTTGGAAAAGCAGGTGACGGCATTATGCTTGTGGGAGAGAGCACTGCGTCCCACAGCAGCCGCTGTATCTGGGCACGCCAGCGTCTCTCTGTCTCCTGCAAGTCTGCATGACGCTGGATTAATCTTCTGAGCACTGCATTCTCCTTCTGCAGCTCCAGCATAGTTTGCTGAAGCTTCTGTATTAGGGATGGCTCTGGTTCAAACAACAGCTTCTCCGGGGAGCAGGGCCTGTGCTCCACTGCTCCACTGCATAGCTGCTCTTGTCCTTCTGCCACCTCGTCCCAGGCCCCACTGTGGTATCCAACAGGAACATTCTGGTCCTTTCCGTGGAGGCGGGATTTGCGTCTCCTCCTCTTCGCATAGAGGATGAAGAGGAGGCGTATTTCCTTTGCAGTGGGGCTGGACCGCACATTGTAGTAGGCCTTGGAGAGGGCGGCCATAACTTTTCGCGCTTCAGGGGGTACACGCCCACGAAGGTACGCCCACCTTCTTCACCAGCGCCTCAGGGCGCCAACTTGGCGGCAAAATGGCGGTATTTTGGCGCCAATAGTGACATACAGCAAACAGTTAAATTTAGGCACACAGGGCTTACGATTGCAAGTTTCGCATCCTGTTCGTGACGCCAAATTGACTCGACCACGCACCACAATTGTGGATACCAGGGCTATGGGGTACTCGGAGCCGAGCCCATGGGCATCTATGGGAGTTGTCACTGGCAGCGGTGGCTCGGTCCGTGGCCCTGGCGGTCAATGCGATAGGGGATATTTACAGGGGATTTGAAATAGTTCGTGACGCCACCTGTGGTTTCTGGTAATTGTACCAGCGCTGCTATGAGGACTTTCACAGGGGATGTTATGGGGCAGCTTGGTAATAAGTCTCCCACAGGTGAGACGGGTCCCTGGAAGTCTATGGTGGAGATGATAATGCAGGGTGTAGTAATAATTCAGTCACACACAAGGTAGCTCCTTTTCATACCTTTTACTGATGATGGTTCAAGCAGATCCCGGGAAGCTGGTCGGGGTGGAGAGTGCACTTTCAGGTAGCAGCCGAGCAGGTTAGAGGCCTCCTTAACTTTCATATAATGTGAGTCCAACTTGCCTGAAGCGAAGTTAACTCCAAAACTCCAGCTTTCTCTGTAGCTGTACTGCCCGGCCAACGTTGTGGTGGAGCCTTCTAATGATGAAACTAAGTCCTTACTTTTGCTTGGCCTAGCTCAAAGTCCCTGTTCCACCTGACTCCGGTTACGTATTGACACTTTGGGCTGCTCTCTGCGACCTGTAGTCCAGATGCCTCTGGTTTTCTTGTCACTATGCCTGAAACAATAGTGACGCTTCGGTCCCCAGTGACCGGTGATTTAGTGCAGGTAATCCAATACCTAAGGCACTGCTCTGTCTTCTCCACTGTGCCCTTCGCCCTGCTTTCCGCTCCTAACATAAGCACTGCTGCATAGAAGTCGAATCACAGATTCCCTGTTTGGGCTCGATGAGCAGCTCTCAGTATTCTCCTAGTCCAGGACCTCTGTCGACTGAACTTCACTGTCCTGGGACAGGCGGCTGAAGTCTCTGCTCTGAACTCAGCAGGAAACCAATCTGACTGACTAACTCAGACAGGTAACTATCCAAGGGATGACTCACTCCTGAGCCTCCCGGAGCTAACTGACTGAATCTCTGTCTTAAGACAGGAAGCTGAAGAACTGTCTATGCTGACACCCACCAAACTTATATACCCCTATGGGTGTGTCTAAATGTGAGTGACATGAGTGAATGCATATCAAGCTTTGGCTGTTACCTTCCAGTGCACTTTCCTGGATTTTCATGTGTGCCTGCGAAGCTGGGCTACACACATACATATAAATCATGGGGCCCCATAGCAAAAGTCTGAATGTTCCCCACCCCCCCAAAAAAAAAACCCAGAGGCATTTGTAAATGTAAAGTGCCAGCACAGTGAGGGAAGTTGAGTCGCACAGAGACAGGGGTTTTGGGGGTACTCGGCACCGATCACGTCGACTTCTATGGGGGATGTCACGAGTAGCACAGCTCGGTCCGTGACCTGGGCGATCACTGGAATGTGGGATATTTACAGGGGATGATAGAATGTTCGTGTAGTTTGTCGTGACGCCACCTGTAGTACCTGGTCAGGGTGTCCAGCGCTGCTGTGCAGGTCCTCTGGAAGGGATGGTGTAGTGCAGGTAGGTGAAAAGTCTTCTACAGGTAACACGCTATCCTTCCAGGGCAGATAGATGTGAGATAGAGCAATGGTGCAAAGTGATGTAGCAGAGTGGACTATGCAACGTAGTAAGAAAGCAGGAAACACTTCAAGTTAAACGTTGCATAATAAAATTTTTAATAATAACATTACAAAAGTGCAAATGGCTTATATTATGTGATATGTTTTGTTACTGTTCATACCCTTGATATGTGTTATACATGTGTGTTAATAAATACATATTCAACAAAAGTGCAAATAGCATTAGTGCCGAAGTTCGTGGAGACTTCTTAGGACTACCCCCACCGGGGTAACTTCACAGTGTCCTTTACTTGTGCTTGTGGAGGACCCGCTCCAAACCTCCAACTGTGGTCTTGGGTGGGCTGCAAGACTTTCCTTGAGCAGACCTCACTTTCGGCCACACCAAACGGGTTTTTAGTTTCTGAGGTAGTTGAAAATAGTGCACAGTAAAGTTTTTTGTAAAACCAAGATGGAGCACCGAAGTGCCAACTATTTACAGAAAAGTTTGTGAGCCAGTACAGTTCATGGCTTCAAAGTTCAACATTTTCATTACAGTGAAACACCATTACCCAACCTGGGTATATTAAGGCAACAATAAACTTGTTCTTCTGAACATTCACCCGTCGGGTACATCAAACCATTACCCAACCTGGGTATATTAAGGCAACAATAAACTTCTTTTTATGAACATTCACCCGTCCGGGTACATCAATAATTTAACTATTTACATACAGAGACCCTGTCCGGGTTATTTAGACTTCTTTGGCTGGCCTCTTCCAGGTACCACCTGGTACTCTTCTGGAGCTTGCCAAACATCCGTGACAGGAGGGTCCACCCAGACCTGATGACGTGTGTGGCCTGTACAGTGACGTCGTGACTCGCTATCTGGGTCTGTGTGGCCACCTCTTTCATCTCCCTCCGGGTCTGGACCCCTATGTCCCGGACTTAACGAACCCCAGGGGGCCTAACAGGCGCCGGGTACGGGCCAGCTATCATTATCATGTCCATAGCTGGGGCTGCTGAGGAGACCACTGAGGGAGGCTGGGGAGATTTACGGCGTGGGGTGGGCACTTGTGCAGAGGACTGGTTGGGGGAGGCTGAAGGCTCGTAGGGTCTGTCAGTTTCCTGACACTCTGGGGAGTAGGGGTCGCACCTGGTAACATTTAGGGCGTACCATCCATTGTAACCCCAGTGTCGGGTGTAAGTCACCAAGTCTCCTGGCAACAGGTCCCTCCCCGGGTGTCCTTCTGGGAGGTGAGCCTCCACGTCCCGCCGGGTTACAAAAACTTCTAAATAAAGTCCAGGCTCCTGGATGAAGCCCCAACCACCTTTTAACTTAAAGTTCCGTACTGCACCCTTACGCCGCGGCTCCCTCAGCGTACTTTTATCCTTTCTCATACGTGCCTTCTCTGCCAGGTCCTTGTCCAGGTGACGTTGCCGAAGCTTTTGGGATTCTCGCTGCTCCCTTTGTCGCTCTGCTTCCCGCTCCCGACGTCTCCACTCTTCCTCCTGACGCCGGTTGTAATTCTCCTCCACCAGCATCTCCATGTCTCCACCATCAAATGCCAGCTTACGATGTCCGGTTTGCGGCAGCTCTCCTGGCGCCCGCCAGTCCTGGCGGCGCTCACCTGTGGCGGAAGCAGCCGGCTCTGGAACAGATGACGGTCGGGGCTCCGGTACAGGCAGGTAGAGCTCTGGTGCCTGCGCGGCCTCCTCCATGAGGACGGGTGTCGCTTCTTCTGCCTCAGCCACACGGGACGGGTGGGCAGACACGCGGAATCGGGGTCCCCTGGTGGCGGCGATTTCTGCATGAGAACGGGTGCCTCCACTGTGATACTGGCAACCGGTTCAGATTGCAAGGGCTGGGATGCCCGCACTGCCTCCTGTACTGGAACGGGTGCCTCACCTTCCGGTACATATCAAAAAACTGACCGGCACATCCAAACATAGATTCAGTGTGAACAGGTGCTACCTTTTTTTCACCTTCCGGTACAGACACTTCAGGGGGTAAGAGGGATTGGCGCCGCTCCAATTGTAGTTTTAGGGCCCGCCAGCTCGCTTCCATCCTGGCGACCTCCTCCCGGTGACGGGCCAGGTCTCTCAGGGTATCCTCCGCTTCTTCCAGCGTAGGAGGGTTTCCAGGCCGGGTGCCAAACGGTGGCTCCGTGGCGATCGGGTCGCTTCTGTAGGGGGAGAGCTCTGACTCCTCCATCCCTTCCCACTTCTGCTCACGTCCATTCGCCATCTCAGCAAAGTCACATGTGTCATTAGCATCAGGAGAGGCGACATCTTTTGTAGGGAGGCGGGACCTTCGCGTTCGTTTACGCCCACTGAGGAGGATGAGGAGGCGGAACTCCAGAGCTGTGGGGCACAATCTTACATTGCAGTAACATTTAGAGTGTGCGGACATCGTTTTCGCGCCACGGAGTGAGTGTACGCCCACGAGAGCACGCCCTTATTCTTCACCTGTGCCTCGTGGCGCAGATATGACGGAAAAATGGCAAATACAGTCTATGATGATTTTTGCAATTCTCAAGCAAAAAAACAGTTCAATTAAGGCACACAGGACTCGCTTATAGCGAGCTTCTGAATCCTGTTCGCTGGGTGCGATGCAACATCTCTGTGGCGACTGGACACTCGGGTGCTTCTGTCTTTTCACAAATGCCGGCTTTACCCGGCAATTGAATCAGAGGCTATTTTACTATGTAGAAGTGAATAAACTATAAATATATGTATATATATATGTCACAATGACATGTGTATATATATATATATATATATATATATATATATATATATATATATATGTATTCTAAGTGTGTATATTTTGTGTTTACAAGGAAAGAAAGTGTTTTTTTAGTTGCGATATTTTGTTCCCATAGACTTACATGGGACTTCCGGTATCGGAATCGGATATCGCCGATATTTAGTGATATCGGCGATACCATTCCGATCCGATATTTTTAGATATCGAGCAGTATCGCTCAACACTACTCACACCACCTTTGAACTGACTCTAACTTTTGAATATCCTTTTAAAAATGTGCAGCCCAATACTAGATCCCATACTCTTGATGTGGTCCCATCAGTGATTTATAAAGGGGTAACAATACGTTGTGATCGCGGGATTTTAGCTATCTTTTTATACACTCTAAAATCTTGTTTGCTTTTGCGGCTGCTGCCTGACATTGAATACCGCTGCTCAGCTTACTTGTAACCAGAATACTCAAGTCCTTCTCATGTTCTGTAGTCCCGAGTATGGTCCCATTTAATGTATATACAGCTATAGGATTACTCTGCCCTAGGTGCATTACTTTACATTTATCTACTTTAAACCTCAATTGCCAAGTGTTTGCCCATTCAGTCATCTTATCCAGATGGTTTTGCAATATTGTAAAGTCAAGGTCAGATTTTAGTACCCTACATCGTTTGGTGTCGTCAGCAAAGACTGACACTTTACTCCTAAATCCCATCTTCTACGTATTTAATAAAGAGACACACACAGAGCTATATCACAAAAAATATAAGTATATATATTTTAAAAAATAAACTCTTTTAAAAGAAATAATTAAATATAAATAAATCTTAATACAGGATATAGCCAAGAAAATAGGATGGCAGACCATCCAGGTAAATACAAAGACAACACTGAGAAATGGCAAGATGGACAAATGGAGGGCTACAAGTGTATGAAAAAAATATTATTTTTTATTGATATATAAAAAATAAATAAATAATATATATATATATATATATATAAATATATTTTAATAAAAATTGGTAATTAATTGGATAAAATAAATAAAAATAAAAATAATACTCAAAAATTTTTTTAATAAAAAAATTTTATTGACATATAATATAATACAGATACAACAATAGTAAATAAAAGGAGATATATTTTATAATACAATTGGAACACTCCACTAGGAAGATAATTGACCAAGGCAGAAATAGATATAACCAGGAGATTTGTTCAAAAGGCACTGATTAGAAGTGAATAGAATACAAATGTGAAAAACACAAATGTAATGACACAACCACTAATAATAAAATGGTGCACAAAAGGCTGTGAATTGTATAACAATCAAAGTATATATAATATAATGACAATAATGCCGATATGTGCAAGATATAACAAAAAATAAGTAAAAGTGCAGAAAAACAAATCCAAGCACATAACAAATGTGAGCTAGTAAAAGTGAGGCAAAATCACATAAGAAACATTACTTTGATACACCATGTTTCTTATGTGATTTTGCCTCACTTTTACTAGCTCACATTTGTTATGTGCTTGGATTTGTTTTTCTGCACTTTTACTTATTTTTTGTTATATCTTGCACATATCGGCATTATTGTCATTATATTATATATACTTTGATTGTTATACAATTCACAGCCTTTTGTGCACCATTTTATTATTAGTGGTTGTGTCATTACATTTGTGCTTTTCACATTTGTATTCTATTCACTTCTAATCAGTGCCTTTTGAACAAATCTCCTGGTTATATCTATTTCTGCCTTGGTCAATTATCTTCCTAGTGGAGTGTTCCAATTGTATTATAAAATATATCTCCTTTTATTTACTATTGTTGTATCTGTATTATATTATATGTCAATAAAATTCTTTTTATTAAAAACATTTTGAGTATTATTTTTATTTTTTTATTTATTTTATCCAATTAATTACCAATTTTTATTAAAATATATTTTTTATATATATATATATTTTTGTTTATTTTTTATATATCAATAAAAAATAATATTTTTTTCATACACTTGTAGCCCTCCATTTGTCCATCTCGCCATTTCTCAGTGTTGTCTTTGTATTTAATAAAGAGGATAAAAAGAATTGGTCCTAGCACAGATCCATGTGGTCCCCATTGCTGACTATATCCCATTTAGAGAGTGTACCATTTATGACAACTCTTTGTTTCCCGTCATTTAGCCAATTCTTTACCCATCTGCATATAGTTTCCCCCAGTCATTGCTTCAGACACATGGGTGTCCCTGAAGTGAGGAGAGACTGACATGGTAGTTAGCGTGAAGTAGAGTAAAGAGAGGAGGAATACCTACAGGAGGAGAGAGTGATCAACTGGTCCTTGGAATCACTAGCAGCATGGCCCAGAGTTTATAACTCAGGTAATGGGCCAAGATGGGACAGAATATGTGAGACGAAGAGAATGCCCTGGGTGGGAGTTTCAGAATGTCCGGAAGAGAGAAGCTAATTACCGGTCATACTGATAACATAGTTCCCTATAGGGAAAAGAAGATGCGGAACCATGGGTTGAAAATAGGACTCTTGTGAACTGTGTTGTGGTGAAGAAGAGTGAAACAGTGGAGATGGAGACCGAACAAGTAAAGATAAAGGAATAGAGACTGTGAAGATGCGCTGTACAGTGAAGGAAATGTTCTTAAAGTTGCCTTCTTGATATAATCCTCACAAAGTTGTCGTTATGTAAAAAGTTTATTTTCGACTGGTAGTCTCACTCACTGAAGTCCTCAAAATCTGGTCCTGGCGTTGCGCCACCATTGCACAAGTTCACACACCCAGCCAGGACTCGCCCCTTTATGTGACATGCCGGGGCATAAGAGATGAGTACCTAGCCCACGGCTGCCACCCTGCACCATATTACAACATTAGTCAGGACTAGTAAGCCTTGGGTGACCAAAATTATCGATGAACATCCGTAGAATCAACTATAGCAGCTCTACAATAGGAAACCTCATCTTATATTTCATTTCTGTGAATGTCATTAATTGATGTCATATCTGAAAATGTAGAATTTGTCCATACACTTTCGATAGCTGTCAGCTGAACGATCCTTCAGTCAACAGCTATGTCTCCCAACTCTACCACTGGCCACGCTGAGCAATCATGTTCATCTGGCCTCTCTTATACGACGAGATCTAGCCAGCAGTCCAGAAAAGTTGGATTTATGATACGATGATTTATAATACCAAAAGCAAAAAAACAAGAAAGATATTATCGAACACGACCCCAATCTTTCGGGCTCTGAATACCTTCAAACATATGTGTTGGGAGTTTTCCTGAAAAACGCAGCTTGAAACTACCGTGCCAAGTTGCAGAGGTCTACCATTATTTTGATGGCCCCAATAGAGATTGTGTTGAAAGTCTTTAGTCTTCTAGGCATAGAAATTGTGGGTGGTCTGTGAGCATTCCAATCTCCTAAATGGACAAGCAATTCAGATGCCCCTATAGCTACTGTCCATGGCTTGAAGTCAATGTTTCAATTTTTGCCCCTCCAGTTAACTGATGAAATAAACCAATCAAGTGCGCATATTGCAAGCTCAAGCTCCATGTACTTCGTCAATGGACGTTGGAGCTGTCCGTTTGTCGGAATGAGGTCTATCAATCTTGATAAAAATGTGTAGAAACAGGGTGGGTCAGTATCCAGAATCTATTCTATTATTTCTAAACACTGTTTTTCGGTGATTACTTTGTATCTCCGTTCATACTGTACCCACACACACAAATGACACACCATTTGAAAGGTAAACTTTCCCCCTTCATCAAGAAAATAGCCAAACAAACCACACATCCACGATTTGATCACAAAATACAGTTTAAACGTTAATTTTCATAAAACTGTAGTAAGGAAAAATGACCTGCAAGTGGCACCACACTACCCCAAAGCACACTACCACAAAGCTGCTTACACACATCACAAACAAATCCAAACATTTGCCTTGGGGGCTTTCCAGCTTGCCGAACTGCTTGCCCAGCCTATTTCAGCCAAATTGGAGGATTGCACACTTCACTGCAGGCGACACATTTGTAAACATGCACTGCCTATTGAATTGCACACTTGCTCCTTTCATACTCCACCCACACAAACAAATGATACACCATTTGAAAGGTCAAAGGACCTGCAGGTGGCAGCACACTACCCCAGCGCACACTACCACAAAGCTGCTTACAGACATCACAAACAAATCCAAACATTTGCCTTGGGGTTTTTTCCAGCTTGCCCAAGAGCTTGCCCAGCCTATTTCAGGCACATTTGAGGATTGCACACTTCACTGCAGGTGAGTCACATATGCAAACACATTTGTATACATGCACTCCTTTTTTGCTGATTACTTCGCCCCCACACACAAATGGTGAGTCACATATGCAAACACATTTGTAAACATGCATTGCTTTTTCGCTGATTACTTCGCCCCTCACAAAAATGATACACCATTTGAAAGGTAAACTTGCCCCCTTCAGCAAAGAAAGAGCCAAACAAACCACACATTCACGATTTTATCACTAAATACAGTTTAAACATTCATTTTCATAAGCCTACAGAAAGACACAATGACCTACAGGTGGCACCTCAACCGGAAGACATTTTTTGGCCTCTACTTATCAAACCAATTTATTGTATTACCAATCTACATTTATAAATACCTGTCTGTGTTCATCATCTTCTGAAATACATTTACATTTGACCAGATTGCTTTTTCTGAAATTGGTCATCGTGGGTGCAGGCAATGTGCTAAAATGTCGCACGGGCCAAGCTAGTTAGAAATATAATAAAACTCGTATTTATTTGAAATCCGTTAAAAAGAAGGGAAATAAAAGCCAATTATGGCATAGGAGACACCTCATTCTACGCCTTTCGAGTCTATAATGATTCTTAATCTATCAATCTTGGCAAATGAGCAGTGATGAAAATACATCAAATATAATAAAATAGTATATCCTGCCTTTATGAAATCCTCTCTACATCTCACGCTAATGTGACCCTGACTCGTCCCACCCAATCTGCAGTTTGCTGACCTAGTATGGCCCTGATCTTATACTCTATTTCATACATATATAACGGGGACAGCCTTCTCCTAAAATGACCTTAATCAGTAAGTCATCAGCAAACAGCCACGAGATGAAAGTCTTCTGTAATCTTTAGAAAAATCCCCAATGTGTTCTCAATTTCAAAAAAACTCATTGATATGTTCTGATGGAACGTGTTTTATGAGTCATCTCGACTGCCTTCATCCATATTATATTACTCAGGTATTATCCCCTAGCTAGATATTGTATTCTCGTAAATTACAAAACCTTTACATCTAGTCTGAAGGTCCTTGTGGGACCGATTAGTTAAGAGGACGAATTACTGTACATACTTCAGTGAATTCTATAAAATATGTTTTGTACTTGATTTTTTTTTTTAGTTATGTTTTATGTTGTTTTTAGTATTTACCCATTTAATATTTTTGGATCTGTTCGACAAACAAAGGTTTTTGACAATTTCAATGGTCTGACCAACTCGACTTTTGAAAGCTGCTGTCACCAATAGAAGGACCCATATCAGAATGTGTCCTGATAGAGATCATGCTTTTTATAATTCCGGTGTATTTGTAGACCTTTGGGGTCTGTTTCCACCCCTTCAATCCCTCCAAGTGACTGTCAGCATAGAATGAGTGTGCAGACCAAGTACAGATGCTCAGTGCACCCTTGGTGTGGCCTAACATGTTAGTGCACCATCCCATCTACTTGTTTTCCCTCTGTCTTGCCTGCCATTCTTTGATTGATGGCTGTGGCTTTAAAAAGCCAGAGAAGAAAAGAGATAGATGGAAAACAAGTGGTTAGGGAAGATGTGCTTAAATGTTTGGCCATGCCAAGTATGCACAAAGTGCCTCTGCTTGGTTTGAACAGTCAACAGACAGACTCCCTTTATACCTCTCTTCAGGTTACAGACAGCTACACAACTGCCTGAGAGTTAATCAGTCAATTTAGGTGGCGGTCCAGTCAACTATGATGTGAAGAAGACAAGTTTCGGGAACTGTAGGTGAAGAAACGGCAGACTAATAATATTAGCTATATTTTTTAAACAATGTATGTGACCAAAAATTTAAAAGCTACCCCACTATAGACAAGGTGTAACTCAATGGGAAATGGTCCTATCCTCTAATATTAAAATCTCACCTTGTGTGAGAAGACTTCAATGTTGATGGGGGCAGAACAGGACCGATTCTTGACTAGTCAGACACCTGGCCATGGAAAGCTATGTAACTGAAATGCGTAGCTCAAAAATGGGGTCACAGGTCTGTTTGTACAAAGTACAAAGAACTACAGCAAAGCCAAGCAAATGAGCTAGAGGCATTTCATTTATATAGCTTCTCATGAGCATGTGTCTGACCAGTTGGACCCTTGTTGGGGGTACACCTTGTGGCGGTGGGATGGCTTTTACATTTTTTTTTATAAAAAAATAAAATAAATATCCTATGTTACTTATATGTGCTATTACTGTTCACTTACAGCAGCATATATGCTCATTTTGTTTCTACCTTAGGTTTATTCTATTTTTTTTTTCGTTGGTCATGGGTCTGTCACTGGAGATCCACTTTTTAGTTGGGGAACTCAGAAATAACTTCAGGTCCAAGGAACTAAAGGATACCCATCCAGTTGCGAAAAATAATAATCCCTAAATTGCTGTATGTATTCCAACCCAGATAGGATGATTAAAGAGTTCTAACCCTGACAGCACTGGGTTAAGGAAAGCATTGATGTGGCCACGGAAAGCCTTTTGACCACATCCACTGACCATAGATGAACATGCATAGTATACATACTGTAGAACCAAAATGCACCAAGTGACAGCGTTGGCCCTGATCAGTCTCCGGTCATGCACATTGCCCCAGGGTAGCGTAATTAGCTTTCATACTGGGTATCCCTTTGCACCATCTGTCTAAAGCCTGGATTGACCGTAATTGAAGCAGTGGAAATGTTTGAAGGCTACATCAGAACTTCTTGGCTCTAGGGCGGTGAAACACTACAAGCCGAGACATAAGTCTTATTGTCCAGACTCTGTTGAGTGAGAATACATCCCAAACAGAAAATATCCTTGTATCCAAGCCAAATCTTTTGCAAATGGTGTCTGGTATTAGGACAGATTCTTCCGAACAGACAGAGAGAGATTAAATGCATTTTACCAATTTACAATAGGTAGAGCCCACTCGGCGTGGTGATGCTCCATCCACCTCTGCCTTCCGGTCCCTGGAGGCCGACTGTCTTTCTGACAGTCTCCACTGCACACCTGTTATTGCCATAGTGCTTAAGATGGCAGATATTAGGAGTGGGCTCGAGAGGTGTTAAGTCTCTCAGAGATGATGTGCATTGTTCCCTCATATGGAATAAAGGTCATATCTAACGGGGTGTTTGGCTATGGGCCGAGGCTGGATATCCTGTAAGGAAGACACTCTAAGCTTCTACATCCCAAGTTTTCCTGCAGCTTAAAGGAAGATTATTTTCATCTTTAACCATTCATAGAGCATTTATACTCAATAATAGGAGGTTTCTTCTAACTTGCTTGCTTCCTACAGTACCGTGCCACTTATGGACACCTCTGCAGGGTATTCAAGTCTGTATAGTATGGTGTAAGGCAGCCCTTCCACATTGCCGCTCTATTCGATATACATGTAAGGATGCAGCTACATTGGACATATTTATGTGAGACCTACGGGTTATGTTATGACGTGGAGTATTTTTTTTGGGACTGTGAATGGGCTTTATTAAATTGGTCCATGTTGAACAAAAAGACTTGCAGGACAGTGGTCAGTAGTCCATGGCTGCCAGATGAGAGCCCTGAAAACTTCCTCCTACCTACAAGATTCCCAGCAATTATTAATCTTCTGCAACATCAAAGTGGTGATGTGCGACACATACATTATATGACGGCCTAATGATGGCGCTGGGAATGTTACAGGTAGTAGGAGCGTCCAACCAATTGTTGATCAGAAGTGAGACATGGTTTTCCATTATGCGCTCATAGAAAGCAAGTACGAGGCTGAAAATACAAAAACAATTTATACTGGTTGTAAATATTTTGGCCGCAGTCTGAGGCTCAGACGCATTTCATACTTCCATAGAACTCAGCTTTTTGGGAATTCAGCCAGTGGTAACATTATCACCACCAACTCGTAATCCAACTAAGAGACACATAGGTTGGGAATGAGTGGCATGGATTTGCACTGAATAGTAAATGGTGCATGGGGACCAGCGTTGGCCAACTGGCAGGAATAAGTCTCCGGCTCTGACGCCTGTGCCCTACATCCCACTGAGTCCCCATGACTCCCATGCAGTCTGTTCTGTCTGCCCCACGATATATATTTCCACAGGATTACAGAAAGGAGACAGACTGCTGATGAGCTTAGTCATTCTCTATGGAATACTGGACTGACTGTCTACAAGAGTTTTTACAAAAGCAAAAATGGGGGACAGTTGGGCATAAAGCTTATTTCTAATCCACAACTTTTTTTTTTCTTACGTAACTGAGCTCTCATAATGCAGAGCAGCAATCACCACAGTCATCGGATATCTGTAAAGATGAAACTTCCGAGAATGAAAAGCACAAAAACAAGCAATAGACTCTGAACAAACAGAACATACTTGGAGATTTCTACTCTGAAGCCTGCAGAATTTTGAATGCAAGGCAATAATACAGGATAGAACGCATGATCAATATAGTATAACTAATGCAATCTATGTTCATAGTGAGTGCAGCTCTGAAGTATAATTCAGGATGTAACTCAGGATAAGTAATGTATGTACACAGTGACTGCACCAGCAGAACAGTGAGTGCAGCTCTGGAGTATAATACAGGATGTAACCAGGGCCGCCATCAGGGTGTCACTGCCCTGACTGGCGTATGGGGCCCGATGAGCATCAGGCCCCCTCTTTAGCTCATCGGGCCCCAGTGCAGTAACTGAACCTGTGTCCGAGTCCGAGATGCAGGTTCAGTTAAACTCTATTGCCATGCGGGCCCGCACGGCAATAGTTAAAAGTCGTCTCTGTCCTGCCCCATCTGTCTACTTCCTGCCCCATGATCCTGCACCACGTGATATGGGGCAGGATCCTGGGGCAGGATTTAGGCAGATGGGGCAGGATGGAGACAGATGGGGCAGGAACATGGAGCAAGATGGAGACAGATGGGGAAAGATCATGGGGCAGGATGGAGACAGATGGGGAAGGATCATGGAGCAGGATGGAGACATGGGGCAGGTTGGAGAGAGACGGTGCAGGATCATGTGGTAGGATGGAGACATGGGACAGGATGAAGATAGATTGGGCAGGATGAAGACAGATGGTGCAGGATCATGGAGCAGGATGGATACATGGGACAGGGTGGAGACAGATGGGGCAGGATGGAGACAGATGATGCAGGATCATGGGGAAGGATGGAGACAGATGGGGAGGATCATGGGGCAGGATGGAGACAAATGGGGCAGGATGTAGACAGATGGAGCAGGAAGGAGACAGATGGGGCAGGATGGAGACAGATGGAGCAGGAACATGGGCAAGATGGAGACAGATGTGGAAGGATGGAGACAGATGGTGCAGGATCATGGGGCAGGATGGATACAAATGGGGCAAGATGGAGGCACATGTGCAGGATCATGGGGCAGGATGGAAACACGGTGCAGGATGGAGACACGGGGCAGGATGGAGAGGGACGGTGCGGGATCATGGGGTAGGATGGAGACATGGGACAGGATGAAGACAGATGGGCAGGATGAATTCAGATGGTGCAGAATCATGGGGCAGGATAAACATGGAACAGGATGGAGACAGATGGGCAGGAACATGGGACAGGAAGGAGACAGATGGGGCAGGATCATGGGGCAGGATGGAGACAGATGGGGCAAGACCATGGGGCAGGATGGAGACACATGGTGCAGGATCATGAGGCAGGATGGAGACACATGTGCAGGATCATGGGACAGATGGGGCAGGATCATGGGACAGGATGGAGACAGATGGGGCAGGATGGGGCATCACATGGAGGCAGAATAGATACTCATGAGAGCAGGATGGGAGAACATATGGGGCCAGGATGGGAAAACATATGGCTGGAAGCAGGAATGAGACACGTGGGGGCCAGGATGGTGGATATTATTACCATAGGGGCTAATTAAGAGATATTATTACTGCAGTGATGTAGTTATTTTATTTTTTTGAGGATATTGTTTTAAATGGGGGGCAGTCCTGTTACTGTGCAGAGTGACACTGTCTCCTTTCTTTCTTCATCTGGTGTAGTGTAGAAGTTGGAAAAGAATTAAGTAATTTGCTCTGCATGCGGTGCTCTACATAACTGTTATTTCCTGCAGTGACGAGCACTGGCTGTAAGAAGTGATGGTGGTGTGTGCTGGATGAAGATGAAAAGCAAAGATGAAGGACTTCACCTAGAGACGTCACTGGTGAGTCAGTGTCTTACCTGTACACTGACACTATACACTGTATACTATATGCAGAGGTCCTGTGTACAATGTCACCAGTGTTCACTGTATTACCTTTACGTTGACACTATATACAGAGCTCCTGTGTATAATGTCATTGATCACTGTATAACCTGTACAATATATACAGCGCTCGTGTGTATAATGTCACTGTTGATCACTGTATTACCTGTACACTGATACTACACAAAAATTGAGCTTGGTTTAAGTTGGTATACATGCAGCCCATAAACGCATTTATGGGCTGCATGTATACCAACTTAAACCAAGCACAATTTTTGTGTTTTTTTCTTTGTATTTTTGCATTCTGTGTATCCCGGGGTGTGGCCTCCCTCTCCTGAGCTGGAAATTACATTTAAAAGCTTTCCCAGACTGATGCCCACTGGTTGGGACCCGGTCCTTTTGTCTGCCCTTATTCATACACTGAGGTTAACTTTGGCACATGGTAAGGTTTTTAATATTAAACAGCGTAGGACTGTCCCGATCAGAGTCACCTTGTCGATGGTGGGATGGCTTTTATGCTCCTTTTGAGCAAAAACAGTATTACTAAGAACTCTGTTATTTAAATGCACTTTTGCTTTTTACTTACCGTATTTAGTTACAGCAGGATTTTTACTCATTTTGTTTTTTTTGTAGGTTTTGTATGTTTTATGGCTGATGTGATATAAACAGCACAAAAAGGCAGCAACACTCACCTGATGTTAGCAGCACAGGTGCAAAATACCAGATTAAACAGCCACTCTCCACATACCCATTCAAGGAGGGGATGACTGCTCAGTATACAATTGCACAATAGAGGCCCGCATAGGGTGCCGTTCACACAAGAATTTTTGGAGACATTGAGTTTCCTTAGTGGCTAGTGTAGTGTAGGTACTTGTAAGCGTGGGACCTTTGGCGCAGGTTACAAGCTTACGTATTTTGGCCAAAATATTAACTAATACCCCACTATTTTTGTATTTTTTGCACTTTATTTTTCGGGGTGCAGCCAAGCCCAAGCACGTTTTGGTCTCGCATGAGGGGTATTCACACTGGTGCGCCTGGAGAGTGTACTGGCCAGCTCGCCTAGTCGAATAGTAGTGGCGTAACTAATAGGCTGTGACCCAGACACTGTGCAGTATCCTTGTGTGAACGGCACCCTATGCGGGCCTCTATTGTGCAATTGTATACTGAGCAGTCATCCCCTCCTTGAATGGGTATGTGGAGAGTGGCTGTTTAATCTGGTATTTTGCACCTGTGCTGCTAACATCTTGCTTTATGGGCTGGCTGCACCCTGTAGTGCATTTGTTCTGAGACCTGGGCAGGTGAGTGTTGCTGCCTTTTTGTGCTGTTTATATTGAATTTTTGGAGACATTGAGTTTCCTTAGTGGCTAGTGTAGTGTAGGTACTTGTAAGCGTGGGGACCTTTGGCGCAGGTTACAAGCTTACGTATTTTGGCCAAAATATTAACTAATACCCCACTATTTTTGTATTTTTTGCACTTTATTTTTCAGGGTGCAGCCAACTCCAAGCACGTTTTGGTCTCGCATGAGGGGTATTCACACTGGTGCGCATGGAGAGTGTACTGGCCAGCCCGCCTAGTCGAATAGTAGGGGCGTAACTAATAGGCTGTGAACCGGACACTGTGCAGTATCCTTGTGTGAACGGCACCCTATGCGGGCCTCTATTGTGCAATTGTATACTGAGCAGTCATCCCCTCCTTGAATGGGTATGTGGAGAGTGGCTGTTTAATCTGGTATTTTGCACCTGTGCTGCTAACATCTTGCTTTATGGGCTGGCTGCACCCTGTAGTGCATTTGTTCTGAGATCTGGGCAGGTGAGTGTTTCTGCCTTTTTGTGCTGTTTATATTGAATTTTTGGAGACATTGAGTTTCCTTAGTGGCTAGTGTAGTTTATGGCTGATGTGACCAGCAGAATAGTGAGTGCAGCTCTGAGGTATAATACAAGAGGTAACTCAGGATCAGTAAAAGTTAAGTAATGTAATGCATGTACACAGTGAATCCACCAGCATAATTGTGAGTGCAGATCTTGGGTATAATACAGGATGTAACTCAGGATCAGTACAGGATAAGTAATGTATGTACACAGTGACTGTACCAGCAGAATAGTGAGTGCAGCTCTAGGGTATAATACAGGATGTAACTCAGGATCAGTACAGGATAAGTAATGTGTGTGCACAGTGACAGCTCCATCAGAATAGTGAGTACAGCTCTGGAGTATAATACAGAATGTAACTCAGGATCAGTACAGGATAAGTAATGTAATGTGTTATGATTTGGTAACTGAGGAGAGCAAGCAAAAACGGCAATACACCAGAGAGGTTGGAATCTACTGGATTGCAGTACCCTGACTAACCACCACAACTAAAGGCAGCCGTGGAGCGTACCTACGTTGGTCCTAGACGCCTCGTCACAGCCTGAGAGGTTAACTACACCTAAAGATAGAAAGAGGAAATCTATCTGCCCCGGAGCAGATCCCCAAAGAACATAGGAAGCCCCCAAACATGTAATGGCGGTTAGACAAGAGGAAATACAGACACAGACAGAAAATAGTATGAGCAAACGTTGGGGCCCAATCTTCCTAGACAGAAAAGGATAGGAAGGACACTTACTGCAATCCCAAAAAAACCCTAAAAAGTACCAACTCTGCTAATTGCAAAAACACCTGAGCTCACACGACCTCTACCACCTAAATTAGTTCTCTGGTGTAACAAAACTAAGCCGCAGCCACTGAAAAAACTGGAAAAGGCAAATGAACAAATAACAGTGGCTCAGACAAACTGAGAGGAGCACAAGCCCCCGGAGGGGACCTGGCTGACCTCCACAAAAGTGCAGGAAACAATGCAAAAAGCAAGCACAAAAATAAAAACAGAAAATTTCTTATCTGAGAGCAGGAGAAGAGGAGAGACTCAGCAAGCTTCCAAGTGAACCAGGAACCACAGTTGAGACAAGAGCAATTGATCACCGGCAACCCTGATGGGAGGGAACCTCCCTTATATAGGACCAGTCTGTAACTCCTGATTGCCAATCCTCACTAAATGGTTCAGCACTGTCTGCAACCACCAGAGGGAGCTTCTGCTCAGAACTCATTTCTAACACATTCACAACAGTAATGTATGTACACAGTGACTGCACCAGCAGAATAGTGAGTGCAGCTCTGGGGTATAATACAGGATGTAACTCAGGATCAGTACAGGATAAGTAATGTAATGTATGTACACAGTGACTGCACCAGCAGAATAGTGAGTGCAGCTCTGGAGTATAATACAGGATGTAACTCAGGATCAGCAATGTAATGTATGTACACATTGACTCCACCAGCAGAATAGTGCGTGCAGCTCTGGGGTATAATACTGGATATAACTCAGGATCAGTAGAGGATAAGTAATTAAATGTGCGTGCACAATGACTGCATAAGCAAAATAGTGAGTGCAGCTCTGTGGTATAGGTATTTTTCAAGCATACAAAATAGTGCAAACAACATGTTTAAATAGCATAGATCATCAATAGTAATCATCCACGGAGAATGATTGAGTCTTTACCTTGGAATCACCCAATTAAAGACAGGAAGATAGTGTCTAATTAGTTGAAAACATATGAGAGGCTGGAGGGCATGCGCAATAATTTTTTTTCAAGGGGAAATCCAACAACTGATGTGTCTAAATTACCTTTTGATGGGTAGATGCCAAACTGAGAAAACAGCAACGATTCCGTTTGTCTCAATGTATTGTCCCTTTAGTGGGCAGATAGCTGGTATTCTTAAGAAGCATTGGCCACTCTTATGTAGGGAACATCCTACAATTGATGATTTCAAGTTCCCACCTCTCTTTTCTTTTAGGCAGGGTCCCAATTTGAAGGTTAGATTGGTTGTGTCTGACATTGAGTTGAGCACCTCAAGAAAGGCTAATTTCCCTCCTCTGGGATGCGAGTGTTGTGGTAATATGTTGAAAGGAGATTCTTTTTGTCATCCCCGAAGTGGTAAGAGGTACAATTTTAGTTCACCTATTTATGGGACAATAGAGCGTAGGGATGACTGGAAGATTATATTTGTATGGAATGGCAGATTTAATAGTGTCTATCTCTTTTGCCTCCCCTCCCTCTTTTTTCTCTCTACTTGATTTGTTTTTCATTTTTTTTTCCTTTTTCTTTTCACTTTAATATTGATGTCCTTATAATTTGTAATTTAAAATGGCTGTGCAATCAGATAGCCATATGTTGATGATCATGTTATTGCCGTTTACATGGTATCAAGATTGGACAGCACTCGCGCATGCACCATAGGCTGTAGGCCTTGATCATGTGACCGCAGCTAGATAACGTGGACGGCTAAGTCCAGGCTTGGACAGCGTCCGCGCATGCGCATTGAACTAAGGCACATAGCGCCGCTTTGACTGGATATACGGTTGGCTGGACGATGAAGATGCTGGTAAACCACTGGACCACCAGGACACGAACCATTAGATATCCTGGTTATGCGATCTGTGTCTGTGTTATAATGAATGTTATCTGTGTGGTAGAATATCTTGGTGACATACTGATCTATTGTATAATACTAACTGTGGCAGAATAAAAGAAGTTGTCTTTTGTATCACCCATGCCTGGACGCTGTCTACTATCTTCTACTTCCATATGTTTCCAAGTGAACTCCTTGGGATTTGGGATGACGCGTCCCCTTATGGGTAAAATTACCTGGATCTTTACTTATCCAAGATGAATGCTGTGAACAACCCTTTTTACTAGGTGGACAGGTCTGCTCACATTCTCCTCCACCAGCAGCCAACAGGAAAATGTGTAGTCTGCCAGGAAGGAGGAGGAGAACCTGTGATAATTATATATTGGTTTTGCTACAAAATTCATGACCCCAAGACATCTGTTAAAAAAAAAATTAAAGTGGACAACCCCTTTAATTTTTAAAGCATATTTAGAGGTGGACATAACTTCTTCTGTTATTTCTAACCCCATAAAGTGAAGAAAACCTGCCCAGTAATGGTTTGCGCTGTAGTATTGCTCTCATTCCGGACATCCTGTAACCAGGTCTTTCAACACTATTTTTAATCCCCCGTCACAAACTTTCTGAAATAACCTCCTTGGGAGGCACAGCCAGGTCCAACCTTGTGTTTTCTTCCTGCCTAAAGACGTCAGATTGTTTTCCTTTCACACCTCTGAGAACCAAAACACTTACAAACCTCTTCCACAATGCTCCCCCTGGAGCTAAAACTACAGATCGCCCCTGGTTCGCTTTCTATGGTTTCCAAAATTAAGTTAGAAAGGAAACTCTAATCAACAAAGTGTAACCTCTGTAAAAAAAAAAAAAAAAAAAAAAAAAGATCCCTCCGAAGAATGATCTGTTTATGATTTATTTTGGTGGCTGATATAAGTTGAGGTAAAATGGAGAGAAAAAAAAATTACAAAATAAAATAAAAAGAATTACTTTATTTTAACTTACAGATATTTTAAAATCATATTTTGTTTGTCCATGTTACCTTCACGTTTTAAACCTTTTAATAAGGGGAAACCTTTCTAATTTTGGAGTAGACAAGTCGGTGTAAGGAGACTTAAAGGCCATGCAATGCTCGTCTGGGAATTTTAATATGCAAGTAGCCTTTTCAGAGAGGAAGAGAACTTGATCGCTAGCATCACCTATTGGGAATAGCTACCCTAAAAGTCAATATCGACCCTTTAATGAGCCTGGACACATGACTTAGAGTTAGAAGCCAAATCAGAAACTCCATTTGCAGACATGTGCTTTGGGGTATTGCCCTCCTCAGTGCAAAGCAGGAGATCTGTCTGGAGGTCTAAGGGAGACCATTTCTCCTTGTGGAGAGTGCCAGGTTTACATAAGGAGACTTATAGGCAATGTAATGCTCCTCTGGGAATTTACATATGTAAATAGCCTTTTCAGGGAGAAAGAGAATTTGATCTCTAGCACCACCTATTGGATGTAGCAATCCTAAAAGTCAATAGCGATCCATTAGCAAGGGTTGCCACTTGACTTTGGATAACAAGTCAAACCAGAATCTCCATTTGCAGACACGTTTTGGGGTGTTGCACTTTCTCAGTGCAAACAGGAGATCTACCTGGAGGTCTAAGGGGGAATCTTTTTTTTCCTTGCAGAGAGTGCCAAGTTGGTATATGGAGACTTATAGGCCTTGGAATACACCAAAAGGCAAAACGTTCCACCTTAAAAACTCAGGTAGAGGTTTCTCATACAGTCAAATCTGAACTCTTGCTTTGCATTGATGATGGGTAACCCCTTGAAACATATGTTTGCAATTGGAGATTCTTGTTTGGCTTCTTATCCTAAGTCATGTGGGAAGACTCGTTAAAGGGTCAATAATGACTTTTAGGATTGTTACATCCAATAGGTGGCGCTAGAGATCAACTTATCTTCCACTTAGAAGAGGCTATTTGCATAGTATGGTAACGCCGCATTGAAATATGCCCAAGTGCCTATTATATACATTTGTCAGGTCCAGAATTCTCTCCTTGGTAACATCAATTCTTTGGGAATTTGCTGACAGGAACCGTGATCACCATAATTGTGGGCTCCCTGCCATTTACAGTATGTGATCATGTTTGATCACACATTCAAGAGATTTCCTGAGAGAATCATAGTTGTCTCTGATCTTGGCAGTTACAACAGGAGTTAGGCTTTGTACTCCTGCCCCTCTATGCGCATACTATGAGATAAGCCTGGGGACATACATCAGGTCTTGAAACTATGTACATTGTTACATAACTCCTCATATATGCCGATGGGACTGACAAAAGCTCAATTAAAGCTGTTTTTCAATTGGAGGAGGGAGATGGACAGGTCTGGTCAGCACCAGGGATATTAATGAATATATTGCGAGTTTTACTATATTACAGTATATATGAGTTGAAAAAAGCCCCAGTGGTTACTGTGAAAATTGCAAGTTAGTTAGGATGCTTTGGTGGGCACACGGACTCACGGAAAAACACGTGTGGAGTGAGGATGTGACATGCTGGAGATCACAGGAAGACAGGTACAGTGAGTTCACAGGCAAGTCCGAAGCAGCTATCAAGGGATGCAGTGGAATCACAGGCGCAACACAGCAGTTAAACAGCAGCACAGTAGTCCACTGAGGGGTAAATCCAGGAGGTGGATTGCAGAGGATCGCCCAACAAGGCTGAAGTGATGCAGGGTCGCAAAGGTCCAGCAAGGTGAATACAATAGGAGCTGAAGGTGAAGCACATCAAACAAACTGAACACACAAGTCTCAATCCTAAGACACAGGTGTGTGTCTAAGGGCCCCGTCTCACATAGCGAGATCGCTGCTAAACAGTGATCTCAGCAGCGATCTCGCTATGTCTGACACGTACCAGCGATCAGGCCCCTGCTGTGAATCGCTGGTCGTGTCAGAAATGCCTGGACTTTTTTTTGATCGCTGGTCTCCCGCTGGCCAGCACGCATCGCTGCGTGTGACAGGCAGGAGACCAGCGATCTACTGGTAACCAAGGTACACATCGGGTTTCCAGGCGCGGGGCTGTGCCTGGAAACCCGACGTGTACGTTGGATACCAGCACGCTGCTGCAGGGGAGCTGGTAACCAAGGTACGTGTCGGGTTTCCAGGCACCGCGCAGCGCCTGGAAACCCGACGTGTACCTTGGTTACCAGCTCCCTGCATCAGTGCGCTGGTATCCAACGTACACTGCGGGTAACTAGGCGACGTTACCCGCAGTGTCGCTGTCCTGATCGCTGCCTGAGCTGCCTGTTTGGCACTCAGCATCGATCATGTAGCGACACACCAGCGATCCTGATCGTTGTCGGATCGCTGGTGTGTCGCTATGGAGACGGGGCCCTTAGCGTGCCTTAAATAGCGTCAACACTGAGACATAAGTGTGTGTCTAAGGCCTCTTTCACACATCCGTTTTTTTGTGTCAGGCATAATCCGTCGAATGCCTGAAGGGACGGATCCGGCGCTGAAATGAAAAAACTGATGCAACGGATCAGTTTTTTTGCTGGATCCGTCCTGAACTTTTGAATCCGGATTTAGAAGTTTTGCAGCCAGAAAATGCAGGTACGCATGTCCGGACCGAGGAGAGAGAGAGAGAGACCTTGGTTTCCAGAATCCGGATCAGTCTTTTGACGGATTTCACAAAAGACTGGTCCGGTTCCATACTCTTGTATTATTTCCGGCCGCCTGATGCGCCGCTTCAGGCACTATCAGGCAGCTCCAGAAAAAAAAAAAACATTGCAGTCACAGTTTTGTCCGGCCGCCGGAATGTACATTTCCACCGGATCCGGACAAAAACGGATGCAACGCAGTGACATCAGGTGCGATCCGGCGCTAATGAAAGTCAATGCTAAAAAAACGTATCCGGATCCGTTTTTTTAACAACACGCCGGATCGTGCCTGAAGTCAAAAAACGGATGTGTGAAAGAGGCCTTAGTGGGCCTTAAATAGTCTCAACACTAAAACGCAAGTGTGTATCTTAGTGGGCCTTAAATAAGCCTAAGGAGATAAGGTCATTGAGCAATACTGGGCAACTTGCAATCCCGACGTGGAGCACAACAGAGAGCAGCGGATCCAGGGGAAGGAAGCAGAACCCGGGATATCTGGGACAGGTGTGTAACAAAGATTACTAATTTTATTTTTTTTATAAATATTGTGATATGAGAGAAAAAAAATATCAGATTGCCAACATTTTTTAAATATACATGTAACAGAAAAACATGATTTTAGCAATATGTCCTTTTCTGATGATGCACCCACTTTAAATTAAAAAAATAAGTGAAACATCCTTTTTACATGCAATATACTTTGTATTTGCTCAACATTATTAGGAATCCCGACTTGTGAGTGAATGGAATGAAAAAGTTCTCATATACATTTTTTTTATTTTGCAGTTTTGCTTTTTCCTCTCCTTCTTCCAAGATACATAACTTTTTTGTTCTTCCCATCTACACAGCCTCATGAGGACTTGTTTTTTGCAGGATCAGTTGTAGTTTTGAGTATCACTATTCATTTTACCATATAATGTACTGAAAAACAGGAAAAAAATCCAAGTGCAATGAAATGGTGGAAATTTTTTTAATTTTGCCATTGTTTTCTTTAGTATAGTTTTTACAGTCCTCATTGTATAGTAAAAATGATCTGGTGTTTATGTTGATTCCAAACTTGTATATGAACTTTTTTATATTTTAGTGTTTAAAAAATTCAGAAAATTGATTTGCGTTGGCATTTTCTGAGACCAATAACTTTTTTTTTCTTCATTGATAGAGTTGGGTGAGGGTTTGTTTTTTTATGTTGTTGTTTTTTATGCATGACAGTTTGTTCACATTTAATTCCAATTTTGTTAGCATGACAAATTACAGAAAAATTTGAATTGTTTCTTTTCGATTTTTTTCTCTCTTTATGGTGTTGTTTATCATTTGTGAAAATTAATTTTATATTTTCATAGATCAGGTATGATACCGTATACTTTTTTTTCAATCTTTTAATTTTATTTTTAAAATTGGAAGGCTCAAACGTTTTTTTAATTTTCAAAAATATATATTTTAGTTCCTTTTTATTTATTTTAGTTTTGATCCAACCATTGTTTCATTGCTTTTGCTATAATTTGCAATGCTTTTTTTAGTATCACATTATATAGCAAAAATGACGATCTCCTTCGAAGCGCAGTTACACGTACGTCCTAAATTGGGAAGTGTCTCTGAAAATGGTTTCACATAAGAAAAAAAAATTCTTGGAGTATTTTTATGAGGTTTTTCCTTCCGTCTTCTGGACACAGCATTGGATGCTCCGGGGGCAGTGACCCTGGAAATTACTAAAATCCTCTGAATATTTTTAATTTTTTCTTCTACGTGGACATTTGCCCGGCTTAGGCCTTGATTTTCTGGCACCAAACATTTTTTCACACATAGTTCAGGAAACCACGTCAAGATGCAAAGGAGGAAACTTCGGGACAGAAACACCTGGGAAACTCCACGGGGAGAAAACAGGAATTTCCTCCTCAACAACACAAGTTCTAGGACGGGTCTGCATCCTAAAGTAGGCTCTAGATATTGCAGAGATCATGTCATTTAATGGGTGATAGCGTGACACATTTTGCCCGATGCCACCCGTTTGGACTATGGCATGTCACAAATCCACAATAATGACAGTTCTGTAGGGAGGATTAGTAAGTGTCGCCGAGGTCAGAGTTTATATGAATTCCTGTTAATACCGAGCAGCATTTCCTTCAGGAAACTTTGACATATTTGTTATTTCCGATGTTTTAGCGCTAAGAATAAAATGAGTGAATGAGCCAAGAGCAGCAAGATCTGCAGGTGGATGTTTCGTTGGCGTGTTTACTATATGCAAGGTGCATCGTAGAGTAACCGATTCTTACACTGTATGTAATGGTGGGATAAAAGGTCTAAACATTACTAACTATGGGAATTGGACCAAAAGTTGGACCACTGGCAAGGTCAGAGGGCTTAGAAGTATTTTAGAATTTTTAGTTGGATAACAGTCTAATATAATATCTTGTATACTTCTCACACAAGTATCATTTTGGCTGCTAACCCCTTCCCAACATCTACCATATATGTGAGGCACATGTCAGGTGTATAGAGCGAGCTCAGGAGGTGAGCATACACTATACACGCCAGGTGCTGACAGTGTTATACAGCCAGCATCTGCTGCAACTGGAGCTAGTTCCGATCGCTGCTGTTTAAGCTCTTAAATCTCGAACAGCCGCATTTAAGTGCTGCTATCTCCCTGACCGCTGATTTGGGCACTTATTCCCTCCACCCACAATACGATCACAGGGTATTATACTGTAAGTTCATTTTCTGGCCAGAGGCCTACCGAAGGTACCCATTGACGCCATCTTTGCGCTCCTATTTGCCTATCCGTAGCTGGACTTCGTAGGAGATTGGTAAATTCACCATATATTATGCGATGATAGTATTGCAACTAGGGTTGAGCATTCCGATACTGCAAATATCGGGTATCGGCCGATATTGGCTGTATCGGAATTCCGATTCCGAGTTCCGATATTTTCGTCATATCGGATACCGGAATCGGGATTGTCACTGTCACTGTCAGTGTCCGTCGGTCGGGTCTGTCAGGAGTCAGCGGCACTTACCTGGCAGAAGATCTCCGGCGGTCACGTCCTGGACTGCTTCATGGCCGCAATCTTCTTTCCCCGGCGGTCACATGCAGTTTCTCGCGATAACTGCAGTGACTGCTGGGTAATCCCGGCCGTAAAGCAGTCAGTCCGATGACGTCACCGCCGGGGAAGCAGGTAATCAGCTGTGCTGCGTCGCGATGACAGGCTCTGCCTGTCATTGCGATGTAGCAGAGCTGGATCGTCGTGGGACTGTCGTTATGGACTGCGTCGGACAGGTGGTATACTGTTGGTTTGTTTTTTTTCTTTTTTTACAGGAGATCGATGGCGTCGCAGGAATGAGAGTATAATAAAATTAATGAAAACTGTGTTGTCTCTTTTATTTCATTAAAAGACTTTTTTCTTGCTTTGTCTTTTTTTTAAACATTTAAAAACTTTGGGATTAATAATGGATCGGTGTCTTATTGACACCTCTCCATTATTAACCGGGCTTATTGTCACCGTGCAATCAACGGTGACATTAACCCCTTATTACCCCGCTTGCCACCGCTACAGGGCAAGTGGGAAGAGCCGGGTAAAGTGCCACAATTGGCACATCTTTTGATGCGCCAAATGTGGGGCTGCTGTAGCCTGGTATTATCAGGCTGTTGAGGGCCAAAATCCATGGGCCTTGACAGTCTTTTAATTCCAGGCCGCAGCAGTCTGCATTTTACTTGGCTGGTTAACAAAAATAGGGGGGATCCCACGCCGTTTTTTTTTCGAGGGGATCCCCTATTTTTGTTAACCAGCCAAGCTAAGCAGACTGCTGTGGCCTGGTATTATCAGGCTGGCAAGGTCCATGGATATTGGATCCTTACCAGCCTGAAAAACCAGGCCTCAGCGGTCTGCTTCATCTGGCTGGTTAACAAAAATAGGGGGGACCCCACGCCAATTTTTTTCGAGGGGATCCCCTATTTTTGTTAATCAGCCAAGATATGCAGACTGCTGTGGCCTGGTATTATCAGGCTGGCAAGGTCCATGGATCTTGGCTCCTTAACAGCCTGAAAATCCAGGCCTCAGCGGTCTGCTTCATCTGGCTGGTTAACAAAAATAGGGGGGACCCCACGCCAATTTTTTTCGAGGGGATCCCCTATTTTTGTTAATCAGTCAAGATATGCAGACTGCTGTGGCCTGGTATTATCAGGCTGGCAAGGTCCATGGATCTTGGCTCCTTAACAGCCTGAAAATCCAGGCCTCAGCGGTCTGCTTCATCTGGCTGGTTAACAAAAATAGGGGGGACCCCACGCCAATTTTTTTTCGAGGGGATCCCCTATTTTTGTTAATCAGCCAAGATATGCAGACTGCTGTGGCCTGGTATTATCAGGCTGGCAAGGTCCATGGATCTTGGCTCCTTAACAGCCTGAAAATCCAGGCCTCAGCGGTCTGCTTCATCTGGCTGGTTAACAAAAATAGGGGGGACCCCACGCCAATTTTTTTCGAGGGGATCCCCTATTTTTGTTAATCAGCCAAGATATGCAGACTGCTGTGGCCTGGTATTATCAGGCTGGCAAGGTCCATGGATCTTGGCTCCTTAACAGCCTGAAAATCCAGGCCTCAGCGGTCTGCTTCATCTGGCTGGTTAACAAAAATAGGGGGGACCCCACGCCATTTTTTTTTCGAAGGGAACCCCTATTTTTGTTAATCAGTTCCCTCTGACGTCACTGATTGTGTCCCTGGCTGACCTGAAGTGAAAGTGGAAAGCAATCAATTAAGCTTTCCACTTAAGGGCCCGTCTCACATAGCGATATCGCTACCGAGATCGCTGCTGAGTCACTAGTTTTGTGACGCAGCAGCGAGCTCACCAGCGATATCGCTGTGTGTGACATTCAGCGACGATCAGCCCCCTGCCGGGTATCGCTGATCGTCGCTGAAATGTCAGGACCTTTTTTTGATCACTGGTTTCCCGCTGACAGGCACACATCGCTGCGTGTGACAGGCGGGAGACCAGCGATCCGCTGGTAACCAAGGTACACAGCGGGTTTCCAGGCGCGGGGCTGTGCCTAGAAACCCGCTGTGTACCTTGGATACCAGCGCCCTGATGCAGGGAGCTGGTATCCAAGGTACACAGCGGGTTTCCAAGCGCTGCGCGGTGCCTGGAAACCCGCTGTGTACCTTGGTTACCAGCGGATCGCTGGTCTCCCGCCTGTCACACGCAGCGATGCGTGCCTGTCAGAGGGAAACCAGTGATCAAAAAAAGGTCCTGACATTTCTGCGACGATCAGCGATACCCGGCAGGGGGGCTGATCGTCGCTGAATGTCACACACAGCGATATCGCTGGTGAGCTCGCTGCTGCGTCACAAAACTAGTGACTCAGCAGCGATCTCGGTAGCGATATCGCTATGTGAGACGGGCCCTTAAGCGATGTTACCCGCAGTGTCGCTGTCCCAGATCGCTGCCTGAGCTGCCTGTTTGGCAGCTCAGCAGCGATCATGTAGCGATACACCAGCGATCCTGACAAGTGCATATCGTTGTCGGGATCACTGGTGTATCGTTATGTGACACCCAGCCTTTACTCTCCTGTCAGGCAGGAGAGGAACTCATTCATTTGGGGGTTTACTGTGAGGCTGCAGCATTAGCTGCGGTCCCTGCAGTAAACATTAACCCTTTCTGAAGGATTACACCGTGGGACCTGACTGTGCATGGGATAGGTAAGAATAATTTTGCTTTTTTATTTTATTTTTATTACAGGAAATGGTTTTTGCAGTAAAATAAAAGTGGTCAAAAACATGTGTCTTTATTTCATTAAAATGATTTTTAATTAAAGTGTGTGTGTTTTATTTTTATTTCATGCAATAGGATTAATAATTGATAGTTGTCTAATTGACAGCTCTCAATTATTAACCTGGCTTAAGGTCACCTTTCAATAGCAAGGTGGCTTTAACCCCATATTAACCCATTCGCCACCGCTACAGGGCAATGGGAATAGACGGGCAAAGTGCCAGAAAGGGCGAATCTAATTATAGATTTGTCTTTCCTGGGGTGTCTGGGGGCAGATGTTAGTAGCCGGGGGGGGGCCAAAAATAATGGTCCCTCTCTGGGCTATTATTATCTGCCCCCACTCACTGGCTTTGTCTGTCTGGTTGCGAAAATAGGGCGGGAGCCCACGCATTTTTTTTCAGCAATTTTACACCTCATATATATATATATATTATATATACATGTCATTGAATTTGTGACACTATATATATATATATTTATATTTGTAGTTCATACACTTCTACATAGTATAATAGCCGCTAATTCAATTGCCGGCTTTTGTGAAAATGCAGAACCCGACATGAAATGACACTTGGTGTACATAGGGTTAACCATGTCCTTTGCTATCTGATTTGCACAAACAATTACATCAGTCTATGTGTGCAAAATTTCACATCTGTAGGGGTTAATTAAAGGTGTAAATTCGTAGCAAAAAAGTCCGTTTTTTTTACAACGAATTTACACCTTTAATTAACCCCTACAGGTGTGAAATTTTGCACACATAGACTGATTTAATTGTTTGTGCAAATTAGATAGCAAAGGACATGAAAATACATGGTTAACCCTATGTACACCAAGTGTCATTTCATGTCGGGTGCTTCTGTCTTTTCACAGAAGCCGGCTTTACCCGGCAATTGAATCAGAGGATATTTTACTATGTAGAAGTGTATAAACTATACATATATGTATATATATATGTCACAATGACATGTATATATATATATATATGTATTCTATGTGTGTATATTTAGTGTTTACAAGGAAAGAATGGGGTTTTTTTAGTTACGATATTTTGTTCCCATAGACTTACATGGGACTTCCGGTATCGGTATCGGGTATCGCCGATATTTTAATGATATCGGCGATACCATTCCGATTCCGATACTTTTGGATATCGGAAAGTATCGCTCAACTCTAATTGCAACGTATTAGCGATTAAAGCAATCGCAGGTAAAAAAAAAAAAAGTTGTAAAAAAATAAAATAAAACTTTTAAGCCGCTCATTTTTCAAGTGAAAAACAAAACAAAAATGAAAACAAACTACAGTGGCAGGTAAAAGTTTGTGCACCCCTGGTCAAAATTACTGCTGTTAGCAGTTAAGCAAGTTGAAGATGAAATAATATCTAAAAGGCTTAACGTTAATGACGACTCATTTCCTTTGTATTTAAGGCAAAAAAAATATATAGTTTCATCTTTTACATTTTAAGAATTACAAAAAGGAAAATGGGCCTATGCAAAAGTTTGATGGATAGTACCATGGATAGTACCTAGTAGCACCCCTGTTTTCAAACTATCACAGCTTGTAAACACTTTTTTTTTTAAACCAACTTTTTATTGATTTTCTTGCATACAATATACAAATTGTATAATAGAAAAGATAAGTATTAGCATATAAAAATATATCAAACATCGTAATAACTATCAAGGAATCTCACTAAATTCACAAAATCCTTCTAGTTTGCCTCTATCACCTCCTCCTCCTTATATAGTCTTCCTTCCTATTTTCCTCCTCCCAACCTTCAACAGTTTCCTATGTCTTAAATCCAACCTTACTTAACAACCCTAACCCTTCCCTCCCACTCCCCATGCGACTTGGCCTCAGAACCTCCCCTATATTTTCAGTATACCTAGGGATCCTAACAGATCTTCCTTCATGTACCATTCAGTAGATACAAATGTTAACATTATTTGTCTTATTTCATCTCCTGAGCATATACCACTTATGAACTTTCTCCATTTACTGAAAAAAATTGCTATCGATCTTTCCTTGCTCCTCTCCACCACCACTTTCTCTAGCTTGAGAGTTTTTTTCATCTGGTTTATCACCTCTTCTCTCGAGGGAATTTCTCTCACCAACCATTTCTGGAGAATTGGGCTTTTACTTATCATGACTATATCGTGGAAGAGAGATGATATTGTACCCCCTTCTTTATCCCCTCCCTCCTGATGATGATAATGGAATAGCCAAGCCATTGGTTCCAGCTCCATGTTCCTATTCCAGATTGTTCAAACCAACCCCTGAACTTGCTTCCAAAATCCCTCAATTTTTCCGCACTGCCAAATCCCATGTTATAAGTCCGTTCTTTCTGTACCATATTTCCGACATTTCATCAGTTTGTCTTGGTGTCTAATATTAAAAAAATTGAAACCATATATAGCCCTATGTATAAGTCTATATTGAGTGTCTCTCCAGATTTCGTTTACTATCTTCTTACTCATCTCCATCCACCCTTTCAAGATTTTTTCTTCCCTTTCTTGGTCTCCCAACTCCTTTGCCCATCCCTCTAAAATTTTCCCTGGTATGTTGGGAACTAATGCTTCTCTCAAATCCCTATAAAGACCTGAAATGGTAATCTCACGGATGTCCTTTAATAAAATTGTGTCAAAGTGGTTCACCTCATATTCATTGTTTATGTGGAGTAATTTCCTCATTATCCCTTGCTTTATCTGTTCATACTGGAGAGTCTGAAACATGCGCAAATCATATTTCTCTCTTATTTCCCCACATGTCATCCATCTCCGCTCTGTATCATGCATCAAGTTCCTTAAAGTCTTTATCCCCTTCTCCCTTCACTCTCTAAACAGGTCATTGTCCCTCCCCTGTGGGAAATCTGGGCTTGCCCAGATGCTAATGAATTTCGAAATATTCCATGCTAGCCCAAACTTTTTCCTAACCGCCTTCCAGGTCATAACTGTATCCCTACATAGCAATGAGTGTTTAAGATTGGGTGGTAAATTTGGTATGGATGTATGTAATATTGATCTCAGGTCCCATTGCTTACAGAAATCGGCTTCTAAAGTCCAATCAGAATGTCTACTTGTTTGTCTAATCCAGTCAATTGCATGTCTCAAAAAGCAATCCAAGTTATAGCCTCTAATGTTGGAAGCTGATCCCCCCATCTCCGTTGGTAGCAGTAATTTATTAGCGTTAATCCTCGGTCTCTTTCCCTTCCACAAAAAGTGAGAGAATGCCTTTGTCAGTCTTTTTACATCTGTATGTTTGAGAAGTAATGGGATTGTCTGCATGGGGTAAAGGAGCCTAGAAAAGCTCATCATTTTTATCAGATGATTTCTTCCCAAAAGGGTCAGCGAAGATTACCCACCCCTGCAGTTCTTTCTCTATACGTTCGATTAGTGAGGAATAATTTAAGGAAATATAAAGCTTTTGGATCCCTCCCCACCAGTACTCCCAAGTATTTAATTGTTTTTCTGGCAATAGGTAATGTCACATAGTGAGCCTCTCTCGCTCTCTCCTCTCTTTTTTCACCCAAAAAGAGTATTTCACATTTATCTTTGATAAGTCTGAATCCTGCCAATTTCCCGAACCCCTCAATTTGTGCTATAACTTCACTCAGTTGTGTTTGGGCCTACCTCATAAACAGGACAATATCATCAGCAAACTGCCAAACACAATGCTCTTCCCTCACTTTGATCTCTTCAAACCATCGACCATAATTCAAACGCCTGGCCAGTGGTTCAATAGCTAAATTGAATAACAAAGGTGACATCGGGCAACCCTGCCTGGTTTCCTTTAACAAAGGAATGTTCTTGATAAGAATCCTGGGGTGTTCACCCTAGCATGAGGTTTGCGTAGAGCACCTGTACAAAGTTTCTAAAGGTTCCATGCAAACCCACATGATCTAGCACCTGTTCCAGCCATGACCACCTCACATTGTCAAATGCTTTTTTCCGCATCCAGGGTGACCAAGGCTGGAATTTCTCCCCCTTTCCGCTTAGCTATGTCAATTGCCAACATTATTTCTAATGTTTGTCATGCCGAGCGTCCCTTAACAAATCCCGCCAGGGGGAGATCTATAATCTCTGGCAATATCAATGCCAAACTATTAGCCATCAACTTTGCCAAAACTTTCAGATCCTGGTTGATTAACGAGGATAGGCCTATAACTAGTTGGGTCCTCTAAATTATTTCTGCTTTAGGGGATGAGCTTTAAAGTATGCTGTATTAAGGGTAGCCGAGACTCCCTCTCCCCCAAATATCTTGTTAAATAAATCCTTCAATACAGGTAAGATTGTTCCTTTAAAATCTTGATGAAACTGCCATTAAACCCGTCTGGCCTCGGGCTTTCGTTGAGCTCATCCCTGACTTCACCTATTTCTTCTCCGGTCACCTACCCATTCAATATCTCTAGATGCCTCTGTAAACCTAGTCATTTGAGTTCCCCTTATCCACTCCTCTCCTTCCCCCCTCTTCGCTAATCCCTCCTCTTTGTATATGATCTGCATATAAAGTCTCCCAGGATATCATTTATTCCTTCGGATCTGTTGTTTTGTTTTCCCATAGCATTCCTCAGTGCCGTTATATGAGTCATTGGTCGCCTTCCCCTTGCCAAGTTTGCCATTAATTTTCCTGCCTTATTTCCTTAACGCGTCAACTAAGCCTCCTGTTGTGTCCTGTACATATTCTCCTTCCTTTCTGCCCAGTTTTCAAAGTCTCCCATCGCCTCCACCCACTTTGCTTTCGTCACTCTTGATGGTTTTTCCAGAAAGACCGTATATGCTTCCCTAACTAACCGACTGGCTTCTTGAAATTTTTCTTACTCCTGTCGTTTTGCCTTTGTCATGTATCCCATCACCTTCCCCCTCAATACTGCCTTGGCCGTCTCCCAAAACAACCCTATCCTCTATGTTCCTGATTCGTCAGTGTGTAGTCCACCCACCAAAATCTCAAGTTTTCGTCTGTCGCCAAGAAAGTGGGGAATTGCCAAATATAGTCCTGTCCTCTCTGAGCTTTGTCAACTACACTTGCTACCACTGGACTATGGTCTGAAATCACCATATTTTCTATATCAATCTTCTCCACCCTCTGCATCAAAGTCTCACTTGTCAAGAGAAGATCAATGCGTGACCACGAGTCATGCGGGTGTGAGTAGTGCATAAACTCTTGTGGATGATACATTCTCCAACTGTCGTGTAGGGACGTGGCTTCCATCATCGCTTTTAAAGGTCCCTCCGTATGCCTCCCCCATTTCCCCTGGCTTCTCCTGTCTTCTTCCTGGGAGACTACAGTGTTAAAATCACCTCCCACCATTTTACACACTTCCCCATCAAGTAATATCCTGTTTGTTATGTTTTCGAAAAAATTTTTTTGTTCCGTGTTGGGAGCGTAAACATTGTGCATACTAAAAGTGCCCTGAGATCTTGATATGTAGGTATCTTCCTTCCTCATCTGATTCTTGTGACTCCACCGTGTGTGCCATGCTCTTGTTGATCCTAATGAGCACTCCTGCCTTCCTACCTTGTGATGCCGACCCATTCACCTTTCCCACCCACATCTTGTCCATACGGAAGAAATCCTCTTTCTGCAAATGTGTCTCCTGTAATAAAGCAATTCAGTTTTAAGCCTCTTGAGGTGACGTAAAATCATATTTCGTTTGTGTGGAGATCTAAGTCCCTTGACATTCCATGTTACTATCCTAACCATAATCCCTTAAAATGGTTGCTCTTTTTCCGGGCCGTGTCGCCTGAACTAGAAAAACTACTTTCCAATTCACCCCCACCTCTCACCCCTCAACTGATTGCTTGAAACCACCCTCGTTTTCAACTGTACATAAACATTTTTCCACTTCCATTTTTTCTGAGATGCTTAATTAACCTCCAAACCACTGCTATAAGTCGAACCCTCTTGATGGACACCCCTTTCCTGTTGTCTCCCTCCTCCCCTCTCATAAACTCCCACCATTTCCATCCTTTCCCATCATTTTTTGCAGATTTACCACGGTATACTTCTAGTTAGGAGACAGAGAAACGCACAAGACATAACAATACCTTATGACCGTTTTTCTCCTCCCAACGGTCCAAAAATGACAGTCTCTGCTTCCTCATCGCAAATCACAAGCGACCGCTTCTTCCTCCTTTCTTCCCAGTTGACGTTGCGTGTGTCTTTTTTCTTTTGGACTTTCCGCCCTGATGCCCGCTTGACTCCGCCCTGATTCTGGATCCAGTCTATCTGAAGATGATCTGATAGAAACAGAGCCTCCTCCATGAGATTCCATGTCAGTCCCCTCTTTTGGGTTCTTGTCCTGTCGCTGTGACCTTCCATCCTGGGTTAACATCCGCTCTGCTTCCATCGGGTCCCGAAAAGTCTGAGTCACTCCATCTGGCCCTCTTACCCTCAATATTGCAGGGTAGAGGAGCTGGAATTTGATGTGTTTGTGGTAAAGAGTTGTGCACACCTGGTTAAAAGCTTTTAGTTTCCGGGTGACTTCCGCAGAGTAGTCCCCAAATATTAAGATCTTATGTCCTTGAATACACAGAGGTTGCTTTCTGTTCCTGAAGGCCCTCAGGATTTCTTCCTTGTCTTTGTATTCTAGATATTTGACTATGACCTCACGTGATCTGGACCTTACGTCTTGCCTGGATGTATCAGCTGTATTGGTCGCCCTCTCCTCCCGCCTCGTCATCGGCCCCACTCTGTGGGCTCTTTCCACACGACAGCTTTGTGTTAAGCCCAGGGCCTGTGGAAGCTCTTTCTCACAGATTGCATCCAGCTGGCTTGACATCACTGACTCCGGCAGTCCCACAACTCTCAGATTGCTCCTCCTTGACCTGTTTTCCAGGTCATCAATTTTTTCTTTCATCATCTGGGTGCTCATGCCTAATTCTTTAAATCTGCTCTCCAGCCGTGCCAGTGTATCTTCAGCGTCGGACACCCTCTGTTCTGCGTCAGCCAGCCGGACATTCTGATGCTCTATGTCCTCGTCTAATCCTGCTAACGCCTCCTTCACAGTAACCTTAAGAGCTTCTCTGACCTCTGCAGCCAAGTGATCTGCTACTTCTCTGGCCAGTCTGGAATAGTTGATCTCTCCCTCACTCAGCCTCTGTGATTCATTATCAGGTACAACGCTTCTACTCCTCTGTCTGTCAGCGTTCTCCTCTTCAGCTCCCTCCTCTCCCTCTCTGCTGGCGCCATCTTGAGACCGTACACCTCCCACACTCTGGACATTGTCTCCGCTCTGCTCGGTGTGCCCCCACTCCTGAGGAGATACTGCTCCATGCACTGCCCCTTGGAAAGGTTATCGGCTGTTTTCACACCTTCTTGGGGAGTCTCCTTGTCGTTTTTGTGAGATTTAATGCAGCGGCTAGCTGGAGCTTATAACATCCCTCGCATCACAGCGCTGGAACAGAAAGTGTTCTTGTAATCACTTTTTGTAGCCAGCCAAGAGTCTTTAAATTCTTGTATGACAAATTTTCATCCATTCTTCCTTGGAAAATTCTTCCAGTTCTGTGAGATTCCTGGGTCCTCTTGCATGCACTGCTACAGTAGGTATGGAAAGTATTCAGACCCCTTTTCATTTTTCACTCTGTTTCATTGCAGCCATTTGGTAAATTCAAAAAAGTTCATTTTCTTTCTCATTAATGTACACTGCACCCTATCTTGACTTAAAAAAAACACAGAAATGTAGAAATTTTTGCAAATATATTAAAAAAAAACAAAAACTGAATTATCAAATGGTCATAATAAGTATTCAGACCCTTTGCTCAGACACTCATATTTAAGTCACATGCTGTCCGTTTCCTTGTGATCCTCCTTGAGATGGTTCTACTCCTTCATTGGAGTCCAGCTGTGTTTAATTAAACACATAGAACTTGATTTGTAAAGGCACACACCTGTCTGTATAAGCCCTCACAGCTCACAGTGCATGTCAGACCAAATTAGAATCATGAGGTCTAAGGAATTGGCCAAGGTGCTCAGAAACAGAATTGTGGCAAGGCACAGATCTGGCCAAGGTTACAAAAGAATTTCTGCAGTACTTGAAGTTCCTAAGAGCACAATGGCCTCAATAATCCTTAAATGGAAGAAGTTTGGGACCAACAGAAGTCTTCCTATACCTGGCCATCCAGCCAATCTGAGCAACCGTGGGAGCCTAAGCCTTGGTGAGACAGGTAAAGAAGAACCCCAAGATCACTGTGGCTGAGCTGGGAGAAAGTGCCACAAAGTCACCTATCACTGCAGCCCTCCACCAGTCAGGCCTTTATGGCAGAGTGGCCCGACGGAAGCCTCTCCTCAGTGCCAGACATATGAAAGACCGCATAGAGTTTGCTAAAAAACACATGAAGGACTCCCAGACTATGAGAAATAAGATTCTCTGGTCTAATAAGATGAAGATAGAACTTTTTGGTGATAATTCTAAGCGGTATGTGTGGAGAAAACCAGGCAGTGCTCATCACCTGCCCAATACAATTCCAACATTGAAACATCGTGGTGGGAGCATCATGCTATGGGGGTGTTTTTCAGCTGCAGGGACAGGACGACTGGTTGCAATTGAAGGAAACATGAATGCTGCCAAGTACAGAGGTATCCTGGATGAAAACCTCTTCCAGAGTGCTCTGGACCTCAGACTTGGCCAAAGGTTCACCTTCCAACAAGGCAATGACCCTAAGCACACAGTTAAAATGACTAAGGAGTGGCTTCAGAGCAACTCTGTGACCATTCTTGACTGTCCCAGCCAGAGCCCTGACCTAAACCCAATTGAGCATCTCTGGAGAGACCTAAAAATGGCTGTCCACCAACATTCACCATCCAACCTGATGGAACTGGAGAGGATTTGCAAGGAAGAATGGCAGAGGATCCCCAAATCCAGGTGTGAAAAACCTGTTGCATCATTCCCAAGAAGACTCATGGCTGTACTAGCTCAAAAGGGAGCTTCTACTCAATACTGAGCAAAGGGTCTGAATACTTATGACCATCTGATATTTCAGGTTTTCGTTTTTAAAAAAATTGCAAAAATTTCTACATTTCTGTTTTTTTTCAGTCAAGATGGGGTGCAGAGAATACATTAATGAGAAAAAATGAACTTTTTTGAATTTACCAAATAGCTGCAATGAAACAAAGAGTGAAAAATTTAAAGGGTCTGAATACTTTCCGTACCCACTATAGTTTGAACTCTAGCCACAGATTTTCAATGATGTTAAGATCAGGGGTTAGTGAGGGCCATAGTAAAACCTTCAGCTTGCACCTTTTGAACTAGTCTATTGTGGATTCTGATACATATTTAGGATCATTATCCATTTGTAGAAGCCAACCTCTTTTCAACTTCAGCTATTTTACAGATGGTGTTTTGTTTGCATCCAGAATTTGTTGAAATTTCATTGAATCCACACTTGCCTCTACCCGTGAAATGTTCCCTGTGCCATTGGCTGCAATATAACCCCAAAGCATCAGTGATCCACCCCCATGATTGGCAAGAGGTTCTTTTCCTGAAATTCTGTGCCCTTTTTTCTCCACACATACCTTTGATCATTGTTGCCAAAGAGTTCTATTTCACCCTTATCTGTCCACAGGACTTGTTTCCAAAATGCATCAGGTTTGTTTAGATGTTCTTTTGAATACTTCTGATGCTGAATTTTATGGTGAGGACTCAGGAGAGGTTTTCTTCTGATGATTCTTCCATGAAGGCCATATTTGTGCAGGTGTCTCTAAACAGTAGAACAATGTACCACAACTCCAGAGTCTGATAATCTTTCTGAAGGTCTTTTGAAGTCAAGTGGGGGTTCTTTTTTGCCTCTCCAACAATCTCACAAGCAGCTCTCACTAAAATTTTGCTTGATCTTCCAGGTTTTATTTTGACCTCCACTGTTCCTGTTAACTGTTATGATTTGGTAGCTGAGGAGAGCAGGCAAAAACGGCAATACACCAGAGAGGTTGGAATCTACTGGATTGCAGTACCCTGACTAACCACCACAACTAAAGGCAGCCGTGGAGCGTTCCTAAGTTGGTCCTAGACGCCTCGTCACAGCCTGAGAGGTTAACTACACCTAAAGATAGAAAGAGGAAAGCTATCTGCCCCGGAGCAGATCCCCAAAGAACATAGGAAGCCCCCAAACATGTAATGGCGGTTAGACAAGAGGAAATACAGACACAGATAGAAAATAGTATGAGCAAACGTTGGGGCCCAATCTTCCTAGAAAGAAAAGGATAGGAAGGACACTTACTGCAATCCAAAAAACCCTAAAAAAAAACAACTCTACTAATTGCAAAAACACCTGAGATCACACGACCTCTACCACCTAAATTAGTTCTCTGGTGTAACAAAACTAAGCCGCAGCCACTGAAAAAACTGGAAAAGGCAAATGAACAAATAACAGTGGCTCAGATAAACTGAGAGGAGCACAAGCCCCCGGAGGGGACCTGGCTGACCTCCACAGAAGTACAGAGAACAATGCAAATAGCAAGCACAAAAATAAAAGCAGAAAATATCTTATCTGATAGCAGAAGATGCAGGCAAGACTCAGCAAGCTTCAAAGTGAACCAGGAACCACAGTTGAGACAAGAACAATTGATCACCGGCAAACATGATGGGAGGGAACCTCCCTTATATAAGACCAGTCTGTAACTCCTGATTGCCAATCTTCACAATCTTCATTGAATGGTTCAGTACTGTTTGTAACCACCAGAGGGAGCTTCTGCTCAGAATTCATTTCTAACACATTCACAACAGTTAACTTTAATTTTTTAATTAGATTTCAAACTGAGGAAAGGGCACCTTGAAAACACTTTGCTATCTTTTTATAGCTCTATACTGCTTTGTGGGCCTCCACCACTTTTATTTTCAGAGTGCTAGGCAGCAGCTTAAAAGAACCCATGGCTGCAGTTTTTTTGGCACAAGGTTAGAGGAGGCTGGATTTTATAAAGCTGGAAAATTTGTATCGCCTGGTGTTTCTGATGATAGTGAACAATCATAACCCTAACAGGCTAATTAAGGTCTGAAACCTCTGTCAAAGGTTATCTCAGCACTGAAATCTCCAAGGGTTCCAAAACTTTTGCATCGGCCCATTTCCTTTTTGTAATTTTTTAAAATGTATTCAGTATTGCCACATCCACAAAAGTTGAATCTATGAAAATATAAAATAAAGGTAAATTTCTGGCAAACGTTGTAAAGCCAAAGGAAATAAAAATCAAAAGTCCAGAATTGCGGTTGTTTTTGTCATCGTAACTGCTAAAACAAACAAAAAAGACATACATCTCTATCAGTAAAGAAATAAAATAGTTTGCCTCTTGGAAGGAGAGGAACAAATGAAAGTGCAAAAAGGAAAAGAGTCGCCCAGTCGGGAATGAATTAAAGGGATCCAATTCTGATAAATAAATATATTAGGGAAATGCTTTTTTTATGATTTTTTTCTAATATACTAGTCTAGGCTCGACCAAATATGTAACTATGCTATATGGGGTGGCTTAAAGGTGTTCTATCCATCCATTCATCCAGCCATACATTTACTTCAACATTTGACTCCACAGCTCAGCAAGCACTACTATTCCAATAAATCCAGTACCAAGATGGCCATTTTCTATCTCACTGGCAAAAATCCTAGATTTGAGTTGTATTAGAATAGCACCGCCTATTTTTAACCTTTAACCCTAATCCAAGCATTTTTTAGAGATTACAGAGTGTAGCACTATTATATTCAGAAGGCACAGAATAGAGATGTCATGCAAAGCAGGGACAGCTATCTCGGCAGAGACTAAGTAGAAGTCAGAAGAAGTCATCGTGATGGTCTGAACCAGGTGCAGAAGAAAAGGAAGGAGAATTAATCCAATGAGCAAGGAAATCATCTGAGTTACTGAATGAAATTTTCCTTTTTTCTGCCTATGTCCGATCAGTATAGTAAAATCCAAAGCTGTCCTTACATCCATGCCTCTGCTTGTTTCCTCTGCTTCTGTTACCAGGTGGCTCTTCAACATCATTGAGAGTGATGATATACTGGGACTTGTGATGTCATTCAGACAGGGAGCTTAGTGGTTAATTCTAGTACAAGGTCATCTCATTAACCTTCTTATATGAGCCTTTGTTGCGGCTCACACTATATAAGCCCCTATCTCCCTCAGTTCTTTCGCCAGTTATAAGCTATACATAACCCTGGTTCTGCCACTACACCTCTGCTGTCCTAATCCTTTGTGTAATTCAGCTACTGTCCTGGTATTGTTCAGATTTTTGCCTTTGCCTGATAATTGTGACTTTTTCTTTCTGACTTCTCGGGCTTTAACCCTCTTCTTCAAGCCTGCTCCACCGGCCAGCAGCTACTCCATGGACCCAACCCAGATGGTCTCATGTAAGTCCAAATCCCAGTACAGGGGTTAAATGGTGAAAGCCAGGGTTCCTCTCGGTGGTCCTAGACTGAGTGACATAAAGCTCTATGTCTGGCATCTGTTTGTAAACTATGGAAGACATCCAGATGCTAATTAACCTCATTTAATGGGGCTGATCAGCATGGTGACCTGTGGCATTTCAAACTGCAAATCAGCGTCAGAAATCGAATAGGTTTCTAACTGTGATTCCTCTGCAAATAAGTGTGAGTTATCTCTTTGGTGTGAACTTACACTTAATTATTTGTCTTATTTATTACCATTTAGAATTTTTGTATTATTCTTACTACACTATTTTTTTCATTGTTGTAATTGGTACTATTATTTATTACAATACATAACTTCACTTTACTATGTAAAATGACAAGAGTCCTGATTTATCCATATATTATTTCCTTCTTATAGCAATTTTATTTCTTGGGTGAGGCTGGAGAGAACTAGGAAGATTGCCTGCTCAGCTCTTCCAAGAACAACTTCAATGTATTTTCAGACACACGGTTTAATTCAGACTTTTTCCACACTCATTGAGTCTTTGTATACGCCAAAACCCAACAAATTAAAAAGTGGAAGTGGCAGATTAGGAAATTTATTAGGCATTTTCAACTATTTTCCATGTAGCTGCCAGCGACCACGAGTTCCAGGGACAATCTCAAGGCTTCAAGCCTTATATCAAGAGAAACCGCTAGGTGGCCACTTACCAGCGGTTTCAGCAGCCCTGACAGTGGGAGCCCGGAGCCTCCGATGGCCTGTGACTGCGGTACTCACAGCGCCCGAGTGCTGGGCAAGATGATAGCAATACAGCAGAGCTGGAGTGAGCAGAACACCAAGTGGTGAGTATACTGCCAGGACCTGCGGTCATGTGACCCCAGGGGGCGGAGCTCAGTGTCCTGCAGCTGGGGATGAGTGCAGGAAGCTACAGGGACCCTGGAGAATGGATAGGGGGTCACCGGACACCAGGGAGAGGACGGGGAACCAGAGGGAGATGAAATCCAAGACAAGCCGAGGTCAGTAAACATGAGAGACAACGCAGTACACAAGGAGCAGGCTAATAAAGAATTGTCAGGGACGTGGCAGGAGTCAGAAAACCAGAGAAGCATATACACAGTACAGAATCAAGAGGCAAAATCACAACGGGAAACAGAACCGGGTCAGAACCATACAAACAAACTAGAACACAGGCACAAGGCACAGGCAATCAGGGGTCAACACACTCAGCCAAGGGCAAAAGTATAACTGACGGGGATTGGAGCTTCCTAGGGCTATAAGAAGCTCTCCCCGAACCAAAGAGAGGCCACAATAATAAACCCCAGGTGTGCAGGTCAGAGCCTGCACTAGGATCAAGACATTAACCCCTGGCATGCAGGTCAAACCTGCACTGGGATCATGACACCTTATTCCTGGAAATGTATGTTCCTGAAAATGATCTTATTGATCAAAAGTATTCTCGATACTGTACAATACATAAGACCAGTCTCTATATACTACATTCTACATAGGCCTGCTTATAGTAAGGGTAAAAGGGGCATTCCTCAAGGTTAGACCATTCGGGTCATTTTTTTATTCACGGACAAAGACAAGGCCATTTTTTAATTCAGATGCAAAGTGAAACCCATTTTTTATTCAGGGAGTTTGCATCTTCTTATAATGAGGGGGCACACAGTGAGCATTTTTTATTTAGAGATTATTATGTTTATAATGACAATATTCAGATGTCACAGTACAGAGGTTTGATGCAAAAGCAAAGTGAACATCTGTAGAAATGAGGTAGAAATTGGGAGAAGTAATCATGATGGTCCAGGCCAAGTGGAGAATAAAAGACAGGAGAATGACTCCAATCTACAAAGAAGTCATCTTCACCTAATGTTAATATTTTATTTTTCCTCTGTCTGTTTCTGATCATAAAGTAAAATCCAAGCTCTGAACTTCATTTTCCTTAACAGCAGAAATCAGGGCTGTCAGTGGGTCTGCTCTCTTGCACAATTTATCAAAGGAAGCACAGGAGCCGGGACACGAAGCAAGTAGGATGACGACATCGCAAGAAGATGGGAGGCGCCGGACCCGGACTTGCAACGCCCATCGGACCGGACAGCATCGGACCGCCCCCCAGGTGAGTATAATAAAACTTGTTTTTCTTATCTTTCAGGTTAGATCAGGGGCTTATCTACAGCATTATAGAATGCTGTAGATAAGCCCTGAAAGTCAGTGGCTGCAGCTTATAGCTGAAAAACGAGATGACAGGTTCGCTTTAAATGGATGTATTTTTGCTAAAGAACATTTTGGCAGCTAGGTATCTTTATGCCCCTGTACATTCAGCTTTAATGTGGCTTATGGTCATACATGAGCTGAAAGAAACCCCGAAAGAGACATTTAAAATAGTTACACACTCCCTGTCAGACCGTCATAGCGAGCTCACTGATGGATTCTCAGTTATCCCATTCAGCAGCCAGCAATAAAGACAATGCAATGCAAAGACTATAAAAGGAAAACAGTGCAGAATTCTTAATGTAAATTATTTTTAGCCAACAATACATAAATTTAAGTAAAAAAAAGTGACCCCCAGAGAACCCTTTTAAGTTAAAAAAAGCTGTTTTATTCACCAGTATACATGAGAGTTTTCATCGATGATTGGTGATTGGAAAAGACCAGTCACAGTTGAAAAGTTAAATGTGTATATGTGTACGGGTGAGTAATACACCCTTTATTTTTTACTTAATGTGGGGAGGTGCGGATTTTCTTTGATCTTCCCTGTTCCATCATGTCATCAGATCCTGATTGAAGGAGCTGCGGCAGGGACTGTACTCAGCTGCAGGTCGGGACATGTCTGTAGGATGTTGTTGCGTTGTGTAATGAACATATTTTGCTGTATTTTGTGTTACATAATAGTTGCCATTCCAGAGGTATGGTATCATTGTAGTAATAATATCCAGGAACGCAGCTGAGGTGCAAGGAGAGCGCTCACCAGAAACATTGCTCACATGTGTATTCCCGATGCGATTAGTCTGGAGTAGAGTTGAGCATTCCGATACCGCAAGTATCGGGTATCGGCCGATATTCGCTGTATCGGACTTTAGATACTTAGTTCCGATATTTTCCATATATCGTATACCGGAATCGGAAGTTCCCATAATTCTTTGCGAGGCAATGTGATTTTAGTCAGCCAATGAGGAATCCTAAGAAGTGTGGGCACATCCTGTACTGCTGCGGTCATGTTAACTAATGGCATGGCTGTGATTGGATGCTGAAATGATGTCAGAATGCACTATAAAAGGCGCCGCCGCCATTTTAGCGTCACTGTGCTGTGAATTCAGATAGGGACAGAACGCTGCTCTGCTGACTCTGAGAGACAGTTAGAGATTGCGATTTTGTGTACTGTGCTTTAGGCAGGCTAGTTTACCAACCGCTGTGTAAAGCTTCCTTTTGCCTTGCAGTGTTGTTTTCACAGCTCTGCAAGGTGTGTGTGTGCGTGCAGGTGACGCTGCAGTTTGCTCTGCATCCAACGCTGTTTGTAGGCATCTGCACGTGTCACTCACAGACTTATTTTTTTCTTTAGTGTAATTCTTGCTGCTCCATTCAATTGAAATTATAGTGTGACGTGCTTCCATCCGTATCCAATACATTGGTTGCAAACACTATAGAAGTACACAAAGGAGCCTTTCACAGATAGTGAGCAGTTGTGTTTCAGTGTTCACTGCAGTCTGTGAGGTATTTTTTTTTAAATGCAGATCACGCTCCAGTTACTTCTTCAACTAATGCTGCGTGTACTCTGCTGAGCGTGTGTCACTGCCTCATCATTGTCATTTTTCTAAAATTGTTGCTGCTCCATTCTATTGAAAAAAAACTAAAATCTATGAGTGTGACGTGCTTCCATCCTGATACAATACATTGCTTGCAAACACTATAGAAGTACACAAAGGAGCCTTTCACAGATAGTGAACAGTTGTGTTTCAGTGTTCACTGCAGTCTGTGAGTTTTTTTTTTTTTTGAGTGCAGATCACGCTCCAGTTACTTCTTCAACTAATGCTGCGTGTACTCTGCTGAGCGTCTGTCACTGGCTCATCCTTGTCATTTTTCTAAAATTGGTGCTGCTTTATTCTATTTTAAATTTACTAAAATCTATTAGTGTGACGCTCTTCCATCAAAATACAATACATTGCTTGCAAACATAATAGAAGTCCACAAAAAGGCCTTTCACAGCAAGTGAACAGTTGTGTTCAGTGTTCACTCTAGTCTGAGGTTTAAATTTTTGGTAGGAGTGTAGATCCCGCTCCACTTACTTCAACCACCGCTGCGTGTACTCTGCTGAGTGTCTGTCACTGGCTCATCCTTGTCATTTTTCTAAAATTGGTGCTGCTTTATTCTATTTTAAATTTACTAAAATCTATTAGTGTGACGCTCTTCCATCAAAATACAATACATTGCTTGCAAACATAATAGAAGTCCACAGAAAGGCCTTTCACATCAAGTGAATCAGTGTTCACTCTAGTCTGAGGTTTAAATTTTTGGTAGGAGTGTAGATCCCGCTCCACTTACTTCAACCACCGCTGCATGTACTCTGCTGAGTGTCTGTCACTGGCTCATCCTTGTCATTTTTCTAAAATTGGTGCTGCTTTATTCTATTTTAAATTTACTAAAATATATTAGTGTGACGCTCTTCCATCAACATACAATACATTGCTTGCAAACATAATAGAAGTCCACAAAAAGGCCTTTCACAGCAAGTGAATCAGTGTTCACTCTAGTCTGAGGTTTAAATTTTTGGTAGGAGTGTAGATCCCGCTCCACTTACTTCAACCACCGCTGCGTGTACTCTGCTGAGTGTCTGTCACTGGCTCATCCTTGTCATTTTTCTAAAATTGGTGCTGCTTTATTCTATTTTAAATTTACTAAAATCTATTAGTGTGACGCTCTTCCATCAAAATACAATACATTGCTTGCAAACATAATAGAAGTCCACAAAAAGGCCTTTCACATCAAGTGAATCAGTGTTCACTCTAGTCTGAGGTTTAAATTTTTGGTAGGAGTGTAGATCCCGCTCCACTTACTTCAACCACCGCTGCGTGTACTCTGCTGAGTGTCTGTCACTGGCTCATCCTTGTCATTTTTCTAAAATTGGTGCTGCTTTATTCTATTTTAAATTTACTAAAATATATTAGTGTGACGCTCTTCCATCAAAATACAATACATTGCTTGCAAACATAATAGAAGTCCACAAAAAGGCCTTTCACAGCAAGTGAATCAGTGTTCACTCTAGTCTGAGGTTTAAATTTTTGGTAGGAGTGTAGATCCCGCTCCACTTACTTCAACCACCGCTGCGTGTACTCTGCTGAGTGTCTGTCACTGGCTCATCCTTGTCATTTTTCTAAAATTGGTGCTGCTTTATTCTATTTTAAATTTACTAAAATCTATTAGTGTGACGCTCTTCCATCAAAATACAATACATTGCTTGCAAACATAATAGAAGTCCACAAAAAGGCCTTTCACAGCAAGTGAACAGTTGTGTTCAGTGTTCACTCTAGTCTGAGGTTTAAATTTTTGGTAGGAGTGTAGATCCCGCTCCACTTACTTCAACCACCGCTGCGTGTACTCTGCTGAGTGACTGTCACTGGCTCATCCTTGTCATTTTTCTAAAATTGGTGCTGCTTTATTCTATTTTAAATTTACTAAAATCTATTAGTGTGACGCTCTTCCATCAAAATACAATACATTGCTTGCAAACATAATAGAAGTCCACAAAAAGGCCTTTCACAGCAAGTGAACAGTTGTGTTCAGTGTTCACTCTAGTCTGAGGTTTAAATTTTTGGTAGGAGTGTAGATCCCGCTCCACTTACTTCAACCACCGCTGCGTGTACTCTGCTGAGTGTCTGTCACTGGCTCATCCTTGTCATTTTTCTAAAATTGGTGCTGCTTTATTCTATTTTAAATTTACTAAAATCTATTAGTGTTACGCTCTTCCATCAAAATACAATACATTGCTTGCAAACATAATAGAAGTCCACAAAAAGGCCTTTCACAGCAAGTGAACAGTTGTGTTCAGTGTTCACTCTAGTCTGAGGTTTAAATTTTTGGTAGGAGTGTAGATCCCGCTCCACTTACTTCAACCACCGCTGCGTGTACTCTGCTGAGTGTCTGTCACTGGCTCATCCTTGTCATTTTTCTAAAATTGGTGCTGCTTTATTCTATTTTAAATTTACTAAAATCTATTAGTGTGACGCTCTTCCACCAAAATACAATACATTTCTTGCAAACATAATAGAAGTCCACAAAAAGGCCTTTCACAGCAAGTGAACAGTTGTGTTCAGTGTTCACTCTAGTCTAAGGTTTAAATTTTTGGTAGGAGTGTAGATCCCGCTCCACTTACTTCAACCACCGCTGCGTGTACTCTGCTGAGTGTCTGTCCCTGGCTCATCCTTGTCATTTTTCTAAAATTGGTGCTGCTACATTCAATTTCAAATAATTAAAATCTATTAGTGTGACATGCTTCCATCCATATCCAATACATTGGTTGCAAAGAATATAGAATTACACAAAGAGGGCTTTCACAGCTATTGAACAGTTGTGTGAAGTGTTCACTGTAGTCTGAGGTTTTCAGGTATTATTATATTTACTTGTATGCTTTTATTTAAAAGCCAAGAACAATGAAGGCAAACATTCGCACTGCAGCTGTTGTCAAAGTTCAACCCACATTATGCACTTCCAACATTGCCGCTTTTGAGGCATGATGTGAGTTTGATTTGCCTAAGTTATGGAGTGACAAAATGGCTCAGGGAACAAAACATAGAGATTTTGGGTCCATGGGCTGGAAACTCCCCAGATCTTAATCCCATTGAGAACTTGTGGTCAATCATCAAGAGACGGGTGGACAAACAAAAAATTAAAAATTCTGACAAAATGAAAGCATTCATTGTGCAAGAATGGACTGCTATCAGCCAGGATTTGGTCCAGAAGTTGATTGAGAGCATGCCAGGGAGAATTGCAGAGGTCTTGAAGAAGAAGGGTCAACACTAGAGTTGAGCGATACTTTCCGATATGCTAAAGTATCGGAATCGGAATGGTATCGCCGATATCACTAAAATATCGGCGATACCCGATACCGATACCGGAAGTCCCATGTAAGTCTATGGGAACAAAATATCGCAACTAAAAAAACCCCATTCTTTCCTTGTAAACACTAAATATACACACATAGAATACATATATATATATACATGTCATTGTGACATATATATATACATATATGTATAGTTTATACACTTCTACATAGTAAAATATCCTTTGATTCAATTGCCGGGTAAAGCCGGCTTCAGTGAAAAGACAGAAGCACCCGACATGAAATGACACTTGGTGTACATAGGGTTAAACATTTCTTTTCATGTCCTTTGCTATCTAATTTGCACAAACAATTAAATCAGACTATGTGTGCAAAATTTCACACCTCTAGGGGTTAATTAAAGGTGTAAATTCGTTGTAAAAAAAACGGACTTTTTTGCTACGAATTTACACCTTTAATTAACCCCTAGAGGTGTGAAATTTTGCACACATAGTCTGATTTAATTGTTTGTGCAAATTAGATAGCAAAGGACATGAAAAGACATGGTTAACCCTATGTACACCAAGTGTCATTTCATGTCGGGTTCTGCATTTTCACAAAAGCCGGCAATTGAATTAGCGGCTATTATACTATGTAGAAGTGTATGAACTACAAATATAAATATATATATATATGTGTCACAAATTCAATGACATGTATATATATATATGAGGTGTAAAATTGCTGAAAAAAAATGCGTGGGCTCCCGCCCTATTTTCGCAACCAGACAGACAAAGCCAGTGAGTGGGGCAGATAATAATAGCCCAGAGAGGGACCATCATTTTTGCCCCCCCCCGGCTACTAACATCTGCCCCCAGACACCCCAGGAAAGACAAATCTATAATTAGATTCACCCTTTCTGGCACTTTGCCCGTCTATTCCCATTGCCCTGTAGCGGTGGCGAATGGGTTAATATGGGGTTAAAGCCACCTTGCTATTGAAAGGTGACCTTAAGCCAGGTTAATAATTGAGAGCTGTCAATTAGACAACTATCAATTATTAATCCTATTGCATGAAATAAAAATAAAACACACACACTTTAATTAAAAATCATTTTAATGAAATAAAGACACATGTTTTTGACCATCTTTTATTTTACTGCAAAAACCATTTCCTGTAATAAAAATAAAATAAAAAAGCAAAATTATTCTTACCTATCCCATGCACAGTCAGGTCCCACGGTGTAATCCTTCAGAAAGGGTTAATGTTTACTGCAGGGACCGCAGCTAATGCTGCAGCCTCACAGTAAACCCCAAATGAATGAGTTCCTCTCCTGCCTGACAGGAGAGTAAAGGCTGGGTGTCACATAACGATACACCAGCGATCCCGACAACGATATGCACTTGTCAGGATCGCTGGTGTATCGCTACATGATCGCTGCTGAGCTGCCAAACAGGCAGCTCAGGCAGCGATCTGGGACAGCGACACTGCGGGTAACATCGCTTAAGGGCCCGTCTCACATAGCGATATCGCTACCGAGATCGCTGCTGAGTCACTAGTTTTGTGACGCAGCAGCGAGCTCACCAGCGATATCGCTGTGTGTGACATTCAGCGACGATCAGCCCCCCTGCCGGGTATCGCTGATCGTCGCAGAAATGTCAGGACCTTTTTTTGATCGCTGGTTTCCCTCTGACAGGCACGCATCGCTGCGTGTGACAGGCGGGAAACCAGCGATCAAAGGTCCTGACATTTCAGCGACGATCAGCGATACCCGGCAGGGGGGCTGATCGTCGCTGAATGTCACACACAGCGATATCGCTGGTGAGCTCGCTGCTGCGTCACAAAACTAGTGACTCAGCAGCGATCTCGGTAGCGATATCGCTATGTGAGACGGGCCCTTAAGTGGAAAGCTTAATTGATTGCTTTCCACTTTCACTTCAGGTCAGCCAGGGACACAATCAGTGACGTCAGAGGGAACTGATTAACAAAAATAGGGGTTCCCTTCGAAAAAAAAATGGCGTGGGGTCCCCCCTATTTTTGTTAACCAGCCAGATGAAGCAGACCGCTGAGGCCTGGATTTTCAGGCTGTTAAGGAGCCAAGATCCATGGACCTTGCCAGCCTGATAATACCAGGCCACAGCAGTCTGCATATCTTGGCTGATTAACAAAAATAGGGGATCCCCTCGAAAAAAATTGGCGTGGGGTCCCCCCTATTTTTGTTAACCAGCCAGATGAAGCAGACCGCTGAGGCCTGGATTTTCAGGCTGTTAAGGAGCCAAGATCCATGGACCTTGCCAGCCTGATAATACCAGGCCACAGCAGTCTGCATATCTTGGCTGATTAACAAAAATAGGGGATCCCCTCGAAAAAAATTGGCGTGGGGTCCCCCCTATTTTTGTTAACCAGCCAGATGAAGCAGACCGCTGAGGCCTGGATTTTCAGGCTGTTAAGGAGCCAAGATCCATGGACCTTGCCAGCCTGATAATACCAGGCCACAGCAGTCTGCATATCTTGGCTGATTAACAAAAATAGGGGATCCCCTCGAAAAAAATTAGCGTGGGGTCCCCCCTATTTTTGTTAACCAGCCAGATGAAGCAGACTGCTGAGGCCTGGTTTTTCAGGCTGGTAAGGATCCAATATCCATGGACCTTGCAAGCCTGATAATACCAGGCCACAGCAGTCTGCTTAGCTTGGCTGGTTAACAAAAATAGGGGATCCCCTCGAAAAAAAAACGGCGTGGGGATCCCCCCTATTTTTGTTAACCAGCCAAGTAAAATGCAGACTGCTGCGGCCTGGTATTAAAAGACTGTCAAGGCCCATGGATTTTGGCCCTCAACAGCCTGATAATACCAGGCTACAGCAGCCCCACATTTGGCGCATCAAAAGATGTGCCAATTGTGGCACTTTACCCGGCTCTTCCCACTTGCCCTGTAGCGGTGGCAAGCGGGGTAATAAGGGGTTATTGTCACCGTTGATTGCACGGTGACAATAAGCCCGGTTAATAATGGAGAGGTGTCAATAAGACACCGATCCATTATTAATCCCAAAGTTATTAAATGTGTAAAAAAAAGACAAAGCAAGAAAAAAGTATTTTAATGAAATAAAAGAGACAACACAGTTTTCATTTCTTTTATTATACACTCATTCCTGCGACGCCATCGATCTCTTGTAAAAAAAGAAAAAAAACAAACCAACAGTATACCACCTGTCCGACGCAGTCCATAGTAACGATTGTCCCACGACGATCCAACTCTGCTATATCGCAATGACAGGCAGAGCCTGTCATTGCAACGCAGCACAGCTGATTACCTGCTTCCCCGGCGGTGACGTCATCGGACTGACTGCTTTACGGCCGGGATTACCCAGCAGTCACTGCAGTTATCGCGAGAAACTGCATGTGACCGCCGGGGAGAAGAGGATGGCGGCCATGAAGCAGTCCAGGACGTGACCGCCGGAGATCTTCTGCCAGGTAAGTGCCGCTGACTCCTGACAGACCCGACAGACGGACAGTGACAGTGACATCCCGATTCTGGTATCCGATAAGACGAAAATATCGGAACTCGGAATCGGAATTCCGATACAGCCAATATCGGCCGATACCCGATATTTGCAGTATCGGAATGCTCAACACTAGTCAACACTGCAAAATTAGACTTGCTGCATTAACTCATTCTAACTGTCAATATAAGCTTTTGTTACTCATATGTTTGCAATTATATTTCTGTCTGTGATAAAAATATCTGTCAAACACACATAAAAACCAGAGGGCAGCAGATCATGTGAAAATATCATATTTGTGTCATTATCAAAACTTTTGGCCATGACTGTACAGTTCAGGTGGTAGAAAGATGAACATAACAGGATACATGTATAACGTTGCCAACCAGTTATTTAATCGGAAACAGGACAGGCAAATTCATGCGTGATCCATGCCTTGTTCATTTTCAGCAAAGTAAGCCGGTCTACATTATCGGAGGATAGTCGCATGCGACGGTCTGTTAGTACACCACCTGAAGCACAAAAGACGCGCTCCGATAATACACTGCCAGCAGGGCAAGCCAGCACCTCCAATGCATACTGGCTAAGCTCTGGCCATGTATCCAGCTTAGAGACTCAAAACTTGAATGGGGAAGAGCCATCTGGGAGTACACTGAGAGGGCAAGACATGTCGTCTGTCACCATCTTACGGAAACGTTGCCTCCTGCTGACTGGAGCCGTCTCGGATGGTGTAGACATTGGTGGCGCTGCCACAAAACTTCGCCACATTTGGAACATACTGGTCTTGCCCTGTGCAGAGGCGCTGCTTGTGCTCCCTCTTGTTGCAGAGCTGTCTCCACTGCCTCGACGCACAGAGCTGCTTTGTAAAGCAGTAGCAGCAGCAGTGCTCTCGGCTGGAATGGAGAACATTATGGATTCCGACAAGCTTACAACCTGCAATGATCCTCAGTGTACTCAACCATTGTACGACCAGCTGTACCCTTTCCTATTGCATTCTCACCCATCCCTGCAGACTGTGATCCCTCGCGGGCAGGGTCCTCTCTCCTTCTGTACTTGTGTGTCCCTTGTCCAGCACATCTTTATTGTACCTGTCTATATTTTTCCCTTGTCATATGTAAAGCGCCATGGAATAAATGGCGCTATATAAATGTATAATAATAATAATAATTGCAGCAGTGTGTCTTGTTACTCCCGCATTTTACGCTCCCGGTTCAACGGTCTGATGAAGCTTTGAAAGTTGTCCCGGTAGCGAGGGTCTAGGAGGGTGTACACCCAATAATCAGACGTGGTGAGAAGTGGGTGATGTGGCGGTCGTTTCTCAGGCACTGCAGCATGAAATCAACCATGTGCTGCAGACTTCCAACTGGCCAAGAAACGCTGTCCCCTGCAAGAGGCGTCATCTCTGCCTGCTCTGCATCACCCCACCCTCGCTCTACATACTGACTAGAGCGTTGTGTACCTCCCTCTGGAGCGATGTCTTCCTCCTCCATTGACTCCTCCTCATCCTCCTCACAAAGTGAGCCCTGCCCAGCCCTTTGTGAGGAACCATGTTGCGCTGACTGTACATAAGGTGATGGAATTTGTGACTCCTCATCCTCCACCTCTTCCAAAACCTCATCCCTTAGTGCTTGCAGTTTTTTTTTCAAGCAGGCAGATAAGGGGGACAGTCAGGCTGACTAGTGCATCATCCGCACTCGCCATCCGCGTTGACTCATCAAACGCACGCAAAACGTGGCAGATGTCCTTCATAGAGTCCTTCGCCAGTCCTTACACTGGCTGCCCATCCATTATAGGATCCAATTCAAAGTACTTGTTCTCACCCACAAAGCTCTCCACAGTGCAGCACCCCCCTACATCTCCTCCCTCATTTCTATCTATCAGCCTAACCGACTGCTGCGCTCTGCAAATGACCTTGGACTAACCTCTGCACTAATCCGTACCTCCCACTCCCGACTCCAAGACTTCTCCCGTGCTGCGCCAATCCTCTGAAATGCTGTACCCCAAGAAATTAGGACTATCCGCAATTTGCATGGTTTCAGGCGCTCCCTCTAAACACATTTGTTCAGAGCGGCCTATCACATTCACTAATCAAAGTCATTCTATGTGTGTGTGTGTGTAGCCCATTCACTATCTCCATCCATCCATCCCTCACTCCCTCAAAATGGCTGGACCATCATTGTAAATACACCATTGTATATAAACACCTGTACTTTGTAGCTCCCCCTCCTCATTGTAGATTGTAAGCTCTCACGAGCAGGGCCGGCTTATATTGCTAACGTTGTTACTTATGACTTTTGTTCTGAAACTGTTAAACTGTAAAGCGCTGCGGAATCTGTTGGCGCTATATAAATAAAGATTATTATTATTATTATTATAGAGGCCCACTCAGTAGTGGTGAAGTGTGAACGGCGCAAATTGCGAGTTGATTGCGCCTGATGCAGCTGATACTCCATTACTGCTGGCTGCTGCTCACACAACCGCTCCAACATATGTAACGTGGAATTCCACCTGGTGGGTACGTCACATATGATGCGATGTTCAGGAAGGCGAAATCTGCGTTGCAGAGCTGCAATGCGCGATATGACCATGCTGGAACGTCGCAAGTGAGCGCACTGTAGGCGGACCTTGTGCAGCAGTGCATCAATATCCTATAGTCCCTCAAAAAAACTTTGCACGACCAAGTTGAGCACATGTGCCAGACATGGTATGTGAGTGAGGTTGACAAGACCCAGAGCTGCCACCAGATTTCGGCCATTGTCACACACTACCAAGCCTAGCTGGAGATTCGCTGTCAAAAACCACACGTCGCTCTCCTGCTTCATGGCATTCCAGAGCTCCTGCGCTGTGTGGCTTCGATTCCCCATGGAAATTAATTTCAGGACGACCTGTTGACGTTTGCCCACGGCAGTGCTCATATCGGTCGCAACAGCTAAGCGTTGTGTGGTGCATGTGTGGGGTGCACGCATCACAGAAAGCAAAGCATCATAGAAGACAAGCATTGAGTAAACGGCAGTTATTCATGGCAGTTAATCAGGGCTGGAATAAGGTAGTCCACACTTTGCTATATTTTTAATCCTGAACAAAACATTTTCATAAAAATTATGTTTATCAAATACCCTTATTATTATTATTACAACCTCATGCATGTTTTGCAATATATTTTAAATTTTATTTTAGGATATTTGTTTCTTGTTTTTTGTTATGTTTTTAATTATGTACATTAACTGTATCCTCCTGTGTTTCCCTTGCCTTCCACAAACACTGCCCCATCCCCCCTTCATCACGACTCATACACATGAGCCACTCCATACTTCCCTCTCCCATGTACAGTTCCCATGCACTCATCACCTTCCTGAGAAACCTCAGCCCATCTAGCCGAAACACATCACTGAAAAAACCAACTTACAACACCAACAACTACCTGCTCTTTATCTTCCTACTCCTATTGATTTCAGGGGACATCTCCCCCAACCCTGGTCCACCATCCCCCAACCTCAAACCCTACACTACCTCATATCGAAACCATAATAATCTTATTAATATTAATTGCACTCCCTCATCTCCTTCGTTTAACTGTGCCCTCTGGAATCCACGGTCTGCATGCAACAAGCTAACCTTCCTGCACAACTACTTTCTGAACAACTCTCTTCATCTGTTGGCCCTGACTGAAACCTGGATTGAGGATTCTGACACGGTTTCACCTCCTGCCATTTCCTATGCTGGCTTATAGTTCTCACATTCCCCGAAACCCTCAAACAGACATGGTGGTGGAGTCGGCATACTCCTGTCCCCACAATGCACTTTCCAGGTCATCCCCCCAATTCCATCACTCTCATTCCCTTCTTTTGAGGTCCACACCATCATGCTCTTTCGTCCCCTCTCCCTCAGAGTAGCGGTCATATATCGGACCCCAGGCCCAAAGTCATTCTATGTGTAAGTGTGTGTGTGTAGCCCATTCACTATCTCCATCCATCCCTCACTCCCTCAAAATGGCTGGACCATCATTGTAAATAGACCATTGTATATAAACACCTGTACTTTGTAGCTCCCCCACCTCATTAAGCTCTCAAGAGTAGGGGCGGCTTCTATTGCTTTAATTATTTTATTGTTAACGTTGTTACTTATTACTTGTGTTCTGAAACTGTTAAACTGTAAAGCGCAGCAGAATATGTTTGCGCTATATAAATAAAGATTATTATTATTATTAAGCGTTCACTGGTCCATGTGGAGGTAGACCGTGACGGCTCCTGCAGCAATGTTTCTGAGGAACTGGAGTAGGAGGAGTCAATGTGTACAGACTTGATTCCTGCAATCCTTGGAGTTGGCTGAACACGTACAGCGCCACTCGCAAGATCTGTACCCGGCTACACAACATTGACCCAATGGGCAGTGAGGGAAAGGTATCGTCCCTGGCCATGGGTACTGGTCCACGCAGCGGTGGTCAGGTGGACATTGCTACTGACGAAGTTTAGTAGCGCATGTTTAATTTTTCACGCAACATGCTTTTGCAGACCAGGGACGGCTTGCTTGCTGAAATAAAATCGGCTTGGCACATTGTATTGTGGGACTGCCAATGCCATTAAGTTACGGAAACTGTCAGTCTCCACCAGCCTGAATGACAGCATTTCAAGGGACAGGAGTTTTGCAATGCCAGCATTCAGAGCCTGTGCTCGTGGATGGTTTGCCGAGTATGGCCGTCTTTTATCCCATGCCTGTGGTACCGATGGCTGTTTTGTGGCCTGGGTGTGTGAGGATGACAGGGAACTTGCTGCTGTGGGTGGAATAACACTTTGTCTCTGGACAACATTGACCGAGGTTCTTCCATGGCGATCCTGTGAGAAAGCCGAACCAGCTGTGTGTCAGCTGGAGGAAGAGGCTCCGACACGACCTGAAGATGTAGGTGCTGCTGTAGGTTGGCCTACATCTCCAGTGTGTCTTTGTAACTCAACTACGTGCTTTGTACCCACATGTTTGCACATATTTCCCACCTCTTCCGACAAGCCTACAACCTGCAATGATCATCAGTCTACTGAACCACCACACGATCAGCTCTTCCCTCTCCTAGTGTATCCTCAACCACCCCTGTAGATTGTGAGCCCTCGCGGGCTGGGTCCTCTTACCTTCTGTACTTGTGTGTGCCTTGTATTGCTCATGTTTACTGTAATTGTCTATATTTGCCCCTCTTCACATGTAAAGCGCCATGGAATAAATGGCGCTATTAAAATCTATAATAATAATAATATTACTGGTATTGACGTTACTGACACTTTTACCTGTTTTTACTTTTAGATTACACAGCTTGCATTTCACATAGGAAATATCATCTGCAAGTGTGTCAAAAAAGGACCACGCAGTGCAAGTCCTGGGAGCGCCCGTTTTGACTTTTGGAAGAGAACTGCTCCGAACAGGTTCCAAACTGGAGGCTACAGTCAACCGAGTCTGCAGCCTAACTCTCCCTCCTGTTTGTACCGTTGGGGCAATCTCTTCCTCAGAGCTGCTCCCACCACCTTCCTGTTCCTCACGCCATGTTGGGACTTGGACCTCATCATCTCCACTACCCTCTTCCAAAACCTGCTGCTGTTGGGTGGTCTGGCCAGCACCATGCTCAACAGAAACTGGCACCTGAGTCTCATCATCATCAGATGCGTTCTGCGGTGTGCTGAGCATCGGCACTGGCTCACCCACCTCTTCAGATTCTGAGAGACACAGCTGTTGCGCATCACTGCATACTCCCTCTTCTTCACATTCCAGAATGCTGCTTGGCTGGGCCCCTGTTTGCAAGCCAACAGATTCTGAGAACAGAAGCAGAGACTCAGCTGGATCCTGTACAGAACTGTCTGACTGCCTGGGCAATTTGGCAGGCGGTGAAGAGACAGATGGTTGCTCAACAGTGCTGTGTTCCTGAGAGGAGGTGGAAGCAATTGAAGTCGATGCATTGGCTGCCATCCAAGCAACAACGGCTTCAATTTGTTCTTCCCGCAGCAGGGGGGTACGCCGACCTCCTACTAAAGTGCACATAAAGGAACGCTCGGAAGTGCTGTTAGCACAGTCAACACTTGCTCCTGTGTTACTGGGGTTCAGTAATGTCAGCTGTTCCCCTGCTGTGTGTACGCCAAAAAGTCATGCTGCCTCCACCCTGTCCTCCTCTCATCCCTGGGCTCCAACACCGCCAGTTGTTGCTCGGAAGTAATTGGCACGGGTACTGACTCCTGCCCAGCCTGGTTACAGCACGACAGCTGTTTACTGGCAGTGTCAACGTTAATTAGCCTCCAATAAGTTGTCCTGTCGTGTTGCATTCGGGTTAGCCGACTCTATGGTGCCTGCAGTTTAGGTGATTCCTATGTGTGCTGTGGGATATCTAAATAAAGTCTGTTTCCATTGTGACAATAGGACAAGCACCCACTGTAGGACTGTGTGATTCGGTAACTGCGGACAGCTTGCGGCCTGTCAACTTACATTTTCATGGGTGCCTTATGGTACCCGTCCGGGTTCCAGTACCGTCAGCTGGTTCTCCGCAGTGCCTTTGGCCTCGGTGCCTCCATGTCGGTATCCAAGTTCCAGCAACGTCTGCTGGTCCTTGGTAGTGCTTTTGAGCACAGGTACCTCCTGCTTAGTAACCGTGTCCCAGTAACGTCAGCTGGTCCTCGGTTGTGCCATTGGCTCTTTTCCTT
>JARQOD010000003.1:75508499-75529063 GCA_033576555.1 Oophaga sylvatica | reverse complement strand
GAGCTGTACGCTCCTCACTTACGACCCTGTACCGGCTGGTATCACGGACAAATACATTCTGATTATCTGTGTGTGACTCCGGAAATATATACGGAGATTTAAATTTTTCCCTACACCGTATACAGCTGTACGCTCCTCATACAGTACCGCATATCTGCTGTTTGTATTACGGTCAAATACAAACTGAGTGAGCGTCTGTGTGTGACTCCGGAAATATATACGGAGATTTAAATTTTTCCCTACACCATATACAGCTGTACGCTTCTCATACAGTACCATATATCTGCTGGTATTTTTGGTACATTTTCCAAACATGAGGAAGTATGGTGGAAGAGGCCGTGAACGTGGGCGGGGGGGCCAGCTGGTACTGATGGTGGTGGTGGTGCATCTGCTGGTAGTGCCAAAAGCACAATAGCACCTAAGGCAGGAGGTGTTGAGGCTGCGTCATCGTCTGGCTCCAGAAGGCCTGGAAGGCTCCCTTTTCTCGGAGTAGGTAAACCGCTTTTAAAGCAGGAGTATCAGGAACAGGTTTTGGATTACATTGCCGAAACAGCCTCCAGCTCTATCGCCTCCTCTTCTGAAGTTTCAAAAATGTCAGGAACAACATCTTTCCTTGTGTCCTTCACCCCCACCAAAAGTGAAGGATGCGGCAGGCCACACTTCAGATTACTCCCAGGAGCTCTTTTCACATACCATGCCTAAGTTATCAAGTGAAATCCTGAATTCCCCAGTCCAAGATGAATATGACATGGAGTGCACTGATGCACAGCCAGTGCTATATGATTCTGCTGGTACATTCACCCAGAGCACTGCATTGCCCTCGCAGTCTATTGAGCCAGATTAGGACCCTGATGAAACTCAGGTGCCCCTTCCCGCATACTATACCACCTTACACGGTGACACAGAAGAAGCTGCAGATGAAATTGAAGAGGAGGTGATGGATGACCCAGTTGTTGACCCCGATTGACATCCATTGGGGGAAAAGGGTGCCACTGGCAATAGCTCAGAAGAGGAGGAGGATCCACAGCAGGCATCGACATCGCAACTGCGGTTATCTGGCAGGCCCGTAGCAGTCCAAAAACGTGTTAAAAAAACAAAAAGAGTTGTAGGACAGCTTGGCCAGACGGTCAAATTAGCACAACGTGCAAGCCCTGTAAATTTTTCCCATAGTAGGAAGAGTGCAGTGTGGCACTTTTTTGACCAAAATCCTATTGATGAGGCAAACGTTATCTGTAAGAAGTGTGGAAGGACCTTTAGCCGAGGGAAAAATCTCAGAAACTTGAATTCCAGTTGCATGCTTAGACATGTAAACACCATGCACTTGCAAGCGTGGATGGACTACAAAACCTCAGGTGGCACACGTGCACCTGCTCCGACTGAAGGTAGCCAGCAATGCTACATCGCTTCCCCCACTGTAAGCCCACCGGTTAGCACGCCACCAGCAAGAAATCTTGAGGTGTCATCGCAAGGCCAATGCAGTCAGGGAATCCCAATGTTTTTCCAACGAAAGACTGCATCTAGGCCATCACCACCAACACCACCATCACCAACCCCTCTCAGTCCGCCATGTCCACCGCTAGTTCCACCATATGCAGCTCTCAAGTCCAGCTCACCCTAGCAGAGACTCTGAGTAGGACAAGAAAGTACTCATCCTCTCATCCACGTACACTGGCTTTGAACGCCTACATTGCCGAACTGATCTCATGAAAGATGATGCTCTTCCGTTTGGTTGAAAACGCAGCGTTCCAATAGCTCACGGCCTGCGCTGTCCCATGCTATGACCTACCCAGTCGGCACTTCTTTTCTAGAAAAGCCATCCCTGCCCTCCACCTGCATGTGAAAGACCGCACTGTCCATGCACTCAATCAGTGAATGGAAAGGTGCACCTCACAACAGATGCATGGGCCAGTAGGCATGGCCAGGGCCGTTACGTGTCCATCACTGCGCACTGGGTGAATGTGGATGCAGGGTCCACAGGGGACAGCGGCAGTGGGACAGTGCTGCCTAGCCCACGGTATAGGCAACAGTTGGCTGTAGGCATTCGACCTTCCTCCTCCTCCCCTCAGAAGCGAAAGCTTGTCGACAGAGCTCAGTCGCACGAGCACTCCATCCGCAGCTGCCAGCGTTGCACACAAGGTGTCCCACTATCGAACAGCTAGTCGAACAGCTAGTGGTAAGCGTCAGCAGGCTGTTTTAAAGATGATGCCTTTTGGGCGACAACAGACACCCAGGTACTGGCCGACTACTTGCAGCGAGAACACATGCCAGTTTTTCCAACTCCCTAACTGGGCTGTACCCCCCCACACAACTTTAGCCAAATAACCCTCAGTTTTCAATGCGTTACTATTACTATAAAGTAAATTAAGGTTGACAAGCTTAAGTAATAAGAATTGATGTCGTTGGCATTGAAATGGGAACTGTAGGTGTGTTTACTGTCCTCCACTCACTGCCGACTTTTATTCCCCATTGACTTGCATTGGGGTCAGGTCGGGTTTCAGTCGGAGCTCCGACTTTTGCCGATAGTCGACCGATTTCGTTCGACTCGACTTTTGGTAAAGTCGGGTGGTCCGAAACCCGACTCGACCCTCCCTGAGGCAAAGTCGCTCATCTCTAGTAGCAACATAACCCGGGGAAAATAAATCTGCTCATCCTCACAATGGTATAGTCATGACACGGGTATGGAAACTGGGAACAGCCATGTGGCATTGTCATCGGGGGTAAATGTAGAGGCATTTATTATGTCCAGAGAGCCACGCGCCATAATTTAGAAGCCATTGTCCCAGTGAGGAATTTGATAACATACATAGATCTCGTCAGACTTCCAGTTTGGGCTCAAGTACATGACCAATTTTCTCAGGCAAGTGCTATTCGTGGGTTTTACAGATAGCACTCATTCCTATGGTATTCTATGGGGCTGTGTATATGTCCGATTTGTTCCTCGGACCAAGTGATCCACGGAAAAAAATTAGTGACATGTCCAATTTTGATCTCAGTGTCGGAAAAAAATTAGCACTGTAAGTCTATGGGTCCATGAATGACATCAGACGGCACTCGGATTACATGATTTTCATGGAGTGCTAGAATGGAAAAGGTTGAGAACCTTGTTTTGTTTTCTCTCCATGTCTGAAAAAAAATGATGCCACTCTGATCAAAGTCTGAAAACTGGACCATTTTTCCCAGATGTGGCAAGATGGTCGTGGGACCCTACCCTTTGGCATATCATCACAGAGAAAGTGTTGATGTCGCAATGTGTTTGCCTATGGCTAAAATTTACTGTGTTGCCCCATAATTTCTTGTTATACCTTCAACCCAATGTGGTAACAATATCGCTACTAGATTAACACTGGCTAATTTGGAAAAAGTAGTCTTTGTCCTCCTTTGTACTTAGTAATGAGGATTGGACTCTGCTGCATTGGAGCTACCAAAATTGTGGCCACCGAGATGAACTCGCTAGATGTTGGCCAGGAGGAACTTGGTTAGGAAAGTCAGATAAGCATCATCCTGAAAATTGAAGGTACCAGATTAACAGAAAAACCGATTTAAAAAGGCCAAAGCCGTCTCAAAATCAGGTTATTTTATGCCTTGGCCTTCCTGAATAATGTGATATTTATGGCATATCCCGTCCATAAGATCAGATATGTTTTAATGTCATTGGCTGCATTCCATCACTCAACACCTTTAAGTTAAATACAGGGAGAAAAAAAATCCCATTAATACGTCCCATATTTCCTAGCTGCAAATGACAAATACAATATTTGCTTGAATGAGATTATATTGCTTCCAGCTGTGTTAAATAAAAAAACAAAACCCTTGTCTATGGAAAAGGTGTGTGTCCCAGTGGTATATCTCATTACAGAACTGAACGAGGTTCTTGAATTGAAAGCACTTGCCTTTACCCGCTTGTCCCCACTGTCTACGCTGCCTCATGAGCTTTTAATTGCCCTCTGTAATTTCTCAGTCTGGTTTTTTCTTCTCGCATTAAGAAAAAAAAAAAGTTGCATGCTAAAACATATCCGTGGAAAGATCGTCAGCCACCCACAAAGGCTCTGCTCTTTGTTCTTCTGAGAATTATCATAACCCAGGCATATGAAGCAAAACTTTACTACACAAGGAAATTGCATTACCTATTGGACATCTGCTATTGCCTGGATGAAAAAACAATTACTAAATCCTATTCTGTCTACATTGTGACAGCTGATATTTCCATAGGCTGATCGAAAACATCCTTGGAAGAATGGACACAATAATTAAAGGGGTTCGCTAGAATTAAAAAAGAAAAAAAAAATCAACTCTTCTGTTAAGCTCATTATTAGTCATTTCAAGGAAGGATAGAGTGACAAATAATATGGTCCTCATAACAGCTACAAGAAGGGTTGTCACAGAGCATTCTAAGAGTGCATTAACATTGCGTATCGGCACCCGTTTGGTGGCTCCGTCGGGACTTACGTCTGAATCCCTGCAAAATGGGACTCGGACTTTTGTGCTGATTGGGCCAGAGAATATAATGGTGACAGCAGAGCAAACGTGTGATCTATTGTGTATCATTTTCAGGCGTATACGTCTACTGGACGCAGTTTACTATGTCTGAGTGTCTGTCTCCAGTAGGCGTACACACTCGAACATTTGCTCTGCCAGCACCATTATTGTCTATAGCCCCATCAGCACATACGTCCAAATCCCGTTTTGCGGGGGGATCAGAAGTGAGCCCCAATGTGGTCACCGAACAGGTGCCGGAACCCAACGTGAAAGCACCCTTAGCCTTCTGACCCTAATACTGTGATTTAATACTTAGTGTCCCGTCCACTATACTGAACTGGACAACAAGTGTACCAAAGGATTTTCCAGTGTCCCAAAGGTTTAATTTCTTACAGAATTATCAGACACATTAACAATATAGCATCCCGGAAAAAGGAGTATTGGCCTTCGTGTTTCAAACTGGTATACAGGTTCGAAACGCGTAGGAGAGTGCTACTTATCCTAGGATGTTCTGTTTTTAACATATGTATTTTTTATACCGGTTTCGAAACATTTAGGTAAGTTCTACTTTTTGTCTTATGTACTGTTTTTAACATGTGCATTTTTTATGCAGTACGAAACACAAAGGCCATTGCTACTTTTTCCAGGATGTCCTGTTTTTAACGTGTGCATTTAAATCAGTTCAAAATGCCTTGGCCATTACTACTTTTTACAGGATTTCCTGTTTTTATGACATGCATTTTTATACCAGTTCAAAATGAGTAGGCCAGTATTACTTTTTCCAGGATGTCCTGTTTTTAATGTGCGATTTTTTAATATCGGTTTAAGACACATAGATTAGTACTACTTTTTCCAAAATGCCCTGTTTTTAGCGTGAGCATTTATATACAATGTCTAGGCCAGTACTAGACAAAACGCTGTTCAAAACGCATAGGAAAGTATTACTTTTTCAAGGCTGTGCTGTTCTTAATGTGGGCATTTTTTATACCGGTTCGAAATGCAAAGGCCAGTGCAACTTTTTTCAGGATGTCCTGTTTTTAATGTGTGTATTCTTTATATCATTAAAAATGCACAAGCCAGTACTTCATTTTTCCAGAATGTACTGTTTTTACCGTGTGGATTTTTAGACTGGTTTGAAATGCATAGGCTAGTACCACTTTTTCTAGGAAGGCCTGTATTTATTGAATACAATTTTTATTCCGGTTCGAAGAGTAGGAACCAGTACCATGTTTTCCAGGATGTCCTGTTTTTAACATTTTCATTTTTTTATACCAGTTTGAAACGCGTTGCATTACGCTACTTTTTCCAGGATCCTGTTTTTAACATGAGCAAGAACAGAGCATACAAGACAATACGGAGATACTTTATTAAGAAGACAATGAACATCCATCCCTGTCCTCCTCACCTGTCACCCATGTCCAGCAACATGCGCACCCCCGCAGAAACCTCACACACCTAGACACTCGCACACTCTGACTCTATTCTACCACTGTCCTCCATATCTTCACTCCACCTCACAGACACTGCCACTAGCTTCTACAATGCCACTCTTGCATCAGCCATCGAGCCAGTCGCCCTATCATGCATAGCAGAGTGCGATGAATCAATAGACAACCCAGGCACAATAACATCACTAAAAAGCTTCGGCAAGTATCCATAATTGCAGAGCGGCGTTGGAAGAAAACGCACTTGCAAGACGACTTCACTTCATTCAAACATGCAACACTCGCATTCAAATCAGCTCTCACCTCTACTAAACAGGCCCACTTTACATCCCTTGTATCTTGCTTATCCCACAACCCCAAACAGTTGTCCAACACTTTTAACTCCCTCCTCCGCCCACCACTGCCCTCTCCGACTTCCCTAATCTCTGCCGAGGATTTTGCCAACACTTCAAAAATAACATAGACCAAACAAGGCAAGTCTTTGTTGTCCGACCACCACAATCCCTTTGTATGCCAGACCAATGACCTAACCCCATAACTTACCTCTCCAAAGTCACTGAAGGAGAGCTTGCTCATCTCCTCTTCAAATCACACCTCACCACTTGTGCACATGACCCCATCCCATCCCATCTACTCCCCAACCTCACCACTACACTAATCCCATCCCTAACCCATGTCTTCAACCGATCACTAACTTCTTGTACCTTTCCATCTTCTTTCAAACATGCCACAATCGCACCTATCATCAAAAAGCAATCACTTGACCCAGCTATCGCCCCATATTTTTGCTCCCATTTGCTGCCACACTCCTTGAGCAGCAAATCCACGCTGAACTTTCCTCTCACTTTGCATCTAACTTGCTCTTCGACAACCTACAATATGGCTTCCGTCCCCACCATTCCACTGAGACTGCCCTGACCAAACTTACTAACGACTTACTTAGAGCCAAAGTCCTAACAGACAGTTCTCTATACTACTCCTTCTAGACCTGTCCTCTGCCTTCGACACAGTTGACCACTGCCTCCTACTACAGATCCTCTCTTCCTTTGGTGTCAAAGACGTTGCCCTATCCTGGATCTCCTCATACCTTACAAACCGCACATTCAGCGTTTCCTACTCCCACACTACCTCCTCATCTCGCTCCCTCTCTGATGGCGTCCCCCAAGGCTCTGTCCTAGGACCCCTTCTCTTCTCAATCTATACCCTTGGCCTGGGACAACTCATAAAGTTCTACGGCTTCCAGTACCATCTATATGCTGATTACACTCAGATCTACTGCTCTGGCCCAGATGTCACCTCTCTGCTCTCCAGAATCCCAGAGTGTCTATCAGCCACATCCTCCTTCTTCTCCTCTCGCTTCCTCAAGCTCAATGTGGAAAAATCTGAACTAATTATCTTTCCTCCTTTTCCCATACCTTCCCTACCTGCTTTATCTATCACAATAAATGAATTCACACTTTCCCCTGTCCTGGTAATCCACTGCCTCGGAGTAACCCTTGACTCCGCCCTGTCCTTCAAACCGCACATCCAAGCTCTCGCCACCTCCTGTCAACTCCAGCTCAAAAATATTTACAGAATCCGCCCTTTCCTCAACCCTCACTCTATCAAAATGCTTGTGCATGCCCTAATCATCTTCCGCCTTGGCTACTGCAACATCCTCTTCTGTGGCCAACCTTGAAGAACAACAAGAGAAAAGACACATGCATATATTAAGGGATCACCAACAAGAATAAAGTCAATCAATATAAATTTTATTATAGATCAAATACACCAAAAAACACACACATATTAAAAACAATTAAAAGACCACAACTGGTATATACAAAGAAAGGTCCAAAATCAAGAATTAAATATTCCAAGTGAAGAACCCACATGCCTATAATAATACAGCCTATAATAGATGTTACACTGAGATAGTCTACCAAGAGCTGGATTAAACCTATTATGAGAACACTTTAGTGGTAATCAGAATATTAAAGACCCCACAAAATAGTATAAAAATACAAAATACTTTATTAGCCATAATAACACTACATGAAAATGCATAGAATATGATGACAAGGTACAAAAAACACATAAAACAAGAGGGACACTATACCATAGTGGAATTGTCACTACAGCAGCTCAGAAATTAGTATCTTTTAACCCTTAAATAAGGTCTTACTGGTTGTATGTGGTTTGCCAACCGCTAGGAGTTTTAATGATATCAATGTACAAAATAGAATATCTATACCAATAAGAAAAATGCCATCCCTGCGGTTTGGGAAAATCAAAGACAACCAAGTGCTGTTATTATTAACATACACTGCTATGATACATATGCCCAACCACATGAATAGTCAGCAACCAACCTTAAAAGGAATTTAAACATATCGGTGGTCAAATAAGCAACCTACCACTGAACTGCTGAGGCTCCACACGGACGTCCCTCTGCCCCGACGCGCGTTTCGCACTGCTTCTTCCTGGAGGCGTGACAGGGCAGGGGGACGCCCGGTTTAAATAAGACCATAACCCAATAATGCAATCATAATTAATCAGCAACCCCTGTGTTAACTCGCAGCTCATCCACCGTATCTATTTCATCCATGAGTGAGAGTGGGGGATCTGTATATGAAGGGAGATATGGCCCTAAAACTAGACAATTTTACAAGAAAAATCCCGTTTCTAAGAAAACAGATAAGGATGGAATCAAGGTAATTAATTTGTATTCCCATTTATTATCTAGGGATCAGGAGAGTGTATTATCTAGGGGTCTTACGTTTTCTCCTTCAATTGAACTAGATCCATTCACGGTCATAAAAGATCTCCATCTTTTCGCAAGAAAGTTGGTGTTGAAGAAACTACATTATAGGCGAGATGTTGATGTGGGCTTTCCTTCTGTGGAGGAGCAACAGGCACTGGATGTTTTGGAGTCATTATTGGAGGAAAATGTCTCCACTGCAAGTTGCAATGCTGTTAATGATGCCTCTGTTAGTAATATTGATGATGATGTTATTACCAATAATAGGGAATTTCCTATTAAGATTCTTGGTACTTCAAAAAAATTTCCTGCGTTATCTATGGTTCCTGCTGTTGATACATTTACCAAAATGGTGTCTTTGGATGTGGAAAGGTTAATGAAAACCAAAAATAGGGCATTCAGGAATCTTAGTAGGGCTGAAAATGATGCATTGCAACAGTTGAAAACATGGGATGATGTTGTCTTCAAGATGGCTGATAAAGGGGGTAACATTGTGGTGTGGCCCAATGTGATGTATGAGACACAGGCATTCAAAATTTTGAATAACTCTGTTTAATATAAGCCACTTACGTATAATCCTTTGATTAAATTTAAGGCTGAATTAATTACAATCTTACATAAAGCCTATGAAGACAATATCATCCCTAAAAGAATGTTGGAGATTCATGAGAAACTGAACCCTAGATTGGCTACTTTTTACTTAATACCTAAAGTCCATAAAGATCCCTCTAATCCTCCGGGAAGGCCCATTATATCGGCCAATGAGGGACTTTGTGAGACTATTTGTGATCTAATTGAATTTTTTCTGAAGCCTTTGGTGATGCAGTTGCCTTCCTTCATCAAAGACATCACCGCTGCATTGGGGCACCTGGAGAATATCTAGTTGACTGATGAAATGGTCCTCGTTACAGCAGATGTTGAGGCGTTATATTCTTCAATCAATCATGTTGATGGATTGAAGGCAGTAGAGAGATACTTACAGCATAGCAACTTGACTAAAGAAATGGCATCCTTCATCCTCGTTCTATTAGAGTTTGTGTTGACACACAATGCATTTATTTTTAAAGAAAAAAATCTATGTCCAAAAAAGAGGCACCGCCATGGGTGCCTCTTGTGCACCCTCCTATGCCAATCTTTTTATGGGGGCATGGGAGTGGTCTATTTTTCAGGGGGAAGAAATGACTGGTGTTGATCGGGTCCACAATTGGATCCGTTATATAGACGATATACTGTTTATCTGGGAGGGTCCAATTGTGGACCTGGAGATCTTCATCAATCAATTAAATAACAATAATCAAAATATTAAGCTGACATACAAATTTGGTCGCCAAATCGATTTTTTGGACTTGTCAATTACAGCTCTTCCTAGTGGTCGTTTGTCTACCACCATCTATCTAAAGCCCACATCGACTAATTCCTTTTTACACGCCTCATCAGCGCACCCCAAGTCCACCATCCAAGGCATACCCATTGGTCAGTTCATTAGGGCAAAGAGGATCTGCTCAGAGGATTCCCTATTTGAGGAACAATCAAAAATTTTGAGAAGTCGTTTTAAGGAAAGAGGATATGGGCATCGTTCCATTCAAAGAGGATATGTAAAAGCAAGAAATACTCCAAGAAACCAGTTATTACACAAGAATCAACCGATGGCACCATCGACCGAGGGTGACCAACAGGTAAGGTTCATTACAAACTACAACAGTAGGTGGTCAGATCTTAGAAATATCGTGGAAAAAAATTGGAGCATCCTGTTTACTGATTCTGTGTTGAAGAAATGTCTCCCTAATAGTCCATCATTTGTGGCAAAACGAGCTCCTAATCTACGGGACATTTTGGTTCACAGTTTCTATGAACCAAAAGGTGGAGCTAAAAATAGGAAATGTTCAGAAAGAAAAGGTTTTTTCCCGTGTGGATTTTGCAAGGGATGTGGCAACATGAGAAAGAGTACTACCTTTTCTAATTTTGATAATTCTAGAGAATTCTCTATTAGAGCGCATATTACTTGTTCATCTAAAGGGGTGATATACTGTGCAGAATGTCCTTGTGGCAAGAAGTACATAGGAATGACAAGCAGGGAATTGAAAATTAGGGTGCGGGAGCACTGCTTAGATATCGATAAGGCTAAGTCAGTTAATGATATCATTCATGTCCTTGAAAACCTTGCCAAGACATTTTAAACAACATCACCAAAGCAATTCCAGGCTTCTAATTTTCAAGGGGATCGACATTGTTGAATTGGGTGCTAGGGGTGGTGATTTGGTGAAAAGGGTAGCCAAGAAGGAATGTCAGTGGATCTTCAGATTAGGGACTCTCATTCCTCAGGGTTTAAACGAAAGTTTTGGGTTCAGTGCATTTTTGTAATTTCCATGAGACTTTTTAGGGGTAGGGGGGTTTCCAAGTTTCAATGGCATATATTCTTGTGATATTTGCATTTTATATTATTTTATTAACTATTGTCAATATGTTCATTCTAGTTTGTTTTGTGTCCGGTTTATTGATTGACCACTTACCTGGTAAGAAGAAGTACATCCCTTGATGGTTCAGTGTGGACTGTATGTATCTGAATTAAAAGGAAAAAAATGAAAATATGATATAAAGAGAAAAAAGAAAGAAAGAAAAGAAGAAGAAAATCTCTCCATTATGTTTATATGTTTTTTGTTTTTTGTCTTCATTCATTATTTTTTTGATTGCCCATAATAATTTTTTATAAATATTTTCAGTACACTTTAGAGTTATTGTGAGGTTAATTGTATTATATTACATTATTATGAACATGTTTTATTCATTATGCACCATGATTGATATCACATTCTTATATATTGAAATGTGTAATTTAATTATGCTTTATATTTTATTAATTATTACATTATTTATCGTTCACTATATTTATTCATTCATTTATTATTTATTTTCAGATTATTGGGTAGTAGCACTTTATAAATATTGGCTTACCAATTATTTGTCACTAATATGTTTATAATATAGGTACATATATTTTTATATTTAATTTTTATACATTTTTGGTTGAGAAAATCTTCTTCTATACTATTTTATCATTCATGTTTACAGGTATGTAAGGGTAGTGCGCGTGCTGGTCATGTGGGCTGCTGAGGGTCGTTGTGCTGTCTTTACATATCGGGGATGCGTATATGCCATACAGGCTTTACCGTCTCTGGTGTGTGACCGCTTAATTCCCCTCTTTTTCATTAGCGGCTACCATATGGCATTAGCATGCGCCGTCATTTACCCTTATTGTGAGGTTCAATACCCCTTTATATGTTTTGTAGTGTGGCTTAAGATGATTGTGGCCTTGATATATGCGCATGTAATCCTTCCTGGCGTCAATATGACCTTTTATATATGCGATTAGTTAAAAAATTATTTTATTCGTCTTATGTTTCTATATATACGCGCTGTTGTATCCATATTTAATATAGGATCCTTGACGCATGCGCAGTGATTACCTCCTGTTGTGTGTACAGGACCTTTTGGACATGTGATTAGATTGAATTTTGCAGTTGGCTGGTTTGTGTCATGTGACTATGACGCATGCGCTATTGCGCATCTTTATTTAAACTAACAGGACCTTCCGATTTGGACACATGACCACTTTGGAGAACTATGATTGGTCAGAAGTAATGACGTAGGTTAGCGCAGGCGCAATCATTCCCATTACAAGGCTGAATCATCGGTTAACACAGGGGTTGCTGATTAAATATGATTGCGTTATTGGGTTATGGTCTTATTTAAACCGGGCGTCCCCCTGCCCTGTCACGCCTCCAGGAAGAAGCAGTGCGAAACGTGCGTCGGGGCAGAGGGACGTCCGTGTGGAGCCTCAGCAGTTCAGTGGTAGGTTGCTTATTTGACCACCGATATGTTTAAATTCCTTTTAAGGTTGGTTGCTGACTATTCATGTGGTTGGGCATATGTATCATAGCAGTGTATGTTAATAATAACAGCACTGGGTTGTCTTTGATTTTCCCAAACCGCAGGGATGGCATTTTTCTTATTGGTATAGATATTCTATTTTGTACATTGATATCATTAAAACTCCTAGCGGTTGGCAAACCACATACAACCAGTAAGACCTTATTTAAGGGTTAAAAGATACTAATTTCTGAGCTGCTGTAGTGACAATTCCACTATGGTATAGTGTCCCTCTTGTTTTATGTGTTTTTTGTACCTTGTCATCATATTCTATGCATTTTCATGTAGTGTTATTATGGCTAATAAAGTATTTTGTATTTTTATACTATTTTGTGGGGTCTTTAATATTCTGATTACCACTAAAGTGTTCTCATTGATTGGTGTAGTATAAAATTAGTTAAATTGATTTTGTGGGCATATGTTGTGAAAATTAAACCTATTATGTCATCATCATCATCGGTGAAGCACAAATATATCAAAGGGGAGTTGCAAAAAAAATATATATTGGTTAAAAAATCCCAAACAACAAACATCAACCTGAGAATATAAATGAAGCCTCTGAATCTAGAGCACTGAATCCAGCACAATTGCCTAAATGGAGTAAAATAGCTCCATAGATTTAGATACAAACGAAAAGAGGAAAAACAAATCTCACTCAAATACCCTAAAGGAGTAGGTATTCCCCATAGGGCGGCATGTGGGACCGGACCCACACGTTCCGACACAAACAGTGTCTTCGTCAAGGTAGGTGTCTGTGGCCAACCTTCTAATACTCTCGAACCCCTCCAGTCCGTCCTTAACTCTGCTGCCCAACTAATTAATCTCTCTCCTCGCTACACTCCTGCTTCCCCTCTTTGCAAATCCCTTCACTGGTTCCAAATTTCCCAGCGTATCCAGTTTAAACTACTAACATTGACCTACAAAGCCATTCTTAACCTTTCTCCTCCATATATTTCCGAACTAATCTCTCAATATCTTCCTTCACGTAATCTCCGGTCCTCCTTCTCTCCTCCACGCTTATTCGCTCCTCACCCAATCGCCTCCAAGATTTCTCCTTAATAGCCCTCATCCTCTGAAATTCTGTTCTCCAACACGTCCGGTTATCCACCACATTTGGATTCTTCAGACAGAACCTGAAAACCCATCTCTTCAAAAAAGCTTACAACCTGTATTGACGACCCGGCCACCTCAACACCATCGGAGCTACTAAAATCCCTGACCTACTGTCTCCTTCCCCATAATCCTGTAGAATGTAAGCCCGCGAGGGCAGGGTCTTCTTCGATCTGTACCAGTATGTCATTGTTAGTTTACTGTAAGTGATACTAGTATTTTGATGTAACCCTGTGTCATGTACAGCTCCATGGAATTACTGCTGCTATATAAATAAATAATAATAATAATGGTGCTCACATGTGCTACTTGTGTGAGACACAACTCCTGTAAAAACATGATATCAACTGGCACTGACCCATAGCTGGGAGATGAAATCCTCCAAGATATTTGACCAGAATGGACAATGCACAGTGTTGTGCTGTGCTGCTGAAATAAAGATTTTTTGCCAAATATGGAGTAAGCGTATTTTTTTCGCAATGCATTTTGACGCTGAACCGTTTTCAAGTGTAATTGTTTTTAACATATGATTTATTTTTTGACAGACCAATAAACTTTAGTGGGTTTTTTTCTTATACTTTCATGGAGATCAAGTGCTGGACTTTTCATCTGTTTTCCTTGACAAAGTAAGAATAAATCAATTCTAAAATTTCTAAAAAAAAAAAAAAATATTTAAAATTAAAAATGTTTAAAAATCTAGATATTAAAAGAAAATTGAAATTCATAAACCCTGTGGATGATTCAATACCTTAGTAAAATAAAAACAACACCATTGTGCCATATGTGCCACTTAAAAAAATAAAATAAAAATGCCTATTTTGAAATCCTTTGACCTCACAAAAGAATCCAAATCTGTGGTTTATTCAATTTACTAAAATAGTACGAAAAATAAACAGAGGGAACGGCATAAAACACAAGTGGCGGAGTATTCTGGGGAAGAGCCATGCTGTTACCCTGAGCATTCCAGCCACGTTACAGTCTCGAGAAGAAAGACATCCGATCAGGCTAGGTTCTGATTGTCTTTTCAGACATCGGTCTTGATGTGGTTTGAGATTGGATCTGCTTTGGAAAGCAACTTGACATTTTATAGCTGAGATATTTCATCCACTTCTTTCTACTTTCAAAAGCAAAGTATTTATACCACAGGCTATTGCCAAATGAATGAAATTGGAACCTGAGTGGGTGTTATGAAATACAGGTAGCACAGACCAATGTGCGTGACAACCTCCTATGTTATTCGAATCCCTGCTCACCAAACCCTTTGAAGGTAACATAGGTCGACCCCAAATATTGCATTAATATTTCCAGATTTATTTTTCTTTTTTTTTTCTATTGTAAGAAACTATACAATTGAAAAAAATAAAAAGTTAATTAAGTTGACAGAGGATGAATTGCTGAAATTTAAATTGTTTACTTCAAATTTTTTTAAGTGGAATTTTTTATTTTTTATTTGATAAATTCTAAAATATTTCCATTATCTCATCCACTTTTGAATATTCATAATAGGCCGAATTACTTGCTTAAGGATCAGCAGTCAATTCATTATCATCAGAGGGCAGGATTAAAGGGATTGTCCAGTTAAAATAAAGTATTTATAGAATCCTAGAATGTTAGAGTTGGAATGGACCTCCAGGGTCATCGTGTCCAACCCCCTGATCAATGCAGGAGTCACTAAACCATCTCAGACAGATGTCTGTCCAGCCTCAGTTTGAAGAATTCCATTGAAGGAGAACTCACCACCTTTCATGGCAGCCTGTTTGACTTATTGATCAACCTTGTAATCATCTATCAGGTGTGATAAGTAATAATTTATTGATTGCCAGGTGTCCACTACAAGGGGAACTTGTATCCTTCTGAAAAAATAGTGTAACACAACCAGATCTTCATTCATTCTTGATGAGGCTACCGGAAAAAACAGAGAGCAGCCCCATATGAATGAATGGAGCGACTGTCAAGCATCCCCACTCTTGCTACATTCTAACAGGGGTAAAAGTTCTCCATTCTGCCAATCAGTGCGGGTGTCAATGATCGGACCCCTATCGATCAAAAACCTATTCTTTTTCTACTTGGTTTAACCCTTTTAAGCCCCTATACACAAAAAATAGCTGTCAGCCAAACAATAATTCGACAGACAGCTTTCACCTCTCAATACACAAGAAGGTTCAGCTTGGCCAGACGCTGCTAGTCTCCTCTGATGACGGTTTTACTCCCCCAAACTAAAAGGATAGGCCTTTGGAAATCGATGTGCCATTTTGGTCTGTAAAAAAATCAATCCAAATCGAAAATGTTCCGTCATTTAGGTTTCTTATACTCTGAGGTCTCTCCAGACTCTAAAACATAATAAAAGGAAGGGGAAAAATAAAAGGAAGAGAAAGACCAGCACCCCGATGGTTTGATACTATCAAGATAACAGCGGAGAGAAGACCCTGGTGGACCTATCTATTCTTACTCAAGATCGATCTTCCTACAGAGTATTCATCCATCAAGTCTCCATGGTTGAAGTTTGAGCCGAAGCTTGTCAAATAATAATAATTAAATATACTCATCTGTCCAAGGACCTCACCTGTTTTAACACCACAAGAGCATCCAATTGATCCATGCCAGTATTCAGATCTTCTGAAACTCTTTCCCGGTACTGAGGTTTATGACTGGCCTCACACAATCTTATTGAGAGGATATGTATATGATGTCCTTTAAACGCGTTTTTCAAACTGTTATAGAACATTTTGGAGCTTGTTTGTTTTAATATTTTTATATATTTTTATTTAGGATTTTCAATCCAATTAATTTAAAAAAATTTTTGTTTGGTTTTGACTTTTCGTCATTAGTTAAGTACAGTTAGGCACTAGAATAATTGGACATAGAAGAAAGTAGGTAACGATAATTCATTTTGACCAAAGTTAGGGTAATAAGTCTATGGTTTAGTCTAGGCATTAAAAAGGTTGTTGTGTTGTGTCATCTCCATCACTTAGGATATGTGCCCACAATCAGGAAGTAGCAGCGCTTTGGGAGTAGTTTATTTTCACTATGTCCAAAACGCAATGTTCTATTTATGCAGGCAAATCCGCATGTGTTCACTGAACCGTGTGAATTTACCGTATCCAATACATTCTATTGTGGAAACTTCTGTAATGGAGACTAGCGTCTCCGTAAGAGAAATTGACAAGCTGCAGATCTGAAAGATGCGCCGCATATCAGTGTCCGCGGGTGATCCGCAGACACACATACACGCATAGTTGACATGGGATTTCTAGAAATCCCATCTACTATGCTGTAACATCTGACCGCTGTGTTTTTTACGCTGCATAAATACGCAGCGTCAAAACTGCAGCAATATCCTGAATGTGAGATTGTGTCCTTGTAAGCAGGTTGCAAGATGCAGTGATGCAAGGAAGGCAGAGCAAGTGTTAACAATTTTAATTAACCACAAAAGTGCTCCTTGCAGAGAGATAAACAGTTAAACGGGGAATATACAAAGAGGATGGTAAAATTAGCAACAGTTCACTCAGCAAACTTATCGTGTCCGTAGTTTCCTCAGCCACAAATGATCCAGTGGGGGTTGTAGTCCAGATAGTGGCCGGCGTGGTATCCTCCAATGGGGATCCTCAGCTCCCGGTCCAGCTTCTGGTGGCGACAGGTGGTCTCTGGTCTCACCCGTTGGGCCCCTAGTCCCAAATTCACAAGTGCTGCTGCAGTCCTGGTATCAAATGAGTTCTCTGGTACACTGGTCAGCAAGGGGGACCGCAGTGCCGGGTCCTGTACACAGCCACTGCCTTTATGTGCAAACGGAGCCCTCGGGCCTGTCTCTGCTCACAGTCCTGATGCCGTGCCCATGGGGTATCACTGCAATCCGCCACACTTCTGCTCTCTGATAGCCGGAGCGCACTGCGCACTCACACCCTCTGCCTTTGTCTCCGCCGGCGGGAAGCTGACTGAAGCCGCGCGTGCTTTTCCTTTTGACACGCCCCCTCTTCCTGGTTATGGTGTCCATCCAAACCCCTATTTCTTTCCCCAGGCAACATGGGACACAGCCTCAACAGTTCCGGACCCGGCTCGATACAGGTACCCACAGCCCGGTCTTCCTCCTTACACCTTAAACATCATAGACCTCATTTACACAAGTTGCCAAGATTATGGAGCTAAGTTAGAGTTAAATATAAGCATGATAAACTATATATGTCATTTTTTTTTTCTATTTCTCAAATTGTAAAATTCTCAACCTAGTTCCTAAAAAAATCCAAAGTCATAAGGATATCCATTAAAAAAAATACTGGTTTAACTTCTCGACGTGGTTTTTACAAAATTTGTGCTAGAGAAGGTAATGTGTTTTTTTTTTTAAACTTACCTGGTGAGTTCCCACCGCCTCAGTGGTCCCTGGCGGTTCTGCAGTGATGGATTCGGTTTGAATCATTAAACTCAATAGCAATAGAAAGGAATGTCTGAACTCCATTTTAAGGCACTCAGATGGAAGCGCCAGATGGAGCCCGCACTGAGAGGAAGAATGTAGTGTGAACGATGCCTCAGTCCACAATCCGTGATTGATTTGAAAAGGAAATTCCGGCATTCGTAACTGTTGGCAGTGGATTACTCACGATACACTCCAAGCGTGTGACAACAGAACTTGTTTATTCAGGAACAATATATGATAAGCTTAATAGATCAGGAATAAATCATTTGTGTGTCGCTATCTGTGCAGCATCTACAGCAGGCTGCTTCTCTCATACACAAACATAGGAAAACAGGAAATACAGTCACATGCTATCCCTGTGTGAGCCTCTGAAAGTTTTTTTTTGCTCTAACTTTGTGAATAGCATACAAATCTACCAACTAAAACTCAGACAGGAATGGAGTTGTTGCACCAAACATTCCAACAGTAACTTTAGGTAAAAGCTTCTTCAGCAGGTACAGAGGACATAAAGAAGCATTTTACTGAAGATACATTAGTGCAGGAAGCGGAGTCGTTGAGTTCAATGAAGTAAGTTGAATCTAAATCATGAAACTTTGGGCTATGATTGACTTACTTTTTGACAACAGTAGACTTTGTGCTGTTGTGTCTGGCTAAAAAGACAGGCCATAGCCTGAGGCAGTGTTCACACTCCATTCTCTTTCCAGGTCAGGGACTCAGTTAGAAGCTTCCATCTGAATGGCTGAAAAGTAGAAATCAAAGGTTTTGTTAGAACCCTCTTGTTAGATTTTGTTTCAGTTTGCTGGTCACATGACCTTTTTTCCCTATTTAGTCTGGCTCCGCCCTTCTGGCTTTGCTGGACTTCATTGTATTATCTACTCTTAAGCTAGCCAGGTGCTTAGGTGCCTTACTCTGTCAGTTTTGCTTGATCTTAGGATCTCTTAGTATTTGTTTTCTGTTTTATATTCCCTGCTACACTTTCTGTTAGGAGGTGTCCGCCTTTTCACCCAGTCCCTAGATCTTGTAGGGATTCCTCCCTCGCAACTATAGGTCTTCGTTCAGACTAGCTGAGGACTTTAGCGGGTCTGGTCGCAGGATCAGGTCCCCCGTTACATCGTAGGGATCCAGCTCAGTCCTATTGTAGGGACAGAATTCCCACCTTTCCTTAGTGCTTGTAGCAGATCATAACAGGTTTCCCCTGATGTAGCCATTGAGTTCAACTAAGCAAGCCAAGACCAAAACATGAGACTTTGGACTACATTGGACTTACTTTCCAATGGCAGTAGACTACGCCGGCTAAAAAGCACTAGAAAGGTAGTGAAACAGAGTCCAAAGATTCAAGTCTTCCACTCCAATTGAACTCAATGACTTTGTCGAGCATTGTTTCAATTCTGTTTTTCAAACATTCAGATAGAAGCCTCTGAACAGAGAGAAGAACGTAGTGTGAATGGTGTCCTGAGCACCACATACAGCCAAATGCCATCTATTTCCTTGAATGCATCGGTCTTTATAGTAACCATTTTATTATATCTATACATACAGGAGAACAAAGTACAGAAAAACCAGTTAGCTTAAAAGATGTTCTCTTCACAGTCAACCATTAGGGCATTATTCAGTTGATCTTGCTAATAAGACTCCTGGTTTTTCCAAAGGATGATGTGGATGCTGTATGGTAAATGTAAGGCAACTTGATGGCCATTTAGATGAATGGAGAGCCAAGTCCAACTGAGTGGGTCTTGCCGCTTGTTCATAGAGGTGAGCAGCCAGTGGTGGATGATCTTCCATGGCATACAGTATGGTCAGAAAAGTCATATGGGCTGCTGTTTTCCCAACAGGACAACCTATTAAATTTTCTGTTGAGCATCCAAATTGTGGCTTTGTTGACAATAGAAGCCAACCAAAGTTCAGAAAGATGAAGACCTCCAATAAATTATTTCAAGATCCAAATTAGCAAGCCAATTGGCTAGACACTGACCTGAGATCACCTTTCCAAGAAAATGGGCATCATGTGCGTCGGGAGGTCATCTTAAATACTCTTTTTTTTTTCTTGCACACAACTTAGCGATATTTGTGGATTTCTTTCTAAATGTTCCTCGGGCTCAGTACAAAGAAAAGGCACCTGGCAGCCCCGATATCATTCCTTCTCTATCTCTTGTTCTCTGTGCAGGATAAAAAAGCTATTTTCCACAAGTCTGTCAGTAATCAAAAGTGTTTATCCAAACTGGTTTTCACTTTGAAAAAGCCTTGCAATCACTTTTTCCATGTTTCCGATAACATGTGAGTCTGGAAAAAATGCTTTTTGTCTTTTGTCTCTTTTTTTCCCAAAAATTCAGATAGAAGCCTCTGAAAAGAGAGAAGAAGTAGTGTGAATGGTGTCCTGAGCACCCCATACAGCCCCAAAAGCCAAACTATTTCCTTGAATTTCATCGGTCTTTTAGTAACCATTTTATTATATCTATAC
>JARQOD010000003.1:75483855-75508399 GCA_033576555.1 Oophaga sylvatica | reverse complement strand
TTCTCTACTCAGGTGGTAATGAGGGTTGAGCCAGATCATCAGGAGAGTTGCAAATTTTTGGTGCTGTATAATCTGCATGACATTATCGTACTGGGTTTCCCTTGGTTACAGTCTCATAATCCTGTTTTGGATTGGAAATCTGTGTCTGTAACCAGTTGGGGCTGCCAATGTGTTAATACCAACACTCCTGTTTTTTCTGCCTCCCCCCAGGCTCAGGATGTTCCTGACTTTTTGACTGATTTTTCTGATGTGTTTAGCAAAAGTAAATCTGCATCCTTGCCCCCCCATAGGAGCTATGACTGCGCTATTGAATTAGTGCCTGGTAGTAAATTCCCTAAAGGTCGCCTTTTTAACTTGTCTGTACCTGAACATGACGCTATGCGGTCTTATATCAAGGAGTCATTGGAGAAGGGTCATATCAGACCATTCTCTTCACCCTTGGGTGCCGGTTTTTTCTTTGTGGCCAAAAAGGATGGTTCATTAAGGCTGTGTATTGATTATCGTCTCTTGAACAATATCACTGTGAAATATCAATATCCGTTACCCTTGATTTCTGACCTGTTTTCCAGGGTGAAAAGTGCTACTTGGTTTACCAAGCTTGACCTCAGGGGGGCATATAACCTTATTCGCATTAAGCACGGGATGAATGGAAGACGGCATTTAATACCCCAGAGGGGCATTTTGAGTACCTAGTGATGCCCTTTGGGCTCACTAATGCTCCTTCTGTCTTCCAGTCCTTCATGAATGACATTTTCAGGGATTTTGTGGATAAATTTCTGATTGTTTATTTGGATGATATCTTGATTTTTTCCAATGACTGGGACTCTCATGTGAAACATGTTCGGACTGTGTTCCAGATTTTGAGAGAGAATGCTCTGTATGTGAAGGGATCAAAGTGTCTTTTTGGCGTACAGAGGATCTCATTTCTGGGATTCATTTTGTCCCCATCTGTTATTGAAATGGACCCGGTCAAGGTTCAGGCCATCTGTGATTGGGTCCAACCTACTTAATTAAAGGCTCTTCAAAGATTCTTGGGTTTTGCCAATTTTTATCGTAAATTTATTGGTAATTTCTCTGTTATTGTTAAACCATTGACTGATTTGACCAAAAAGGGTTCTGATGTGGTGAATTGGCCTCCTGAGGCAGTCTTTGCGTTTCAGGAACTTAAGCAGAGATTCACTTCTGCTCCTGTTCTACGGCAGCCTGATGTTTCTCTGCCATTTCAGGTGGAGGTTGATGCCTCTGAAATTGGGGCAGGTGCCGTTTTGTCCCAAAGAGATCCAGAGACCTCTAAAAGTAACCCTTGTGCCTTTTTCTCTCGAAAATTTTCTCCTACTGAACGTAATTATGACGTGGGTAATCGGGAGTTATTGGCCATGAAGTGGGCTTTTGAAGAGTGGAGACATTGGCTGGAGGGAGCCAAACATCAGGTGGTGGTCCTCACGGACCATAAGAATCTGGTTTATCTGGAATCAGCCAAGCGACTTAATCCTAGACAGGCCAGGTGGGCCTTGTTTTTCACACATTTTAATTTCATGGTTTCCTTTCTTCCTGGCACTAAGAATATCATGGCGGATGCCCTCTCGAGGAGTTTCCTTGCGGACTCTCCTGAGTTATCTGATCCTGCTGTTATTTTGAAAGAGGGTGTAGTTCTTTCCGCCATCTCGCCCAATTTGAGACTGGCTCTGGAAGGGTGTCAGGAGGATAAACCCGAGCGCTGTCCTATTGGGAAATTGTTTGTCCCAGACCGGTGGAAAAAGAGTGTGATGTCTGAGATTCATTGTTCCTTGTTGGCCGGTCATCCCAGAATTTTTGGTACCAGAGACTTGGTTAGTCGGTCCTTTTGGTGGCCTACTTTGTCTCGTGACGTCAGGGAATTTGTGCAGTCCTGCGGGACTTGCTCTCGCTCCAAGCCTTGCTCTCGCTCTAGTGGTTTGTTGATGCCATTGCCTGTGCCCAAGAGACCATGGACCCATATCTCTATGGATTTCATTTCCGACCTTCCTGCTTCTCAGAGAATGACCGTTATCTGGGTGATTTGTGATAGGTTTTCCAAGATGATACATCTTGTGCCATTACCTAAGTTGCCTTCCTCCTCTGAATTGGTGCCTTTGTTCCTTCAGCACGTGGTTCGGTTACACGGCATTCCTGAGAACATTGTGTCTGACAGAGGAGTCCAGTTTGTTTCCAGATTTTGGAGGACTTTTTGTTCTAAACTTGGTGTTCAATTGTCTTTCTCCTCGGCTTTTCATCCTCAGACCAATGGACAAACTGAGAGAACAAACCAGACATTGGAGACTTATCTGAGATGCTTTGTGTCTGCTGATCAGGATGACTGGGTCTCTTTTTTGCCTTTGGCTGAGTTTGCTCTTAATAATAGGGCTAGCTCTGCCACTTTGATGTCTCCATTTTTCTGCAATTTTGGGTTTCACCCTCGATTTTCTTCAGGACAGACGGAGGCTTCTGTCTGTCCAGGTGTTGACTCTGTTGTGGAGCGTATGCAGCAGATTTGGGACCAGGTAGTGGAGAGGTAGTCCCTCTCTCAGGAGAGGGCCCAGCGGTTTGCCAACCAGCATAGGACTGATGGTCCTCGGTTTGAAGTGGGGGACTTGGTCTGGTTGTCCTCAAGAAATATCCCTATGAGAGTTGCATCTCCTAAGTAGGGTTGAGCATTCCGATACTGCAAATATCGGGTATCGGCCGATATTGGCTGTATCGGAATTCCAATTCCGAGTACCGATATTTTCGTCATATCGGATACCGGAATCGGAATTGTCACTGTCACTGTCAGTGTCCGTCTGTCGGGTCTGTCAGGAGTCAGCGGCACTTACCCGGCAGAAGATCTCCGGCGGTCACATCCCGGACTGCTTGATGGTCGCCATCCTCTTCTCCCTGGCGGTCACATGCAGTTTCTCGCGATAACTGCAGTGACTGCTGGGTAATCGCGGCCGTAAAGCAGTCCGATGACGTCACCGCCGGGGAAGCAGGTAATCAGCTGCGCTGCGCCGGGATGTCAGGCTCTGCCTGTCATTCCGATGTAGCAGAGCTGGATCGTCGTGGGACAGTCGTTACTATGGACTGCGTCGGACAGGTGGTATACTGTTGGTTTGTTTTTTTTCTTTTTTTACAGGAGATCGATGGCGTCGCAGGAATGAGTGTATAATAAAAGAAATGAAAACTGTGTTGTCTCTTTTATTTCATTAAAATACTTTTTTCTTGCTGTGTCTTTTTTTAAACATTTAAAAACTTTGGGATTAATAATGGATCGGTGTCTTATTGACGCCTCTCCATTATTAACCGGGCTTATTGTCACCGTGCAATCAACGGTGACATTAACCCCTTATTACCCCGCTTGCCACCGCTACAGGGCAAGTGGGAAGAGCCGGGTAAAGTGCCACAATTGGCACATCTTTTGATGCGTCAAATGTGGGGCTGCTGTAGCCTGGTATTATCAGGCTGTTGAGGGCCAAAATCCATGGGCCTTGACAGTCTTTTAATACCAGGCCGCAGCAGTCTGCATTTTACTTGGCTGGTTAACAAAAATAGGGGGGATCCCCACGCCGTTTTTTTTTTCGAGGGGATCCCCTATTTTTGTTAACCAGCCAAGCTAAGCAGACTGCTGTGGCCTGGTATTATCAGGCTTGCAAGGTCCATGGATATTGGATCCTTACCAGCCTGAAAAACCAGGCCTCAGCGGTCTGCTTCATCTGGCTGGTTAACAAAAATAGGGGGGACCCCACGCTAATTTTTTTCGAGGGGATCCCCTATTTTTGTTAATCAGCCAAGATATGCAGACTGCTGTGGCCTGGTATTATCAGGCTGGCAAGGTCCATGGATCTTGGCTCCTTAACAGCTTGAAAATCCATGCCTCAGCGGTCTGCTTCATCTGGCTGGTTAACAAAAATAGGGGGGACCCCACGCCATTTTTTTTCCGAAGGGAACCCCTATTTTTGTTACTCAGTTCCCTCTGATGTCACTGATGGTGTCCCTGGCTGACCTGAAGTGAAAGTGGAAAGCAATCAATTAAGCTTTCCACTTCCTCTCCTGTCAGCCAGGAGAGGAGCTCATTCATTTGGGGGTTTACTGTGAGGCTGCAGCATTAGCTGTGGTCCCTGCAGTAAACATTAACCCTTTCTGAAGGATTACACCGTGGGACCTGACTGTGCATCGGATTGGTAAGTATAATTTTGCTTTATTATTTTATTTTTATTACAGGAAATGGTTTTAGCAGATAAATAAAATATGGTCAAAAACTGTGTGATTATTTCATTAAACTTCTTTTTTATTAAAGTGTGTGTGTTTGATTTTTCTTTCATACAATAGGATTAATAATTGATAGTTGTCTAATTGACAGCTCTCAATTATTAACCTGGCTTAAAGTGACCTTTCAATTGCAAGGTCATTTTAACCCCTTATTAACCCATTCGCCACCGCTACAGGGCAATGGGAATAGACGGGCAAAGTGCCAGAAAGGGCAAATCTAATTAGAGATTTGCCCTTTCTGGGGTGTCTGGGGGCAGATGTTAGTAGCCGGGGGGGGCCAAAAATAATGGTCCCTCTCTGGGCTATTATTATCTGCCCCCACTCACTGGCTTTGTCTGTCTGGTTGCGAAAATAGGGCGGGAGCCCACGCATTTTTTTTCAGCAATTTTACACCTCATATATATATATATATACATGTCATTGAGTTTGTGACACATATATATATATATTTATAGTTCATACACTTCTACATAGTATAATAGCCGCTAATTCAATTGCCGGCTTTTGTGAAAATGCAGAACCCGACATGAAATGACACTTGGTTTACATAGAGTTAACCATGTCTTTTCATGTAGTTTGATATCTGATTTGCACAAACAATTACATGAGTGTAAGTGTGCAAAATTTCACACCTGTAGGGGTTAATTAAAGGTGTAAATTCGTAGCAAAAAAGTCCTTTTTTTTTTACAACGAATTTACACCTTTAATTAACCCCTACAGGTGTGAAATTTTGCACACAGCCACACATGTAATTGTTTGTGCAAATCAGATATCAAACTACATGAAAAGACATGGTTAACTCTATGTAAACCAAGTGTCATTTCATGTCGGGTGCTTCTGTCTTTTCACAAAAGCCGACTTTACCCGGCAATTGAATCAGAGGCTATTTTACTATGTAGAAGTGTATAAACTATAAATATATGTACCGTATATTCCGGCGTATAAGACGACCTGGTGTATAAGACGACCCCCCTACTTTTCCTGTTAAAATATAGAGTTTAGGATATATTTACCGTATAAGACTACCCCTTTTCCAACGCTTACCAAACACCGGTAAAAATTTAAAAAAACAGATTTGAATTTAACATGGTCATTTTTTAATTTAAATTCTTATGACATGCAGGCGTATAAGACGACCCTCCAACTTTTACAGTCAAAATATGAATTTGTCTTAAAAGTGTGGGGGGGTCTTCTTATACGCCGGGTGTCATCTTATACGCCGGGTACGGAACATATGGTGGGGGGAGTGGGCTTTTCAGAGGTGTTTACCTAGGGTCTAGGCGCTGGGCGACGGCGGCGGCTCCTTTTGTGCAGCCTGGGAGGGGCTCTGTGCTGGGGGACGGCGTCGGAGGCTCCTCTCGTGCAGCCCCCAGGCTCTGTGCTGGGGGACGGCGGCGGCTCCTCTCGTGCAGCCCCCCAGGCTCTGTGCTGGGGGACGGCGGCGGCTCCTCTCGTGCAGCCCCCCAGGCTCTGTGCTGGGGGACAGCGGCGGCTACTCGTGCAGCCCCCGCAGGCTCTGAGCTGGGGACGGCGGCGGTGATTCTTTTCTCAATCCCCGGAGGCCCCGGCAGCTCCATTGATGCGATGCGGTGGCCTCCGGGAAAATGGCCGCTGAGGGCGGCGCATGCTCAGTTTCAGATCTCGTCTCCCGAGATCTTGAGACGAGATCTGAAGCTGAGCATGCAGCGGCCATTTTCCCGGAGGCCATCGCATCGCATTGATGGAGCTGCCGGGGCCTCCGGGGATTAAGAAAAGAATCACCGCCGCCGTCCCCCAGCACAGAGCCTGCGGGGGCTGCACAAGAGGAGCCGCCGCCGCCCCCCAGCACAGAGCCTGCTGGGGCTGCACAAGAGGAGCCGCCGACGTCCCCCAGCGCCTAGACCCTAGGTAAACACCTCTGAAACGCCATACCCGGCGTATAAGACGACCCCCGACTTTGAAGACGATTTTCAGGGTGTTAAAAAGTCGTCTTATACGCCGGAATATACGGTAAGTGTCCTTCCTATCCTTTTCTGTCCAGGTAGATTGGGCCCCAACGTTTGCTCATACTATTTTCTGTCTGTGTCTGTATTTCCTCTTGTCTAACCGCCATTACATGTTTGGGGGCTTCCTATGTTCTTTGGGGATCTGCTCCGGGGCAGATAGCTTTCCTCTTTCTATCTTTAGGTGTAGTTAACTTCTCAGGCTGTGACGAGGCGTCTAGGACCAACTTAGGAACGCTCCATGGCTGCCTTTAGTTGTGGTGGTTAGTCAGGGAACTGCAATCCAGTAGATTCCAACCTCTCTGGTGTATTGCCGTTTTTGCCTGCTCTCCTCAGCTACCAAATCATAACAGCAGAGCTGGAAATGTTTGCAGACTCACTTGTGGTGATGTAGCAGAGCTGGAAATGTTTGCAGACTCACTTGTGGCGATGTAGCAGAGCTGGAAATGTTTGGAGACTCACTTGTGGTGATGTAGCAGAGCTGGAAATGTTTGCAGACTCACTTATGGTGATGTAGCAGAGCTGGAAATGTTTGCAGACTCACTTGTGGTGATGTAGCAGAGCTGGATATGTCTGGAGACTCACTTGTGGTGATGTAGCAGAGCTGGATATGTCTGGAGACTCATTTGTGGTGATGTAGCAGAGCTGGATATGTTTGCAGACTCACTTGTGGTGATGTAGCAGAGCTGGATATGTTTGGAGACTCACTTGTGGTGATGTAGCAGAGCTGGATATGTTTGGAGACTCACTTGTGTGATGTAGCAGTGCTGGAATGTTTGCAGACTCACTTGTGGTGATGTAGCAGAGCTGGATATGTTTGCAGACTCACTTGTGGTGATGTAGCAGAGCTGGATATGTCTGGAGACTCACTTGTGGTGATGTAGCAGTGCTGAAATGTTTGCAGACTCACTTGTGGTGATGTAGCAGAGCTGGATATGTTTGCAGACTCACTTGTGGTGATGTAGCAGAGCGGGATATGTTTGAAGACTCACTTGTGGTGATGTAGCAGAGCTGGAAATGTTTGCAGACTCACTTGTGGTGATGTAGCAGAGCGGGATATGTTTGCAGACTCACTTGTGGTGATGTAGCAGAGCTGGATATGTTTGGAGACTCACTTGTGGTGATGTAGCAGAGCGGGATATGTTTGCAGACTCACTTGTGGTGATGTAGCAGTGCTGGAATGTTTGCAGACTCACTTGTGGTGATGTAGCAGAGCTGGATATGTTTGCAGACTCACTTGTGGTGATGTAGCAGAGCGGGATATGTTTGCAGACTCACTTGTGGTGATGTAGCAGAGCGGGATATGTTTGCAGACTCACTTGTGGTGATGTAGCAGAGCGGGATATGTTTGCAGACTCACTTGTGGTGATGTAGCAGAGCTGGATATGTTTGGAGACTCACTTGCAGTTAAGTAGCAGAGTCCAGCTGCACAGCATACTCATAGACTCACTTGTGGCGATGTGCTGGGGGACGGCGGCGGCTCCTCTCGTGCAGCCCCCCAGGCTCTGTGCTGGGGACAGCGGCGGCTACTCGTGCAGCCCCCGCAGGCTCTGAGCTGGGGGACGGCGGCGGTGATTCTTTTCTCAAACCCCGGAGGCCCCGGCAGCTCCATTGATGCGATGCGGTGGCCTCCGGGAAAATGGCCGCTGAGGGCGGCGCATGCTCAGTTTCAGATCTCGTCTCCCGAGATCTTGAGACGAGATCTGAAGCTGAGCATGCAGCGGCCATTTTCCCGGAGGCCATCGCATCGCATCGCAGCAATGGAGCTGCCGGGGCCTCCGGGGATTAAGAAAAGAATCACCGCCGCCGTCCCCCAGCACAGAGCCTGCGGGGGCTGCGCAAGAGGAGCCGCCGCCGCCGCCCCCCAGCACAGAGCCTGCTGGGGCTGCACAAGAGGAGCCGCCGACGTCCCCCAGCGCCTAGACCCTAGGTAAACACCTCTGAACGCCATACCCGGCGTATAAGACGACCCCCGACTTTGAAGACGATTTTCAGGGGTTAAAAAGTCGTCTTATACGCCGGAATATACGGTATATATATATGTCACAATGACATGTTATATATATATATATATATATATATATGTATTCTATGTGTGTATATTTAGTGTTTACAAGGAAAGAATGGGGTTTTTTTAGTTACGATATTTTGTTCCCATAGACTTACATTGGATTTCCGGTATCGGTATCGGGTATCGCCGATATTTTAATGGTATCGGCGATACCATTCCGATTCCGATACTTTTGGATATCGGAAAGTATCGCTCAACTCTACTCCTAAGTTTAAGCCTAGGTTCATTGGACCTTATAAGATCATGGAGATTCTTAATCCTGTTTCCTTTCGTTTACTTCTTCCAGGGACATTTAAGATCCATAACGTGTTCCACAAGTCCTTATTGAAGAGGTTTGTCGAGCCAGTGGTTCCTATAGCTGTGCCTCCTGACCCTGTTTTGGTTGAGGGCAATCTGGAGTATGTGGTTGAGAAAATATTGAATTCTCGTTTTTCTAGACGGAAACTCCAGTATTTGGTTAAGTGGAGAGGTTATGGTCAGGAGGACAATTCTTGGGTGTTTGCTTCGGACATCCATGCTAGGAGACTCATCCGTGCGTATCACAGAGCTCATCCTGACCGACCTGGTTGCTCAAATGAGGGTTCGGTGACCCCTCCTCTAGGGGGGGTACTGTTGTGAATGTGCTAGAAATGAATTCTGAGCAGAAGCTCCCCCTGGTGGTTACAAACAGTACTGAACTATCCAATGAAGATTGTGAAGATTGTCGATCAGGTGTTACTGACTGGTCTTATATAAGGGAGGTTCCCTCCCATCAGGGTTGCCGGTGATCAATTGTTCTGGTCTCATCTTTGATTCCTGTTCACTTTGTAGCTTGCTGTTTCGTGCCTGCATCTTCTGCTAACAGATAAGACATTTTCTTCTTTTAGTTTTTTGTGCTTGCTTTTTGCATTTTGTCTTGCACTTCTGTGGGGGTCTGCCGGGTCCCCTCCGGGGGCTTGTGCTCCTCTCAGTTTAGTTCAGCCACTGTTGTTTGTTCATTTGCCTTTTCCATTTTTTTCAGTGGCTGCTGTTTAGTTTTGTTACATCAGAGAACTAATTTAGGTGGTAGAGGTCATGTGATCTCAGGTGTTTTTGTAATTAGTAGAGTTGGTACTTTTCAGGTTTTTTTGGGATTGCAGTAAGTGTCCTTCCTATCCTTTTCTATTTAGGAAGTTTGGGCCCAACATTTGCTCATACTATTTTCTGTCTGTGTCTGTATTTCCCTTGTCTAACCGCCATTACATGTTTGGGGGCTTCCTATGTTCTTTGGGGATCTGCTCCGGGGCAGATAGCTTTCCTCTTTCTATCTTTAGGTGTAGTTAGCTTCTCAGGCTGTGACGAGGCGTCTAGGACTAACGTAGGTACGCTCCACGGCTGCCTTTAGTTGTGATGGTTAGTCAGGGTACTGCAATCCATAGATTACAACCTCTCTGGTGTATTTCCTTTTTGCCTGCTCTCCTCAGCTACCAAATCATAACACACGTCCACTGCGTTCCCTTGGTCCAGTCCGGAACTTACCCCTTCATAAAAGCTTATCAGATTAGTCTGACAAGAACGGTCCCTCGTAAACCCATGCTGATACTGTGTCATGAGGTTATTCAGCCTCAGTTACTCCAATATAGTATCCCTTAAAAAACCCTCCAGGATTTTACCCACAGTAGATGTTAAGCTCACTGGCCTATAATTTCCAGGTTCAGTTTTTGCCCCCTTTTGGAATATTGGCACCACATTTGCTATACGCCAGTCCTGTGGTACAGACCCCGTTATTATGGAATCTATAAAGATTAAAAATAATGGTCTATCTATGACTGTACTTAATTACTGCAGTACTTGGGGGTGTATCCCATTCGGGCCCGGGGATTTGTCAATTTTAGTGATTTTTAGATGCCGCCGTACTTCCTGCTGGGTTAAGCAGGTGACATTTAATGGATAAATTTTCATTTTTTTTATCACTGATCATGTTACCTGTCATGGGATTTTCTTGTGCAAATACTGTTACTATTAGTGGACACCAGATGAAATAGAGCTAGAACAGTGGTGTTGTATTAGTGGACACCAAATGTAGCCGTGCTGGAACAACAGAGTTACATTAGTGGAGAACAGATACAGTAGAGAAGGAACAGTGGAGCTGCACTAGTGGAAACCAGATGTAGTAGAGCTGAAACATCAGAGTTTCGTTAGTGGAGACCAGATATACCAGAGCTGGAACAGCAAAGTTGCATTACTGGAGACAAGATTTAGCAGTACTGGAACAGCAGAGTGACATTAGCAGGGACCAGATATAGTAGAGAAGGAACAGTGGCGTTGATCTAGTGGAGACCAGATGCAGTATAGCTGGAACAGCAGAGCTGCATTAATGGAGACCAAATGTAGCAGTGCTGGAACAGTAAAGTTGCATTAGTGGAGACTAGATGTAGCATTGCTGGAAGAGCAGAGTGGCATCCATGGATAACATGCAACAGAGCTGGAACAGCAGAGTTGCATTAGTGGAGACCAAATGTAGCAGTGCTGGAACAGCAGAGTTGCATTAGTGGAGACCAAATGTAGCATTGCTGGAACAGCAGAGTTACATTAGTGGAGACCAGATATAGCAGAGCTGGAACAGCAAAGTTGCATTAGAGGAGACCAGATGTAGCAGAGCTGGAACAACAAAGTTACATTAGTGGACCCCAGATATAGCAGAGCTGGAACAGTAAAGTTGCAGTAGTGGAGACTCAATGTAGCAGAGGTGAAACAGCAAAGTTGCATTAGCGGAGACCAGATGTAGTAGTTATAGAACAGCAAAGTCGCATTAGTGGAGACTAGATGAAGCAGAGAGGGAACAGCAGAGTATTATTAATGGACTCCAGATGTAGTAGAGCTGGAGTAGCAAAGTTGCATTAGTGGAGACCAGATTTATCTGTGCTGGAACAGCGGAGTTACTTTAGTAAAGTCCAGATATAGCAGAATTGGAACAGTAAATAATGTTGCATTAGTGGAGACCAGATGTAGCAGTGCTGGAACAGCGGAGTTGCATTAGTGGAGACAAGATGTAGGAGAGCTGGAGCAATGAAGTTGTTGTAATGGTGACCTGGTGTAGCAGAGCACGGACACAAAAGTTGTATTGGAGAGAAGATGTAGCAGAGTTATATTAGAAACCTAATGCAGCAGTGCAGCTGTAGTATTGGTCTGATTTAGCAGAACTGTTACAGAACAGAGCTGTTGTCGTGAAGACGTGATGTAACAGAGCTGGAACAATGGAGTTGTATCAGAGACTAGATGCTGCAGAGCTGGCACTGTGAACACTGAAGGGCATTTAAAATAATGGAGCAGAGTAGTGGCAGCATTATCAAACTACCTGAATACTCAGGCAGTGTGCAAACTGGACTTAAGTGAATTGGGCAGGTGATGGTGCAGAAGAGATGTGAGCATCCAGATGAGAAGAGATGGACTGACTGGATAAGAGGAGCAATACAGCGCTCAGTGCTAAAAGTGAGCTACATGAATAACATTTTCTCTCTAAGGCTGGAGTCACACTTAACGTATAAAAATACGGTCTGTTTTCTACGGATGAGAATCGCAGAAATGTTCCCTGAACAGTGATCCGTGTGTCATCAGTTTGCAATGCGAGGATGCGATTTTCTCGCATCTAAGCATCCGTGTGACATCCGTATGGCATCCTCGCCGGCTTGCAAAATGGACATATAATGGATCCATGGCCTCAAATATTCGTGAAAACATATATACAGTCTATATATATATATATATATATATATATATATATACATATATATATATATATATATACATATCACTGAGACATATATATATATTTATATTTCATACAGAGGTAGATAGCAGAATAGCCGATAATTCAATTGTTGGCTTCTGTAAAATCATTACAGAACCTGACAGGATATGAGACATGGTTTACATACAGTAAATCATTGCATATCTGTTAGATTTATATATGTCCCTCACTAATAATGTTAGTAGTGTATGTGTTTAAAATTTTGAAGCTGTAGGTGTTAAATTAAAGGATTAATTCACGTAAAAAACTTGCATGGGATCCCGCGCAATTTACTCCACCAGGCAAGCAAGTGACTGAGGGCAGAAATTAATAGCTTAGAGAGGGACTGTTGTTTTTGCCCCCCCCTGCTAAAAAAATCTGCCCCCAGCCACCCCAGAAAAGGCGCATCTGTAAGATGCGCTAATTCTGGCACTTACCCTCTCTCTTCCCATTGCCACGTAGCAGGTGGCATATGGGGTAATAAGGGGTTAATGTCACCTTGCTATTGTAAGGTGACAGTAAGCCTGATTAATAATGGAGAGGTATCAATAAGACACCTCTCCATTATTAATCCACTAGTCTGAAAGGGTTAAAAAAAACACACACATTAAGAATAAAGAGTTTTAATGAAATAAATAAACACATTTTTTCCATTTTTATTTAACTCCCAATCCATTCGAAGCCATCGTTCTCCAGTAAAATATCCAAAATTAAAAAACAACAATATACCCATACCTGTCCGCCGTACAGTCAAGTCCCACGCTGCAATTAATCTGAAGGGCTTAAATAGTTTACAACCGGAGTGGTGCTAATGCGACCGGCCCCGGCTGTAAACCACGAAGGAATGAAGGAAAAGCTTCCTGTGCAGCCTCCCCGCCTGACCAGAGATGAACTGATTAGCGTGGGAAAGTTTCTGAACATTGTCCCACGCTGTCAGTTCACCGCGGGTCAGGCGGGGAGTCAGCGCAGCCTAAGTGACGTCAGCTGGGAGGCTGCACAGCTTTTCCTTCATTCCTCCGTCACATGCACGGTCCGTGTGTAATCCGTTTTTTTCTCGCACCCATAGACTTGCATTGGCGAGTCTCGCCGTAATACGGTGCAAATCGCAGCATGCTGCGATTTCTCTCACACGTATAATACGCCAAAGAAAAAAATGGATGATGGGAGCTGCACCATAGATTAATATTGGTCCGAGTGCTATGAGATTTTTTCTCGCTTAGCACTCGTCCGTATTCCTCTCTAGTGTGACTCAGGCCTAAAGCGCAAAGTGGGTCCCACTGACAGTCTAATTCAGAAGTGCAGGAGCAAGGCAAGGTAAATTCTTTTCATGAGGGTCAGCAAAAGTTTGCTGCTTGCTGCAGTACATATGGGGAATCACCTCTGACCTCAGTCTATGTTTAGTTATTTCATTGCACTACATACACATATAAAGATTTTATTTTGATCTTTAGATCTGAATGAAGCGTGAAAAGTGTAAAACGTTTACACAGTGGTGGCATCTATTGAGTCTTTCCACAGCTGGATGGATGCTGGAAGACCATAGTTCTTCCCTATGAGAAAGAATAGATATTATCAATGTATTACACCTATTAGATTTTTTTTTTTTAAACAAATAGTTACAGAGAACTAAGGGGGCAAAATCACATGAATCAAAAGAATCTTTGAAAATCTAGGCTACAAGAGCAAATTTTTCTTGAAGGGCAACTATCATGAAAACTATAGTTTAAATTAGGTTTTTGTGTTAAATTTATTTAAAAAATGGCAATTTTTTCCAGATCTGTAACTAAAATAACAAATAGATATCTTGTAATTTTCACACTGGCCACTGTGGCTTTTTTAGACTCTAACTTCTTGTAGTTTCAGGAGAATCACATGTACGTTAGCAGCAATAAACAGACTCATCCTATTTTTTGTATTGAAGCATCTAATGAGCGTGTGCAGACCTCATTTTGAAACGGAGTAGGGTCAGCTATGACATCACCTACTGCGAATGATAGATCTTTTGCTATTGTCTATTAAGGTGCTACCAGTCAGTGTAAACCTGCCTCTGATGGTAAGGAAACTGCTGTAAATTTTTCCTGAAAAGACAGGAAGTTTGAGTCTAAAAAAAGCTCCAGTGGCCTCTGTGAAAGGTGCATGATTATTCATTTTGTTTTTAATGAAAAAAAACACATTGCTAGACATGTAACACAAAAACCTGTTTTAAACAATCGGTCATTTTGTTATGAGTGTCAAAATTCGAGAACAGTTTCACAGAGAAGCAATCTCTTTTTGTTAGAATGGACTCATGAAAACAAGCAGATCATACCTCAATCCCCCTTCTGTAAAAGGTAGTGATCAGCAGTGATTTTTGGTGAGACCTGACAGTCAGTGTTCAATTTATCTGCAGTGCCTCCGGAGGGGAAATCTAGAATTACACAATGCACACTCAAATGACCTATCTTGTCTGTGTAAAGTAGAATAGGACGGGTCATCCAAAGTGAGAAGAACCATAGAATAGGACGGGTCCTCCAAAGTGAGAAGAACCGTAGAATAGGACGGGTCCTCCAAAGTGCGAAGAACTGTAGAATAGGATGGTTTCTACAAAGTGAGAAGAACCGTAGAATAGGACAGGTCCTCCAAAGTGAGAAGAACCGTAGAATAGGATGGATCCCCAAAGTGAGAAGACCCTGCTTGTGGCCATTCTCTATTCCTGAAGAAAGGAGATGAGTATCATGGACAGAATGTGTGGCGCCCCAGAGGGTCCAGTCGCCACAGAGGTACTGCACCTCATCCAGAGGTGTGGTATCCCACTCTCAGGTAAGGAGGGAGCATTACCCAGGACTCTAACACTCGAACCCAACACACACCAGTTCAGTCGGGGCATCTGGGTGTACCCTTTGGGAGGATGGTCTCATCCAGGCTGGGTAGGAAAGGGTGTTGGTGAGTGGGTGGATAAGGTATAAAAGGGGGAGGAGCTTAAGAAGCGGGGAGCTCAAGCTGTGAGGAGCTTGTCCCCAGACGAGAGGAGAGAGAGGGTTGTGAGGAGTTGGTCTGAGGAGACCGGAGGAGAAGGAGTGAAGAAAATGAGAGAAGAGAAAATTGAGAGGGAGAGACAGAAGGAAGCTCCCGGGATGAAAGAAGAGGTCCTAGGGGCACAGGTAGTGAGGAATCCACCCGTGGGGCCCATATCCACGCTGACCGTAGTCAGGTGGAGGGACCAGGTCGCAGTTAGGGGACCGGTCCCAAAACTAGTCGAGAAACTAAGGTCTCAGTTAGGAAACCGTAGGCTGCAGTATCTGCATGTGCTGCAGCAACATCCAACACATTCACTGAAAAGGCAGACATATAGGATCCAGGGGTCTGAACAATGTTGCCCGACAAGATCCAAGTCTACTGGCTCAGGACACTGTGTGTGAAGATGCAGGGCAGGAGAGGCGGTAACCAGTGTAGTGAGATAGCCAGGAGAGAAATACATGGAAAAGAGTCCTGGAAAGGTGTATCCCAATCTACCTGGGAGTTTGCTGGGCCACAGGGTCGGAGGACACAGCACCCGGCTGGAGACAGTTTCTGCAGAACTGTGAGTAAAGCATTGAGAACTGCATCCTGCTGTGTCCTCTGATTCCTTTCCGTGCCACTCGCCCTGCACCACAACAACTACCACCATCATTGTCACCACCGTCCCTAACTTTAACTCAGCCATTGAGCCTAGCTCTGCTTGTGGAGAGCTGTAACAACTCTGCTGCCTCCCCATCAGCCCCAGCGGACCCTGAAGCAGCGTCGACTAACATCTTTATTGCTGAGTACCACAGGTGGCATCACAAACTATATTTTATAAACTTTATTCCCCTTTTTTCATTTTTATTGGACACCCAGGGCCACGGGCCGGGTCACTGCTTCTGTGACACATCCCCTTAAGTACCGGCCAGGTACCGAGTAACCCCCCAGCCCTGGCGTGCTCTCCAAATGCCCTAATGGGGGTTATGAAATTAAGTTTTCGAAACTGGAAAACCCTCTTTTAAATATAATTCCACATTACCAACTTTGCTTGCAACACAGTTTTACAAGTTAAGTTACGATGAAGATTTTATTGTTTTAATGGCTCAGTGTCCAAATCAGTCACGTAGTGAACAGTCCTTGTGATATTTTTGTCTTATTTCATACAGTGGAAAACAAGGTTACTCATCCACAATTGTAATTTTGCAATATTAATAGCCTGGTAAATTCTCGAAAAAGTTATTTTCGTTGCACAGTGGCGCTGACCTCGGGCCCCTGGGTGGTTCATTCTTGCCTTATGTCATTTACAAGCTTAGATTTATAAGTAAAAAAACTACATTTCAATGAACCTTAGATGCACATGAATGGAAAAAATTGTAGTGTTAGTTTAATTGTCGCAGTCCTTCCTGTTCTAGACCATTGCCGCTTTTCCTTTCCCCTTTCGCTGTCTGTCTTGTACTCTCTCACTCATCTCAGTAATACAAATTAGTTTTTGTTGGCCGTTCCCCACTGACTGCTCTTAAAGTGATTTTTTTTATTCTGTCCACTTTTTATTTTCCATTGATCTTGCCAAACAAGTGTCCTCTCCAGATACCAACCCCCCCTTGCTTCCCCTTTCCCTCTTATCCTTCTCCTCCTCCTCCTCAATGCCGGCTTTAATTCACTCCTTTCCCAGAGCACAGGACGGCTCATATATCACTCACCTTCTCTAATTTCTGTGTGGGCCACTTCACTAGGTTACCGTGTGTCTGTCTTAAAGCAGCAATATTTCTCTTCCAGAAAGGGTGATTTTAATTAAAGTTGAATCATGTTGGCGTTGATCGCCCCATAACCTTTGCCTTTAATTCCAAGGTTCATCTTTTAAGAAAAATGACCATAGCCTTTAATTCTAAGGTTCATCTTTAATTATATAATAATAGAATAATGGTCATAGCTTGTGCCTTTAATTCTAAAGTTCATCATTGAGCAATGGAAAAATGGCAAATGGCAACTTTGGCAGGGGATCAGATTAGGTGGCTTGAAAGCAGTTTGTCAAACCAAGCACAGGCACACCCACATGCACCCATCATATGATCCAGCAGTTCAGTACACCTCGCACCTACTTTTTATGCATCCATCTTCACCCTAGTTTCTTTGATTGATAGCATTGGCTTTAGATAGATGGATACAAGTAGGTGGCAAAGTGCTCAGCCCCACCAAGGGGGGAATCAATTGCCTTTGTTTGATTTGAATAGTCATTTTGTGCTGACAGATTCCCTTTAAATTTGACTTGGGAAATGGACGGTAAATCACCTTCTAAAACCAGAATGAAACGCTTATCTAAACCAAATAACTTTGGTAAAACTTCAAAGAAATTTTAGGAGTGCGGTGAATTCATTTCAGTGTAACTTGCTTGCAGCGGTGTAGCTCTACGGCTACATTCCCATGATGAGCTTTTGGCAAGTTTTTATAAAGTAAAATAGGTTACATGGATTTTTTTCTAAATGCACAGCTTAAAAAACTCACAAGAAACTTATCATAGGAACATAACCTTAGGGTGCTGCCCATACAGTTTAGGTAGTGATCAGTCGAACATTTGTTTGGATCGCTATGTGTTCTCTGCTGTAGTAAATTATTAATGAACTTCAAGCATGTGTTGGTTGTGGAAAAACATTGTGTCTGGCAATAATGGGTCCCAAACACTCGTTCCGCATCGCTTCTATTCAAATTATCCTTGTCTCTCGTTCACCAGGCGATAGAACAAATTGCAAGTTTGTTTTGTGTTCACAGATTGTTCTGTGATGTTGGCCGTGTGTTAAGAATCCATATATTAATATCAAGTAGTTGATTTTCCTTTTTTTCTATTTTCAGACAAGGAGTAGAGTTTTGGTCTGGTTTGAATTGAACACGTTTTTTTTGCAGGCATTTGTTCTTAATAGTAAAAAGAGGGGGAGAAGCCAGCGCTACCTATGGTCAGCATGCAATACATAAAGTGCATATGCACATATCGGTTTCTAACTGTATTTAAAAATGAGACATTTGGCAAATAATTGATCAATTCTTTGAGCCACCACGCCACGACAAGGTATTCTCATATGGGGCAGTCCTACTCTACGTTTTTTATATTCGCTGTGCCATTACGGCCTCCTAAATGTATAAAAGCAAGACTGCAAAAAATCAAAGCAAAAGTACCTGAAGCATTGCCGAATCACTCCCATAGTGCCAGTAAGGCAAGCGCAGGTAAAAGCCGACCAGGTCCGGAGATGGACATTTCAGATTTGACTTCTGCACTGCCAGACCAGCAACCACAGATGAAGGGTGAAACAGGCCCAGACTCAGGCGCACAATCAAACAGAGCCTAGGGCAGGGCTGCTGTATGTGTGTACAGCAGCCTAGGTCAATCACAGAAAAAACACAGAACGGCGTGCATAACCCAGCGCACACGGCAACAAGTAGTGGTCAGCCACAAACCAATATCAAATAAAAAGAGGGTGGAGAAGCCAGCGCCGCACATGGTCAGCATGCAATATATAAAGTGCATATTCACATATTGGTTTCTAACTGTATTTAAAAATGAGACATTTGGCAAATAATTGATCAATTCTTTGAGCCACCCCGCCACGACAAGGCATTCTCATATGGGGCAGTCCTACTCTACGTTTTTTTTATTCGCTGTGCCATTACGGCCTCCTAAATGTATAAAAGCAAGACTGCAAAAAATCAAAGCAAAAGTACCTGAAGCATTGCTGTATCACTCCCATGGTGCCAGTAAGGTGATGCCGTGCGCGCTGGGTTATGCACGCCGTTCTATCTGTGTTTTTTCTGTGATTGACCTAGGCTGCTGTACACACATACAGCAGCCCTGCCCTAGGCTCTGTGTACTTGTGCACCTGAGTCTGGGCCTGTTTCACCCTTCATCTGTGGTTGCTGGTTTGGCAGTGTAGAGGTCAGATCTGAAATGTCCATCTCCGGGCCTGGTCGGCTTTCACCTGCGCTTGCCTTACTGGCACCATGGGAGTGATACAGCAATGCTTCAGGTACTTTTGCTTTGATTTTTTGCAGTCTTGCTTTTATACATTTAGGAGGCCGTAATGGCACAGCGAATATAAAAAACATAGAGTAGGACTGCCCCATATGAGAATGTCTTGTCGTGGCGGGGTGGCTCAAAGAATTGATCAATTATTTGCCAAATGTCTCATTTTTAAATACAGTTAGAAACCAATATGTGCATATGCACTTTATGTATTGCATGCTGACCATGTGCAGCGCTGGCTTCTCCCCCTCTTTATTTGTTCTTAATATTCTCAATTCTGGCTTCCCTTCAAAATTTTTTTTTCCTCTATTCTCTTGAGTTTCTGCACTTCTGATGTATAAATACTCAGAATGTAAGATCTCAAAATCTCATGTTATGTATTGTAAGGGTTCAAGCTCTCTCTTTTTACCCCCAACTTCTATACTACATCAGATGAAGAAAAAAAGCGACATAGTACCTCTCTGCACAGTAGCAGGACACCCCTTTTGTTCCCCCCCATGGAAGACAGTATCCCCATATAATGCTCCATACTGTATAATGGCCCCATATAGTGCTCAATACAGTATAATGGGCCCCATATATTACTCCATACATTATAATGCCCTCATATATTGCTCCATACAGTATAATGTGCCCTATATATTGCTTCATACAGTATATTGTCCTCATATAATGCTCCATACAGTATACAATAGCCCCATATATTGCTCAATACAGAATAATGGGTCCCATATGTTGCTCCATACAGTATAATGCGCCCATACAGTATAATTGGCCCCACATAGTGCTCCATACAGTGCAGTGGCCCATATATTTCTCCATACAGAATAATGTCCCTACATAGTGTTCCATACAATATATTGGGCCCCATATAATGCTCTATGCAGAATAATGGATCCCATATATTGCTCCATACAATATAATGAACCCCATATATTGTTCCATACAGTTTAATGGGACCCATATAATGAGCTACATATTATAAGGGTCCTATATATTGCTCCATACTGGATAATGGACCCCATATATTGCTCCATACAGTGTATAATGGCCCCATATATTGCACCATACAGTATACAATGGCCCCATATATTTTTCCATACAGTATAATGGCACCATACAGTGCTCCATACAGTATAATGCCCCCATATATTGCTTCATAGAGTATAAAGTGCCCCATATATTTATTTTTTTATTTTACTCATTTATATAGCGCCATTAATTCCACAGCACTTTACAGACATTATAATCACTGTCCTCGTTGGGGCTTACAATCTAGATTCCCTATCAGTACATCTTTGGAATATGGGAGGAAACAGGTGAACTTGGAGTAAACCCACGCAAACACGGGGAGAACATGCAAACTCTTTGCAGATGTTGTCCTTGGTGGGATTTAAACCCAGGACACCAGCACTGCAAGGCGGCAGTGCTAACCACTGAGCCACTGTGCTGCCCATATATTGCTCCATACAGTGTTATGGGGCCCACATATTACTCCATACACTATAGTGGGTCCCATACTTTACTCCATACAGTATACTGAAATCCATATATTACTCCATACAGCATAATGCGCCCCACATAGGGCTCCATACAGTATATACTGGCCCCAATATAATGTATTAAAAAAAATCAAATCCTCACATCTCCTCGTTCCTCACAGCTCCGGTCTTCTCAATGTCTTTTGACTCTCTGTAGTGCTCAGCACAGAGGGCACACTGTAGTGATGTTACTGAGCCCTTTGCCCTGAGATGTCACAGAGAGTCAGAACCGGGCTCCCCGACTCATGGGCCCCATAGCATGCCAGTGTCCCCAACAATGAGTGGGCCCTCTTGTTTGTCCAGTGCCCCAGCACTTGCCAGGGTGCACCGGGTGGTGACGCCGACTCTGGGTGTTGGTGTTGGTCAGGTAATGAACCCTGCGTGCGCTCACCCCTACCTGCGCTTTTAAAAAAACTGTATTTTTTCCCCTTCTTCTCTTTTTCGTGTAAATTGGGCATTTCGCAGGTACCCTGACAGGCCAGTCCGACCCAGCTGTAGATTGTCAGTTTAGGCTACAGATTTGCAGAGTGCAGAAGAAAAATTTGTATCTAAATTTGTAGTCTTGTGGGTTTTAACAAATCTTTGCAAAAAAATAGATATTTTTATCTTTTTTACAACAAGCAGGGAAATTAAATTTCCAAAACAGCTTCAATGTACGCCTATGTCCCTTCTCCAACATAAATACTACTGTTTGTTTGTACACAGCCAAACTCTAATTATTTCAACCCTTTGCTCCAGAAACAAGTACATTTATAAAAAACTACAAAATTGCATTTGTAAATGCAAATTGGTTTGAGCTGTCCAATACATCAGGATTTAGCTAATTTTCAGTCTTCGTGAAATAAATAAGCATCTACATTTACTGATTTATATACACTGCTTAAAAAAATAAAGTTAACACTCAAATAACACAACCTAGATCTGAATGAATAAAATATTCTCATTGAATACTTTGTTCTGTACAAAGTTGAATGTGCTGACAACAAAATCACACAAAAATCATCAATGGAAATCAAATTTATTAACCTATGGAGGCCTGGATTTGGAGTCACCCACAAAATTAAAGTGGAATGTAATGTCCTTAAAACAAGTCAAAATGATGCTCAGTAGTGTGAGTGGCCTCCATGTGCCTGTATGACCTCCCTACAATGCCTGGGCATGCTCCTGATGAGGCAGCAGATGGTCTTTCTGAGGAATCTCCTCCCAGACCTGGACTAAAGCATCCGCCAACTCCTGGACAGTCTGTGATGTGATGTTGGTGGATGGAGCGAGACATGATGTCCCAGATGTGCTCAATCGGATTCAGGTCTGGGGAACGGGCAGGCCAGTCCATAGCTTCAATGCCTTCATCTTGCAGGAACTTCTGACACTCCAGCCACATGAGAAAAACCTGAAGACCCACCTGTTCCGACAAGCCTACAACCTGCAATGATCCTCAGTGTACTGAACCATCGCACAACCAGCTCTACCCTCTCCTAGTGTATTCTCACCCATCCCTGTAGACTGTGAGCCCTCGCGGGCAGGGTCGTCTCTCCTTCTGTACTTATGCGTCCCTTGTCTAGCACATGTTTATTGTATCTGTCTATATTTTTCCCTTTTTCATATGTAAAGCGCCATGGAATAAATGGCGCTATATAAATATATAATAATAATATAATAATAATAATTGTCCTGCATTAGGAGTAACCCAGGGCCAACTGCAACAGCATATGGTCTCACAAGGGTCTGAGGATCTCATCGCAGTACCTAATGGCAGTCAGGCTACCTCTGGCGAGCACATGGAGGGCTGTGCGGCCCTCCAAAGAAATGCCACCCTACAGCATTACTGACCCACTGCCAAACCGGTCATGCTGAAGGATGTTGCAGGCAGCAGATCACTCTCCACGGCGTCTCCAGACCCTCATCTGTCACATGTGCTCAGTGTGAACTTGCTTTCATCTGTGAAGAGCACAAGGTGCCAGTGGCGAATTTGCCAATCCTGGTGTTCTGTGGCAAATGCCAAGCGTCCTGCACGGTGTTGGGCTGTGAGCACAACCCCCATCTGTGGACGACGGGCACTCACCATCCTCATGGAGTCAGTTTCTAACCATTTGTGCAGACACATGCACATTTGTGGCCTGCTGGAGGTCATTTTGCAGGGCTCTGGCAGTGCTCCTCCTATTTCTACTTGAACAAAGGCAGAGGTAGCGGTCCTGCTGCTGGGTTGTTGCCCTCCTATGGCCCCCTCCACATCTCCTGGTGTACTGGCCTGTCTCCTGGTAGTGCCTCCAGCCTCTGGACACTACGCTGACAGACACAGCAAACCTTCTTGCCACAACTCGCATTGATGTGCCATCCTGGATGAGCTGCACTACCTGAGCCACTTGTGTGGGTTGTAGAGTCCGTCTCATGCTACCACGAGTGTGAAAGCACAAAAAACTTTAAAAAGTGACCAAAACATCAGCCAGAAAGCATTGGTACTGAGATGTGGTCTGTGGTCCCCACCTGCAGAACCACTCCTTTATCGAGTGTGTCTTGATAAGTACCAATAATTTCCATCTGTTGTCTATTCCATTTGCACAACAGCATGTGAAATTGATTGTCAATCAGTGTTGCTTCCTAAGTGAACAGTTTGATTTCACAGAAGTTTGATTTACTTGGAGTTATATTCTGTTGTTTAAGTGTTCCCTTTATTTTTTGAGCAGTATATATTTATATTATATATATATATATATATATATATAATATACACACACACACACATGTGGTCAAAATTGTTGGTACCCCTCGTTTAATGACAGAAAAAAACACAATGATGACAGAAATAACTTGAATCTGACAAAAGTAATAATAAATAAAAAATCTATGAGAATAAACAAATGAAAGAGACATTGCTTTTCAACCATGCATCCACAGAATTTTTTTAAAAAATAAACCTCTAAAACTCATGAAATGAATTTTGTTGCACAAACTTTTAAGGCAATCACTACAATCAAACAATTCCTGTACCTGTCAATGAGACTTCTGCACCTCTCGACAGGTATTTTGGCCCACTCAAGAGCACACTCACTGCTCCAGTTGTCTCGTGTTTGAAGGTTGCCTTTTCCAGACGGCATGTTTCAGCTCTTTCCAAAGATGCTCAGTAGGATTTAGGTCAGGGCTCATAGAAGGCCACTTCAGAATAGTCCAATGTTTTCCTCTTAGCCATTCTTGGGTGTTTTTAGCGGTGTGTTTTGGGTCATTAGCCTGTTGCAAGACCCATGACCTGAGACTCAGACCAATCTTCCTGACACGGGGCAATGCATTTCTCTCTAGAATCCCTTGATAGTCTTGAGATTTCATTGCACCCTGCACAGATTCTAGACACCCTGTGCCAGATGCAGCAAAGCAGCCCCAGAACATAACAGAGCTTCCTCCATGTTTCACAGTAGGGACAGTGTTCTTTTCTTGATATGCTTCATTTTTCCGTCTGTGAACATAGAGCTGATGTGCCTTGCCAAAAAGTTCCATTTTTGTCTCATCTGTCCATAGGAAATTCTCCCAGAAGCTTTGTGTCTTGTCAACATGTAGTTTGGCAAATTCCAGTCTGGCTTTTTATGATTTTTTTTTCAACAATGGTGTCCTCCTTGGTCATCTCCCATGAAGTCCACTTTGGCTCATACAATAACGGATGGTGCGATCTGACACTGATGTTCCTTGAGCTTGAAGTTCACCTTTAATCTGTTTAGAAGTTTTTCTGGGCTCTTTTGTTACCATTCGTATTATCCATCTCTTTAATTTGTCATCAATGTTCCACCTGCGGCCATGTCCAGGGAGGTTGACTACAGCCCCATGGAGCTTAAATTTCTGAATAATATGTGCAACTGTAGTCACAGGAACATCAAGCTGCTTGGAGATGGTCTTATAACTTTTACCTTTAACATGTTTGTCTATAAATTTATTTTTAATCTCTTGAGACAACTCTTTCCTTCG
>JARQOD010000003.1:75348127-75483755 GCA_033576555.1 Oophaga sylvatica | reverse complement strand
GGTCACAGGTTCAGGGAAACGGGCCACACTGCATCCATGACATTAAAAGATGGTTTGTCAATAAGGGGGCAGAAGGGCCAGCCCCACGTAGATTTCCCCTGATATAACAAAAGCGGGTTTTCCCCAGACCCCCCCAAACTGCCTTCATGTAGCATAGACCTAGTGATATAGCAGAGTGCAAATCACTGAGACCTTAATGCTTCTAGCATCATGGCTCCATAGAATGGAATGGAGATCGGGCCCACAAAACTCTACTCCATTGATTATTCATAAGACTGATGTAGATACCGGTACAAAGCTCTACTAACTTTGACTGTCTCATAGAGAAATGAATGGAATGTAAGTGCACACATTAGACCTCCCCCTATTTAGATGGTGATAGGTTCCAGCCATTGCCCCCCAGTGATCAGAAAGTTATCCCCTACAGATGGATAGAGCATAACATGAATTTCATTTTATAGACAAAGTCAAATCCCCGCATTCTGGATATGATTACTAATCAGTTGCATTATCCCTTTAAATCAGACGGAGTAACTCATGGGTAACAGGTGTACAGAAAATCTTCCTAATATCACTATACTCATTCACGGAGTTTTCCGTTTTACAGAAAAAAAATAATACCAATAAAAAGTCTGAGTCTTGTGCCTAGTCAGATACCACAGATTTCCAGCAGAAACCCCACAAGAATAATATTTTCCAGACTAAGAAACCCATATTTTCAGTTTATAATACCACATGAAACGCATTTCCATCTAAATCAACCCAAGTCCTTTGCTTTTCCAATAGAACACCACAGGAAGGACACAGTTGTGGTAATGTATAAAAATAACAACAAAAGGGGATATAAATTGATACACAAACAGGGTGAAAGTAATTCCCGCTTTCCAAACTGTTTTCTTAATAAATAACTTTCAAAAGCGCTGGTTTTTTATCCGATCTAATAATAAAGAAGGAATATTTGGGACTTTAGTGAAACAATTAATTAAAGCTGTAAACGAGAACACAATTTGGCAATTAATTCGGCATGTGACATTAAGTAAAAACATAAGTCTAGGGTATCTAAAAAAAATGTAAAAATGAAAAAAAAATAAATTAAAAAGTTAAAAATACAAGTGAGTATGTTTGAAATTAAAATTAACGGCTTAAACAAGTTTTATTTCTGAACTTTCTTTGCACTGGGAATTGGGTAATATGAAACAAATGATGGGGACAGCAGGATCGGTCGACAAAAAGTTACTCATCTGCTTAATTTCATGAAAAGAAAAAAGTAGCATCCATATGTCATATAAAGTTGAAGTTTAAGGGATTTTGATGTTTATAGATATTGAAACATGATGGCTGCCAATTGTATTCCTATTTTAAAGGGGACTTCCAACTCGAAAGTGTTATAAAAAAATCCAATGGTCAGCAGGAGTTTTCTTTTGACTATATTTCAGTAGCATTTTTTGGTTCAGTAATTAAAGTTTTGCCAAAATCAATATTTATCTGCTATCTATAGGTAATTAGAGTCTTATTGCTGGTGGTCTCACCACTAGGACTCCCTATTTATCAGAATGGGTGTCTCTTGTTCCTCTATTGATGGCAATCAATTCAAAGTCTGTAAGTCTGAGTTCGCACTTTGCATTTTAAAAAAACTGCAACGGTTGCCTCGTTAAGGGAATATTGCCACAAATTGATCGTGACAAAAATAAACGCCACTATCTGTGAACAAAGCCTTAATTTGATGGTCATAGCTGAGAACAGTCCCTGACTATTTCCCTAAGACCTGTTATATTTTTAAAGTTGCTGCACTGCACTTGCTGGATAGGTCGGAGTCCCAGAGGTCCCCACACTTATCATCTCTCATATACATTACTAGTGTATCAATTCTGGCACTAATGGCGGCACACCCACAGCTAAGGTCCTTGTGGGGTGGCACTTGTGGCCGTCACACACGTATATTTATATTTTATATTATGGAGACTGGACAAAAGTCTATAAATATTAGCGACTATCCATTAAATTAGATAGAGCTGGTAACTTGGATCCAAGAGTGTGTAAATAAAATGCTAGTTACATACTGCTCACTATGACTTTTCTATAGGAATGCAGACGTGGAGGCCAGCTATGCTACATCACATGCTAAATCTGGTACAGCATTGGCTAGTTTGTGCCTCTTATATCACTGTGTAAATCTGATACAGCGCTGACCAGTTTCTCCCTACACTACGTGACAAATCCAGCTCTGCTATATCAGTGGAGAACTCTGCTACACTGCTGGCCAGTTCTTACTGGACTCTTCAACAAATCCAGCTTTGTCATATTACTGTGTAATTCTGCTACACCGCTGGCCATTTCTTACTAGACTCTGCGACAAACCTAGCTTTGCCATATCACTGGGCAATTCTACTACGCAGTTTGTTATGTTTCGGTAACTGAGGAGAAATAGCAAAAAATAGCAAAAGCGGTAATACACCAGAGAGGCTGGAACCTATTGGATTGCAGTAACCTGAACTAACCACACAACTAGAGGTAGCCGTGGAGCGTTCCTACGTTGATCCTAGACGCTTCGTCACAGCCTGAGAGATAACTACACCTAAAGCAGAAAGATGAAAGCTATCTGCCCCGGAGCAGATCCCCAAAGAAAATAGAAAGCCCCCAAACATGTAATGGCGGTTAGACAAGAAGAAAGCACGGACACAGATAGAAAATAGAATGAGCAAACGCTGGGGGCCCAATCTGTCTAGACAGAAAAGTACAGGAAAGAATTCTGACTGCAATCCAACAAAAACCCTAAAAAATACCAATACTTCTGATTGCTAAAAAACCTGAGATCACTCGATCTCATCCACCTAAATCAGATCTCTGGTGTAACAAACGCTATTCAGCAAATAAAAAGTAACAAAGGAACAAAGCAAAAGTGCAGACACAAACGGAGCACAATTGCAGCGCCAGACCCCCAAAAGGGGAAAGGCTGCAGTCCACTGCAGGCAGCAAACCAGCAGATAAAATCAAACACAGAATAAAAAAACAGCAAACACTTATCTGAAGGAGAGCAGGAAACTAGCAGAGCTTCAAGCAAGACCAGAAGGAACAATTGATAACCGGCAAGGCTGCTGGAACTCAGGCCACTTATATCCTACCACTCAGCGCCAGCTGAAGGCCATTCATTAATCAGTTCATTACCCTCAGCAACCACCGGAGGGAGCCCCAGCTCAGAAGCCGCCTCCAGCATATTCACAACAGCCGCTTGGCAGTGTTTTATGAACTCTCCAACAAACCCAGCTCTGCCATATTACTTTATAATTCCGCTTCACCGCTAGCCAGTTCTTCCTAGACTCTGCAACAAAACTAGCTGTGCCATATACTGGATAATTCTGCCACACCGCTTTCAGTTCTTACTGTACTCTGACAAACCCAGCTCTGCCATATCACTGGATAACTTTGCTACAACACAGACCCGTTCTTCCTGGACTCTACAACAAACCTAGCTTTGACCATATCACTGTGTAACTCTGCTACACCCCTGGTCAATTCTTCCTGGACCCTGTGACATACCTAGCTCTGGAATATCACTGGGTAATTACTCAAAAAGTACATAGAAGCAAGGCACATACACATATAAATATGGAAGCTATCCCTTTCCTTATAAGAGGCTATCAGTATTATAAATGGTTCTTGGTAGGTCAGGAACTTGTTATAAATTTTTCATTGGGATTCCTGACTTTTTCATTTCCATGTTCTAGCTGGCCATGTGCATTCATTTCCTCAAAATTGCTCAATATGGCTTTTGAAAACTTAACTTATCTCTCTGGATTGTTTTACATGACAAAAGTTAGTGCCTTTTGAATGTGGATGTGGTATTGTAGCTGTCTTGGTTGAGCTGCAGTACCTGACACAGCCTATGGACAGATGTGGTGCCTTTACTGGAAGAACCATGTCCAGCCCTTTAAAGCCAGACTAAAATATCAAGTCTACGTTGCTAACCAGCAATCCACGTTATACCAACAGATGCAGTACGTTTCGCTCACTTTCTTGAAAATAATGTTAGATTGGCTGCTTTATTATTTTTTTATTATGGTGTTTTAGAGTTTTTATTGCCGTCTGTAGTCATACTGTTTCAGCATGGAGTGATCCCACGTCATGGGGAGACATATGAGAAATCATGCTTCTTGTCTAATAAATGTGAAGTCTCCAGATTAAATAGCAGTCTCATCACATGCAGCTGGCACCTGGAAGACGATTTTCCACATCTGTCTTATTCTTTGACTCATACTGGGGTCCACTACAAGCCGGTAACTGCTTGCAATAACTCTGGACTAGACCCCACGCTGCTGAGCGATTTCTGGGTAATTTATTATATTATACTCTATATTGATCTCATAGTCACGCCAACCGTTTTGGCCAAACGTTGTCTTACATGATATTTCTGGCTTTGGTAGCTCAGATGGGATTTTTTTTTTCGAAAAGGGAGGTATTGTGTGAATTGAACTGTAATAAAATATATATTTCATCCAATATCAGGGAAGCTTGGCCAGTCATAGATGATTAGGGGCCCCATCGGGAATTTCGTAATGACAATGATGTTATTAAAATACCCCAAAACTACTATTCATGTTCTTTTTCTATTTTCCTCCACTATTCTATGCATAGAAGCACTGGAAGTTTTAATAGAAACTTTTCTTTCTGCTTCACAAGCAGAATCAGACTAAATTCACACATAAAAAATTAATCCAAGTTTCGTCCAGAAAAAACAGGCAAATTTTATTTAAAAATTTATTGCTTGGTCCATAAAAAAAACCTAATTGAATTGTATTAATCCATGGAAAAATAAATAACTCGGAACGAAAATACGTTTGTGTGAATTTGGCTTTACAATCACAGATGTCTGCCAGATGATTCCCTACCTTATTTAAACAACCAGAAGAAGTTTGGAACATGCCCTTGAGACCAGTGGCGTAACTAGAGTCCGATAGTTCTCGGTGCAAAATTTGGATCTGGGCCCTGTCTGCATGTTAGTTAGATGTAGGGGCCCTTTTAGCATTATAGATCCTTTACAGACATATGTGTTTGCCTCTCATATAATGATATCCCCATTCCTTGTGCCTTACTGTAACAATGTCCCTCATTCTGAACCCTTTCCTGGTATAATGTCGCCCATCCTGTGCCCCTTCTTCGTATAATGTCCCTCATCCCGAGCCCCTTCCGTGTATAATGTCCCACATCCTGAACCCTTTCTTGGTATAATGTCCTCCATCCTTATCCCTTTCCAGTAATAATGTTCCTAGTTCCATTCCAATTTTTTTTTTAATGAAATGATTCTTCTTACCTTCCTCCACTGCCACAACACACGAAGTCTTTTTCTATAGCTGGTGCCAGAGCCGGCAGCTAACTTCAGCTTGCCCTGCCAAGCACATAACGTCATTTCCATGCACCACTCATGAAGGGCAAGCTGACGTCAGCTGTAGGCCTCTGATTGGCCAGCAGCGTGTATTGTAGTGCAACAAACCGGCAGGTCTCTGCGTTTCAGTACTTTAGTTTTCAGCTGAATGTGCATCTTCAGATGCACATCTAGTTTAATTAGGTGCTGGTATTGGTAGGTCCTCCTTCACCATGGGCCCAGTCATGATCACACCCTGGGCGACCGCAATCATTATTCCACTGCATAGGACATGCCAGTTGAGAGTCTCTGCTCGGATAAATAGTGTCACCCTTTCAAAAGACTACATAAAAGGTTTCTCAACTAGCCTATCAGTACCTTGCCCCGTACCGATGAGGGGAAAGAATCCTGACACAGCTGCCTACCTACCGATGGCATCTCTAACAGATCGAAGAGTTATGGTTTGGCTTAAAGGGTAATTCTCAGCAACATACAGTAAGTTATCTCCTATCAGCAGGTGAAAACTTGCTGATTGTTGAGGTCTGACTGTTCTGATCAGGAGAACAGGGAATACCCTGTTGTCATTTAGTGGCAGCGAAAGGTTAGGTTATAATTTTAACACCTTAATGATTGCCAATGTGTCTTTTCACGTAGTTCATTAATATATCTTGTCCCGCAGATCCATCTTTTTCTAGCACTGTGGAATAAGCATATAGTGCCCGCCCAGTGAGTGCATATTGATCGGGCGTCAGCTGTATTCTGAAGCTGGCATCCTGCTGCTGCGGCAACGATCGACGCTAGCACTGGTCAACTGGTCATGGTCATTTAACCTCCTCAGTACCATTTTAATAGCGACATCTAGCTAGTTAATAGAGGATGGGGACTCCCTTGTTAAACTTGTCATCACCACTGAGACACAATTGCAGAGTTTTGATGGCTGCTAGGGCAACCCCATGCCAAGTAATGGCTTAAGGGTCTGCCAAGCACAGTAGCCAGTTAGGAACTGCCTAACAATAGTTTCTGGCCACATATGAGTATTGTTGCTCTGGTAGAATTGTTTAACAAATTGTGGAATCAGTTGTTTTCTAATTACACCATGAAACTTAATATATGGGGCTGAAGCATAGTGGAAAATTTTCATAAAAATTTTAGGTCTTGTGATTGTGCATGAAAATATCTAGCGATCTACATTCATCACTAACATAAAGTACAATATGTCAAGAAAAAACAGTCTCAAGATCACTAGAATATGTAAAAAGTTTTCACTATGTAAAGTGACACGTGTCCGAATTGAAAAATGAAACTTACAGTACTTATGAAGGCCAAAATTGGCTCTGTCACTAAGGGATTCAAGTTTGGGAGTAACCCTTTAAATTCTAAGGGTATGTTTCCATGGGCCAGGTTACATCCGGAATAGCTGCGGATTGAATGCTGCGTACAGCCGCGACTTTTAATCCGCAGGGTCCAGATGTTACAGCATAGTGGAGTGGATTTGAAGAAATCCCATCTCCACTATGCGTGCGAGCACGCGTCCGGCGGCCCTGCATTTCTGGACATGCGGCATGTCTGTTTTTTGGACCGCAGCGTGTCTGTTTACCTTGCGGTGACGCTCCGTCTCCCCAAGGTAAATAACACAGGCCGTATGTATAGGGTGCGGCGATTCCGGATGTGTTCAATGAACTAATCTGGAATCACTGCGCGTAGAGAAAGGGGTTTCCGCTCTGTCCAAAGCGCCGACAATATGGCCCGTGGAGACATACCCTTAGTCATTTTTAAGGCTCTTGAACATTACATTTTTAAAAGAGAGCTAATTTGAGTCCCACTTATCTACTGAAACTTGCAAAAAAAATCCTATTCAGATTCAAAAATCCTATTTTAAAAGTTGCAAAATGTTGCACAAATCTACTTCAAAATGTGCAACATTTGCATTCAGAAGTTGCAATTACAGTTAGACTCAGATAAAAAGACCATTTTTAACTTTGTGAAAAAATTTAGTAACCAAATGCGCCATTTTAAAGAATTTGGCGCAAAAAAATGGAAACAAATGCCACTAGACAAAAAAGAGAAGTGACTTAAAAGCCTGCAAATAATGAATCAGGTACAAAGTGCTTTGGAAAGTTGTAAATCTTTTTATCATAGAATGAGTAAACTTTATTTTTAAATAAGGCTGGAAAAGTCCCTTAACATAAAACCATGTTTATCTCCTTAATCTTCTACACTCTATCCTATGTTTGGTTTCCTACATTTTTTTTATTTTGTATTTTATTTTTATCATAGTAACATTCTCTACATTTAAGATAATTTGTCCCCTGGAAATCTCTTGGCTTTGTAGCTCATTTGTGGAAATTCCATGAAGCGCTTTCATTGATTTTTCCATATATTGTATCAGTTTTCAAGAAGAATCCAAAAATCTGCAAGATATTATGTCTGAGCTGAGAACGGTATCATCCTACAGTACAAGATATTCTTTCTACACATCCACACGCACTGAAACTGACATGCACAGTTTTCCATCTTGTTAGAATAGTAAAAGTCATCTGAAGAGCTTTCTGTAAAAGTCTAAATCTCTCTGAAGTCCTTAAAGGGGTTGGACTGGAACAGGAAAAATATACATAAAACAAAATGTCATTTTAAATAAATTCCTAAACAGCTTGCTTTCCTTAGCAAATCAAAATTGTTTTGTCTAGGAAGGTAATCAATATAGTTTATTAAAATGTTTATACAGACAGAAACCTGTTCTAAAATTTCTAAAGTATTAGTGCCTTTGAGCATAACGTATGAAGCACCAAGAGGCTGAGCTCAGTAAGAAGAGGCTGCTCACACTGCTATCCACCCTGTCTATCTGAGCTAAGGGTGCTTTCACACTGCGTTCTGGCACCCGTTCATTGGCTCCATCGGGTTTACATCTGAACCCCCCACAAAATGCAGTGTGAATGCACCCTAATACTGTAGATACCAGAAGTGATGAGGCAAGAAGAGGCTGCTCATACTGGTGTCTACCCTGCCTCTTTGATCTAATACAGTAGATACCAGAGGTGCTGAGGTAAGAAGATGCTTCTCACACTGCTGTCCACCCTGTGTTAGGGTCTGCGGAACACACCAAATATATGATGTAAAGAGGTGCGTTCGCAGCCCGGGGTCCACCGTGCAGGCGGAGCCTGCTGCTAGTAAAATGGCGCAAGAAGCGAACTCTGTTATCCCGCAGAGTCGCCAAAATAAACGCCGTAACGCGCTGTGGCAATATGTGCGAACTCTTATTCCACAGAGCCGCTAGAAGGAGTGCCGCAGCGCTATATGGCGATGTGTGCGAACTCACTTAACACCACTGAGTCGCAAAATAAACACGCTAGGGCGCTGTCTAGCATTGAAAGCGAACTCTGTTACGTCACAGAGCCGCTGAGACAAACTTCTGTGTCCTGTCAGGCACCCAGGTACACAGTTGACTACTAAGCGAACATAGAACTTGATCATGCGCTAATGTCCTCACGGGAGTCACCCGCAATCTATGGCGTCTGAACGCCAGACCCTGAATACAGCAATCAAACTCCTCACCGGTTATGCCGGTAATCTAGGGCATCTAGGACACCGACCCTGACCAGCTAGCATATCAAACTCCTCACCGATTAAGTCGGTATTCTAAGGGCTTATTTCAGCCGGGCCCTAACCACACACACGCATGACCACACTGGCGCAAAGCATATAACGATTGATATTAGCACATGGCGGCCCAGCCATGCCACCCTTTTATAGTAACAGCTACAGGACCTGCCAGAAACAAGGACCAATGAGAAACTGTTCCAAAACACCAGTAGTCACAGGACCTTCCTGGCGGACCAATAAAAGCTGCTGCAGTACCTGAGCATGTGACCCCTGATCTCCAATGAGAGATCTCACCCTGGGCATGCTCAGAAGGGGAAAACAAGGACTTTGTCCTAAAGACATCTGCTCGCCGATAACCAGTACTGGCCACAATAGCAGAGCCTGGAGAGGCAGCAGTAACCCTCTGCACACTGTTAGACTGGGCGAGACGCTGGGACCAACGTCTAAGCTGAGCAGAGTCCACTGCGGCCGGAGACGGATGGGAGACCGCAGCAGGGATGGCTCGAGATTCCCCTTGTGCAGAAGCGGGAACTCGACCTCTAACATTACCCCCCCTCCTAGGGCCCCCCCTTCTTTGGGCCTTGCTGCGCTCAAAGGCAGCGATGAGCTGCGGAGCATGAACGTGCTTGGCAGGCTCCCAGGACCTATCCTCAGGCCCATAACCCCTCCAATCCACCAAATAAATTTTTTTGCCCCGTATCACCTTACACCCTACGATGGCGTTCACCTCATGGTCGTCCGTAGACGAACCTGATGTCCCGGCAGATGACTCGGAAAACCGGGACATGAGCACGGGTTTCAGAAGGGATACGTGAAAGGTGTCGGAGATACCCAGGCGTGGTGGAAGAGCCAAACGGTATACCACAGGATTAACCTGTTCGAGGACTTTGAAAGGACCCAGGTAGCGGGGTGCCAACTTAGTGGACTCAACTCGCAGCCTAATGTTACGGGCGGAGAGCCACACCAAGTCCCCAGGGGCAAATGTCGGAGCGGGACGCCGATGTGCGTCGGCGGAAGACCTTATCCTCTCCTTGGACGCCTGAATGGCATCTTGGGTACGGTCCCAAATGTCCCGTGCCTCCACAGCCCAGTCTGCCACCCTGGAGTCGGCGGAAGATACGGGCATGGGCACCGGAACCCGTGGATGCTGACCGTAGTTTAGGAGGAATGGAGTCTGTCCGGTGGAGTCAGCCACAGCATTGTTTAGTGCAAACTCAGCCCACGATAGCAAAGATGCCCAGTCATCCTGCCTGGCTGAGACAAAATGTCGTAGATAGGTGACCAAGGTCTGGTTGGCCCTCTCTACCAACCCATTCGTCTCAGGATGGTACGCTGAAGAGAGATTTAACTCAATACTGAGTAGACGACAAAGCTCTCTCCAGAACCGAGATGCAAACTGGGGACCTCGATCACTGACAATTTTGTCCGGCATGCCGTGTAGACGGAAGATGTGCCTAACGAACAACGCTGCCAGAGCCCGTGCAGAAGGTAACCGTGGTAGCGGCACCAGATGCACCATTTTGGAAAAATGGTCGGTGATGACCCAAATGATGGTGCAACCCCGAGACTTGGGCAAGCCCACCACAAAGTCCATCCCAACCATCTCCCAGGGCCTGTCTGCCACCGGCAAAGGGTAAAGTAACCCAGCTGGCCGTTGTCGTGGAGACTTATTCTTGGCGCAGGAGACACATGCCTGAACATAGTCCCCAACGTCACGGACCATATGCGGCCACCAGTATGTCCTCGCCAGCAATTCAGATGTCCTCTTTGCCCCAAAGTGTCCACCCACCCTGGACGAATGTGCCCAAAGAGAGTACCTCCGGTCGCAAAATGGTAGGCACAAAAGTCTTGCCCGAGGGCACAGACTCTAGCGAAACCGGGGCCACAGTTCTCAGGCTCTCTGTGGGGACAATAAGCCAAGGCTCCTCCTCCTCAGAGGACACCACAGAGCGAGTGAGAGCGTTGGCACATATGTTCTTCTCTCCCAAGAGGAAATGGAGTGTGAAATGAAAACCGGGAGAAGAACAAGGACCATCTGGCCTGGCGAGAATTAAGCTGCTGAGCTGTCTGAAGATATACCAGATTCTTGTGGTCGGTGAAGACTTGGAAGGGAAAGCGAGCCCCCTCCAACAGATATCTCCACTCAGAGAAAGCCAACTTCATTGCTAGCAACTCCCTGTCCCCGATGGAATAATTCCTCTCCGCTGGTGTGAAGGTCTTGGAGAAGAAGAAGCAAGGATGCTTCCGACCTTGAGCATCCTTTTGAAAGAGGACTGCTCCAGCACCAACGGATGAGGCATCCACCTCCAATTTGAATGGCTTATCAACATCAGGGCGGTGTAGAATGGGAGCGCTAGCAAACTGAGACTTAATTGAGATGAAAGCCTTGGAGACTTCCTCAGACCACAATTTGGGATTTGCTCCCTTCTTGGTGAGGGCTACCAAGGGAGCTACCAAAGTTGAGAAATGGGGAATGAACTGGCGATAATAATTAATGAACCCCATAAAGCGCTGCACCGCTTTAAGGGAATGGGGTTCTTGCCAGTCCATTACAGCCTGCAGTTTGGCAGGATCCATAGCCAATCCCTGGGCGGAGATGATATAGCCCAGGAATGGTAAAGACTCCTGCTCAAACACACATTTCTCCAACTTTGCGTAAAGGGAATTTGCCCGCAGGAGGTCGAAGACTCTGCAGACATCTCTCCGGTGGGAGTCAATATCTGGAGAAGATGAGAATATCATCCAGATAGACTACGACCGAGGTGGAAAGCATGTCCCGGAAGATGTCCTTAACAAAGTCTTGGAAAACGGCTGGGGCAATACAGAGCCCGAAGGGCATCACCAGATATTCATAGTGCCCATCCCTGGTATTAAAAGCCGTCTTCCATTCGTCCCCCTCACGGATGCGAATCAGGTTATAAGCACCCCGCAGGTCTAATTTAGTAAATACCCTTGCTCCCCGGAGCCTATCAAAAAGCTCAGAAATCAGGGGCAACGGGTATTTATTCTTAACGGTGATGGCGTTAAGACCCCTGTAATCTATGCAGGGACGTAATTCTCCGTTCTTCTTCTGAACGAAAAAGAACCCCGCCCCAGCAGGTGACACTGACTTCCTAATGAACCCTCTTGCCAGATTCTCCTGGATGTATTGGGACATAGCCTCCGTCTCCGGGAGAAGAGAGGATAAACCCTACCCCGAGGCAAGAGGTCAATAGGACAGTCATAGGAGCGGTGAGATGGAAGAGTCTCTGCAACCTTTTTGGAGAACACGTCTACATAGGACCAATAACACTTGGGAAGGGAAGTGAGATCTGCGGGTATCTCTGTAGTAGTAACCTGAACACTCTCCCTCACACATCTACCTCTACAAGACTCACTCCAACCCCGTATCTTCCCAGAGGACCACTCAATATGTGGGGAGTGAAGACGAAGCCAGGGTACTCCCAGCAGGGCCTCATCTATACCCTCAGGAAGGACAAGGAAAGAGATAATCTCCTGATGGGAAGGAGACATAGCTAATGTGAGAGGGATTGTCTGATGTGTGATCTGTGAGGGCAGTATGGATCCATTCACCACTCGAACCGTCACCGGTTTGGCGAGCATCTGTGGAGCCCAGCTGCGACTGGATTCATATCTCCCAGAAGGGTGCACTGAAGAAATACACCACTAGAGGTCATTATATACATTCACACACCTTCACCCATCCCAAAGACCACCAGAGGGAGCTGTTTAGACATATAAAGGAGGGTGAACACAGGAAAGAACAAGTCAGTGAAGTTTAGTCACTTCAGAGAGTGCAGAAGCGAGTTAGTTCTGAGGAGAGCTCAGTTGGTAGCTGAGGAGTCTGAGGACTGCAGCCTGCAGCTCAGTTCAACAGAGTGGAGGCTAGTAAAGGTGGAACGGAAACCACTCCAGCCTAGTCAGAGCTGAAGCAAGTGAGTGCAGCTCAGTGAGAAAGCGTGCCTACGCTTAGAGAGTGGCGAAGAGGCAGCCTACCAACTGCCAGTGTGTGATTGTGTGAGGGCCCGGGTAGGCCGAAGGCGTGTGGAGCAAGTGAGGGATAGAGGAGCCTAAGCAGCTCATCCCAATTATTACAACCGGACACCGGGGTCCGAGCCTATAGGGATCTCCACGACCCATTAGGAGAACACCGGAGTTCCTGGAAAACTATAAGTCCCAGGAGTACCACAGAGCTGATACGTAACCGGGCCAGGAGAACAGAGTCCGGCAAGCAGGGCCCTGCAAGCAGAGACTGTGTATTTCCAGGGAAGGCCAATCACAAGGTCAGCCAGGTGCAGGACGGAGACCAAGTTAGGCCCAGCTACAAGCAGGCCAGGACTTTATCACAAAAAGGCAAGGAACAGGAGGCCACACACCTACTCAGTGGAGGAATCTGGATGTGCACCCTTCACCCTACAGTGCTCCGGGAGTGCCTGTAACATCTTCAGTAAAGGTACCAAAGTGACTTGTGTGTTGTCTACCGCAGCAGGGATGGCTCGAGATTCCCCTTGTGCAGAAGCGGGAACTCGACCTCTAACACCCTGTCTATCTGATCTAATACTGGAGATATGAGGAGTGCTGAGGTAAGACGACGCTGCTCACACTGCTGTCCACCCTGTCTATCTGATCTAATACTGGAGATGTCAGGAGTGCTGAGGTAAGAAGATGCTGCTCACACTGTTGTCTACCCTGGCTATCTGATCTAATACTGGAGATACCGGGAGAGCTGAGGTAAGACGAGGCGGCTTACACTGCTGTCCAACCTGTCTATCTGATCTAATACTGAGATGCTAGGAGTGCTGAGGTAAGATGATGCTGCTGACACTTCTGTCCACCCTTGCTATCTGATCTAATATTGGAGATACTAGGAGTTCTGAGGTAAGAAGAGGCCGCTCACACTTCTGTCCACTGTGTCTATCTGATCTAATACTGGAGGTACCAGGAGTTTTGAAGAATGAGTCTGCTCACAGTGCTGTCCACCCTCTATCTAAACTAATGATAGAAATCATGGAGGTCCTGAGGTAAGAAGAGACTGCTCACACTGCTGCTGCTGTCCACCCTGTCTATCTGATCTAATACTGGATATAACAGAAATGTTGAGGTAAGGAGAGGTTGCTTACACCGCTGTAAACCCTGTCTATCTGATCTAATACTGGATATACCAGGAATGTTCGGGTAAGGAGAAGAGATGAGCGAACCTTTTAAGTTAGGATCAGCGAACTTCCCAATGTTCGCCGAGCATACCCATAACCCCACTGAATTCAATGGGAGGCAAAACCAAATGCAAAGACAACACCTTCAGGGGAGCTCAAAAACTGCCAAAACAGCTTAAAATAGGGGCAGACATCAGGAAAAGAGGCATCAATTCAACCAGAGTACAAATAGTATAATTGCACAGCATATATGCGTGGGACAGGGACTGGGACATGGCATTGACTAGAATTTCTAGCTTAAACATTGATTAATAACTGATTAATAACATGTGAATGAGTGACAGGTGTAGGCCTGGTGCTCTGAGAGCCCTGCCAAATTAAGAAAACACACATGAAGGAGAACCAGCTTGGAGTTCCAACATTTCCAAAAATTAGAGGTAGACACCAGGAAAAGTGGCATCAATTGACCCACAGTAGAAATTTTACAATGTAGCATGGATGGATGGTGACAGGGTCTGGCCCAGCATTTCTAGCTTGCAAATTGATCAGTAAGAGGTGGATGAGTGACAGGCTACCCACAAGATGGAGACCCAACTAGGAGTCTCCACATTTCAATAAGATATTGGCAAAAACCACTGAAGTGGCATCAATTTCCCCAGAGTAGAAATACTATAATGGTGCTCTGAGACTGCTTCCACTACAGACAACACACCAGATGGAGGCCCAACTTGGAGTCTCCATATTGCAAAAAATTATTGGTACAAACCACTAAAGTGGCATTAATTTCCCCAGAGTAGAAATAGTGTAATGGCACTCTGACACCCCTTCCACTACAAGCAACTCACCAGATGGAGACCCAACTTCCATTTTTGAAGACCAAAATGCAAAAGGGTCCAAACCCCCCTGATGGTATCGATATTGAGTTCGAGATACTCCTGCACCATGCTCTCCAGTCGTTCATTATGTGTCAGACTTGTACTCTGTTCTTCTTGTCACGGGATGGTGTAAAAAATTTATGAAATGACTCACAGAAATTGCTTATGCCACTTACAGTGCAGCTGCTAATGTTTTGCATTGACAACTTGACATTCCCGGGGTTGAAGTCTAGAACTTCGATGCTCACTATGTGCCTCACTGCTGTCTTGCGGAAAACCACTCCTAAGATTGTTAACAAGCGTGTTTCGATACTACAGTATGCTCTTCTCCCTTTCCAGGGGGAGAAGCATCTGGAAAAATTTACTCTTGTACTGTGGATCTAACAGAGTTGCAACCCAGTAGTCAGAACAATTTCTAATCCTAACAATACGGGCATCATGTGGCAGATAGTGCAGCGAGAAGGCGCTTATGTGTCGGGCGCATTCATGAGTCCAAGTTCATGGTGTGTTGATGGCGGGGTAACACTCAGGCTTGCTTCCTCTGTTCACTCCCGCCAACCACGAACAACACAGAGGGGACCATTATCCTCTCATCTCCTGACTGTTGCGCGCCATCACCTCTTCTTCTTCGTCCTCCTCCATTTGTTCTTTGACTCCTGCACCTTCACTAACAGTTTGACAAGCTCAAGTGATCATACAGCCCAAGCCTCCCATAGTAGCAAGGATTACAGGTGCGCACCACAGCACCCAGTACCCACAGCACCCTTCACTAACAGTTTGTCTGGCTCCATGAACCCCTCTCAATCGCTGTAATCCACCCTCCCATGGCACCCGCCTGTGTGATGACAGTCCGGAACTTAGGGATATTGTTATCCCTTCCGCAACCTCCTCTGCTTCCTCTGAGACCCCCACCTCCTCCCTCAGACTATTCAAAGTGTGCTCCAGAATGTAGATGACCGGAATAGTGATGCTGATGGCATCATCAGTGCTAACCATCTTAGTAGACATTTTGAAATTGTGCAGAAGGGTGCAGAGGTCCTTCATCTATGCCCAATCCACAAGCGTGATTTGCTCAACGTGCGTACTGCCTTGGCCCAAGCTATGCAAAATGACATACTGCACCAGGGCTTATTGCTGCTGCCACAGTCACTGAAACATTGCAATTTCACACCTGTTACGTTAACCAGTAGGCCGAAAGATCTCTGTTGCGATGCTAGTCGATGACCCGCAGGGTGAGAATGGCAGCATTGAGCACACAGCGACCGTGCTTTCTGCAGCTGCTCACCCAGGCCAGGATAGTGGTGGAGAAATTGCTGTACCACCAGATTGAGGACGTGATCCCTGTGTGTGAGGTTGCCCCGGCGTAGGGGTGCCACCAGGTTTGCACCGTTACAGCACATGGCCTTCCCTGGCTCCAAATTCAGTGGAGACAGCCATTGCTCAAACATAGCATGGATAGCTGTCCACAACTCTTGAGATGTGTGATTGCGATCTCCAAGGCATATTAATTTAAACACTATCTGATTGCGGTGAGCCCTGACTGCGCAGTACAGAGGTGGGGGGGATTCTTTTTGCACTGTTGAATCTCGTGTCTCATTAAGGCAGAGGTTGAGGGTGAGAAGGTGGAGGAGGCAGAAGCAGTGGATGAAGTGTTAGATACAAATGTTTTTCCCGCAAGCCTTGGGGATTCCCCTTGCCCCCACAGCCACCAGAGTCACCAAGTGCCCAGTCATTGAGACGTAATGCCCCTGGCCATGCTAGCTCGTCCAGGTGTCTGTGGTGAAATACACCCTGGCAGGCATAGATTTTTTTCACAGAACGGGTGATGTTGTCTGTGACATGCTGGTGTAGCACAGGCACAGCTTTTTTAGAGAAGTAATGGCAACTGGGCAACTGGTACTGTGGGACTGTGAATGAACAATCAGTATTTATTTGCTCAGATAGTATAGCTGGACCACACAATTAGCACAAATGATTTATATACTGAAATGTGGAAAGGTGGCTGGACCACACAATTAGCACAAAGGATTTAGATACTGAAATGTGGACTGGTGGCAAGACCACAGAATTAGTATAAAAGATTATATTAATTGGCTATCTGATCTAATACTGGAGAAACCAGGACTGCTCAGGTAAGAAGAACCTTGTTCACCTTGCCTTTCTAATATAATACTTGAAATATCAAGAGTTATACAGTAAGAAGAGGCTCCTCAAACTGCTTTCCACCCTGTCTATCTGATCTAAAACTGGAGATACCAAGGGGTACTTAGATAAGAAGAGGCTGCCCACACTGCTGTTCACCCAGTCTATATGATCTAATATTGGATATAACAAGGGTGCTTAGGTAAGAAGAGGCTATTTACCCTTCTGTACATCCTATCTGATCTAATACTAGAGATATAGGGGTACTGTGTTACAAAGAGGCTGCTCACACTGCTGTGCAACCTGGCTAGCTGATCTAATACTGGAGGTCCTGGAGGTGCTGAGGTATAGAGAGGCTCCTTACACTGCTGTCCATCCTGTCTATCTCATCTAATACTGGAAAATACCATGACTGATGCAGTAAGAAGAGGCTGCTCACACTGCTGTCCACCCTGTCTAGCTGATCTAATACTGGAGATACCAAGGATGCTGAGGTTTGAAGAGACTGGTCACACTACTGTCCAACCTGCCTGTCTGATCTAATACTGGAGGTCCTGGAAGTGCTGAGGTATAGAGAGGCTGCTTAAACTACTGTCTACACTGTGTATCTCATCTAATACTGGGAATACCAGGACTGGTGAGGTAAGAAGAGGCTGCTCACACCTCTGTTCACCCTGTCTATCTGATCTAATGCTGGAGATACCAGATGTGCTGAGGGAAAAAGAGACTGCTCACACTGCTGTCCACTCTGTCTAGCTAATCTAATGCTGGAGATAGCAGGAGTTCTGAGGTAACAAAATGCTTCTCATACTTCGGTCCTCCAAGTATATCTAATCTAATACTGGAGATACTAGGGTGCTGATGTAATGATATGCTGCTTCCACTGCTGTCCACTCATCTTATCGAATACTGGAAATATTAAGGGTGATGATGTAAAAAAAAAAGCTGCTTGCACTGCTGTCCACCCTGTCTGTCTGATCTAACACTGGAGATACCAGGGGTACTGAGGTACGAAAAGGCTTCTCACACTTTCTCTATATTATCATTAAAAAAGTTTGCAAGCTGCCTGAAAAATGAACATGTTTCTTCTTTTAACCACTCCAGGGTTTCCACGGAAAAGGCACATAGCCACTAAGCAAAAACTCCAAGTTTTTTTGGAGTATTTGGAGAGATGCTGCTCAGCTTCTCTTCCAAAAACTTAGCACAAGGAAACGGTGTGCACATTTCCTAATACACATCTTACACATTCAGACCACATTTTTACAGACCAGCCAAGCAGATCCAACTATAAGACCCTACATACAGATTAGTCTATTTTCTCTTACCAGTCTGTAAAAATAATGAAAAACATTTTGAAATGTTGAATGGAAAACCTTAGTGCAATGTGAATTGCTCTCTCTGCGTCCAGCTGTGCGGCATATGAAAGACCCTCTTTGAAGCTAATGATGGGTCTTATCACATGCTATGGGAATCTTTCTCACCTAAGTCTTGTGGCATGTGCCATTTTCATCTTTGAACAGTTCTGATATATTACGACGTGGCTGTTTGCAACCTGCTCCTTCCAAATCTGTTCCGATTTCCCACCAAAAATATCTTGGGAATCTTGTAAGAATAAAGAACACATGTAACAGCTGGCTTGAACAGCACACAAATACCAGCCTCCATGCAACAAGTATGTGCATTGGGTGGGTAGGGGGAATGGTATGTGTAAAATATATGACTGGTAGATTTGCCTCTAGAATTATGTAATGTCTGAACATAACATTAAATGTTTCATGTACTGTAGCTTCCAGGCACAAAAGTCAGAAGCTTGCATGCATCCACAACAAGTCATTGGATGGCCACATCAGTGGAAAGATGCTGAACATTGTAGTAAACATTTGTGGACATTTGTGATGAACCTAAAGGGGACTTCTGTGGCGTACACATGTTCATATTAGGTTTTTGTGGGTCTCAAGTTGTTATAGGTCAATGAATGGTAACTGTAGATGACACACTGTTATGGGGGATCTGTGGATGACACTGTTATGGGAGAACTGTGGATAACTGTCCCGCCTCTGTTGTCTGGTGACCCAGTACCAGGGGCACCTTCCCTGTCCCTAACGCTAGGGGTGCCCTAGCTCATCCTGTTCCCCTGTTACTTCGGAAGGTGAAGATGCCAGGGCCACATACCTTGCCTTATCTCCTGAATTTGCACTCCTTCTGTTCCTTCTCCAGCCAGGGAAGAGGGGAGCAGCTGTGCACCACAGTACACCAACTAGACGATCAAGGCAACACAAACAGGGGCAACTGAAAATACCAGGCAAATATTCACTTACATATAACAGATGAATGCTCTGGGGAGTGGAGGATGGGGAAAAGCTAAAGCAGGAGAAGGAAAGGGAACTATCAAACTTACTAACTCAAGCAACAGTCACTGATAAATCCACCAAACTCCTTATCATAAAACCACCAAAAAACTATCCTCCCAGCCATGCAGCAAAAGCTAGCTCTGACAATGTGTGTCAGTCAGGACCCAGATTATATAGGGGATAATAGTGGCTAACCGTCCTCAGCTGAGAGTCCACACTCCCAGACCTCCCAGAATAACCCCTGTATTGCCACAAGAAATTCACACGGTTTAAAAAGAAGGTGAAGATTTTCTTTTCAGCCCAGCGGTCTTATGGCTTATCTCTGTCGCAGTAACCTCGTGACAGTAACACACTGTTATGGAGAATCTGTACATGATCTGTAGATGACACACTGGTATGGGGGAATCTGTAGATGACACATTGTTATGGGGCATCTGTGGATGACACACTGTTAATGGGGATCTGTGGATGACACATTGTTATGGAGGAGCTGTGGATGACATTGTTATGGAGATCTTTGGATGACACACTGTTATGGTGGATCTGTGGATGACATACTGTTATGAGGGATCTGTGGATGAAACACTGTTATTGGAGATCTGTGGATGATGCACTGTTATGGGGATCTGTGGATGACACCATGGGGGATCTGTGAATGACACACTGTTATGTTGTATCTGTGGATAACACACGGTGATGGGGATCTGTGGATGACACACTGTTATGGAGGATCTGTGGATGACACACTGTTATGGTGGCTCTGGGATAACACAATGTTATGGAAGATCTGTGGATGATGCACTGTTAAGGAAATTTGTGCATGACGCACTGTTATGGGGGTATACAGATACTCCAAGTATGACATGGACACATGATGTGAATTATACTAAATACCTATACTCACATGTGTCCATTTAGGATTATATACCTATCATCATATATCATATAAATTCATCAGCAGAAAAAAGATGATCAAACGGCAATTTTTGTCAAAAAATTTAAAATTCAATTTTTATTGGAAATAAATCTAAAAATACATATATACAAGAAGGAGATGGACATAGAAACACACAATTGCAACATGTGAAGTCAAAAAAGTGACACGCTCATCTGGAATTAGAAATCATCATATATCAAAACCTATAGCACAGAAAATGGTATCTGCCTAATAGTGCAGGTATATCATATATTAAAGTACAGTCATGGCCAAAAGTTTTGAGAATGACACAAATATTGTATTTTCACATGATCTGCTGCCCTCTGGTTTTTATGTGTGTTTTGATAGATGTTTTTATCACAGACGGAAATATAATAATTGCAAACATATGAGTAACAAAAGCTTATATTGACAGTTAGAATGAGTTAATGCAGCAAGTCAATATTTGCAGTGTTGACCCTTCTTCTTCAGGACGTCTGCAATTCTCCCTGGCATGCTCTCAATCAACTTCTGGACCAAATCCTGACTGATAGCAGTCCATTCTTGCACAATCAATGACTTCATTTTGTCAGAATTTTTAGGTTTTTGTTTGTCCACCTGTCTCTTGATGATTGACCACAAGTTCTCAATGGGATTAAGATCTGGGGAGTTTCCAGGCCATGGACCCAAAATCTCTATGTTTTGTTCCCTGAGCCATTTAGTTATCACCTTTGCTTTATGGCAAGGTGCTCCATCATGCTGGAAAAGGCATTGTTGATCGCCAAACTGCTCTTGGAGGGTTGGGAGAAGTTGCTCTTGGAGGACATTCTGGTACCATTCTTTATTCATGGCTGTGTTTTAAGGCAAGACTGTGAGAGAGCTGATTCCCTTGGCTGAGAAGCAACCCCACACATGAATGGTTTCAGGATGTTTAACAGTTGGCATGAGACAAGACTGGTGGTAGCGCTCACCTTGTCTTCTGCGAATGAGGCGTTTTCCTGATGTCCCAAACAATCGAAAAGGGGATTCATCAGAGAAAATAACTTTACCCCAGTCCTCAGCAGTCCACTGCCTGTACCTTTTGCAGAATATCAGTCTGTCCATGATGTTTTTTCTGGAGAGAAGTGGCTTCTTTGCTGCCCTCCTTGAGACCAGGCCTTGCTCCAAGAGTCTCTGCCTCACAGTGCGTGCAGATGCACTCACACCTGCCTGCTGCCATTCCTGAGCAAGCTCTGCACTGCTGGTAGTCCGATCCCGCAGCTGAAACACTTTTAAGAGACGGTCCTGGCGCTTGCTGGTCTTTCTTGGGCGCCCTGGAGCCTTTTTGGCAACAATGGAACCTCTCTCCTTGAAGTTCTTGATGATGCGATAGATTGTTGACTGAGGTGCAATCTTTCTAGCTGCGATACTCTTCCCTGTTAGGCCATTTTTGTGCATTGCAATGATGACTGCACGTGTTTCTTTAGAGATAACCATGGTTAACAGAAGAGAAACAATGATGCCAAGCACCAGCCTCCTTTTAAAGTGTCCAGTGGTGTCATTCTTACTTAATCATGACAGATTGATCTCCAGCCATGTCCTCATCAACACCCACACCTGTGTTAATGGAGCAATCACTGAAAAGAGGTTAGCTGGTCCTTTTAAGGCAGGGCTGCAATGATGTTGAAATGTGTTTTGGGGGATAAAGTTCATTTTCTAGCAAAATATTGACTTTGCAAGTAATTGTTGTTAAGCTGATCACTCTTTATAACATTCTGGAGTATATGCAAATTGCCATTAGAAAAAGTGAAGCAGTAGACTTTGTAAAAATTAATATTTGTGTCATTCTCAAAACTTTTGGCCATGACTGTATATACCCTCTGGCACAAAATTGCCGCAGATCAAATCGGCTAATCAGTCATAAGGATATCACTGCAGTGCATTAACTGCTAATGAGGTGATAACATGTATTGAATCAAATGATCATATAATAGCCTAAAGCTATGTGCCCACGCTGCGTCTTTAAGCATTTTTACGTGGCGTAAATGCTTATAAAAGCGCTAACAAAACGCATCCCATGCAATCCTATGGGATTACGCAATTGCTGTGCACATGCTGCGTAATTTTTCGGAGCGTAATCGCATTGCGTAAAAATAAGCAGCATGTTCATTATTTTTGCATAATCATGGCGATTACGCCGCCATAGGATTGCATTGAAACGCTCACTTTACGCACGTGGCTATGCCCACCATGCGTCAAGTGAGCGCTTCATGTGCGGTTGGTACCCAGGGTCTGGAGGAGAGGAGACTGTTTGGGGGCCGACAGAGGGTAAGTATATACAGTACATATTTTTTATTTTTTGTATTATTTTTAACATTCTTCAATTGTAAAAAGTTGGTCACACTTGTCAGCACTATGCGTGACAAGTGTGACCATCACTTTTCCAAGCGATGCTTCAAATCGCTTGGAAAAGCGCAAGCATTCTGCAAGCTAAAAACACTTGCAAAACACTTATACCCGCGGAGGGGAGTTGGCAAATGCTCCGTACAATTACGGAGCATTTCTGCAATGTGAGCACATAGCCTTATGAGGGATTTGTGGATGATGCACTGTTATGGGGATCTGTGGATGACACACTGTTATGTGGGACCTGTGGGTGACACACTCTTATGGAGGATCTGTGGATGACACTATGGAGGATCTGTGGATAGTATGATGGGAGATCTATGGATGACACTATGGGGGATCTGTGAATGTCAATGTCAAGTTGAGTATCACCACCTGGATGCTGCTGATCCATAGTCAACATCTAGACAGTCAATCACATAGTCAGGGGCAAACAATCCATCTATGGCTGGAAATACGTTGCCAAAGTATCCACCATGCAGTATCCTCACTGGTCCAAGCAGAATAAAAACTAGGATCTGGTCTTAGAGAGTGGTGCTCTTTACCCTACAAGACTTTTCTGTAAGTTCCATGTTCTTCTAAGAAACAGAGGGGTGTTAGTAGGTTAAAGAATGTAATTTGTTTTCTTACCCAGGAGTAGGAATGAGCATCTGAAATCCCTCACTCGCCGTAATTGAATGCAGACCCCGTAAATATCGTCCATAACATGTGAAGTATATACAGCACTGTGTGCAGCTTTCAGGTGTCTGAAGCCTAAGGATGACCTAAAAACACATGTTTGTGATTGGTAGGAAAATATTTTAACAAGGTTAAGTTAACATTGCTGCAACCTATAGAAATGTGTCTGTTATTCCTAAGCCCGCTGCCATTTATAGATGAGGTTTGTAATGAGCCTTCCTAAATGTGGAAAATAACAACTATGAGAGATAAAAAGGGTCCTTATGCTTCTGTGCCTCCTTAAAATGAATCTCTACGTTTTACCATCACTTAGTTTTTACAACAAAAATTCAAGGAAATTGCCTAAAACGTAGTCATTGTTTTAATTTTTATTCCAAAAATCAATAGTACACATGAGAAAAAGCAACTTTCTCATACATCTTATCAGAAAATTCTGCTTCTTTCACCTCCAAATCATAGGCAACATCTATGGTCAGTGAAGACAAATTTTCCCATTACTGACATAGTAGATGACAGTTGGTGCTTTTAAAATTCTATGGAGGGGAGGAGCTAGTGGCTGATACAGACATTCTACTGCAAGTTTTTCTGAAAATACAGTTACACTACTCCATAGAACATTATTAGCACCAAAACTACAGTTACAGTTTTCCATAGAACATTTTGAGCACCAAAAAGATAGTTCCAGTTCTACATAGAACAATGTGAGCAACAACTGTCATATCCTATCTCAGTAATGGGAAAACCTGCCATCACATAAGACAGATTTTACCCCAAATTTAGGAATTTTGTGAATGAAATATTAAAACAACGGTTACTCTTTATTATATGTTTGTAGCTATTAGAGCGCTTTAGTTTCTGTTACAAAAATCCAAATCCCCTGTGTAAACATAAACCCCTAAATTTAATTTTGACTGCCTGCAGCCACCACTAGAGTGCGGTAACTGCTTACAGAATTATTATTATTATTAAAGGGGTTTTCCACTTTCAGTAAAGCGGGTCCCAAATGCTTTAAAATACCTAAAATGAAAAAAGGAAGCATGTGAACAAACGGAACATCTGCTTTGTCTGTTTTTTTAGTTATTTTATAGTATTTGAAGTCCACTCTCTTGAAAGTGGAAAATCCCTTTAAATGATCCCTGTACTTTCAAACTTGATCTGATTTGATAATTTCCCAGATAGAAAATCTGCAAATCACTTTACTTACAGGTTATGTTGTCCTAGACCCAATAAAATTACTCCAAAATACCATTCACTAGATACAATGGCATGTAAAAGTTTGGTCAAAATTACTGTTATTGTGAACAGTTAAGCAAGTTGAAGCTGAAATGATCTCTAAAAGTTAAAGATGACACATTTCCTTTGTATTTTTTGCAATTTTTTTATATTGTCATCTTTTACATTTTAAAAATTACAAAAAGGAAAATGGGACAATGCAAAAGTTTGAGTACCCTGCTGGGTTAGTACCTAGTAGCACCTCCGTTTGAAAGTATCACAGCTTGTAAACGCTTTTTATAGCCAGCCAAGGGTCTTTCAATTCTTGATAGTGGGATTTTCATCCATTCTTCCTTGGAAAATTCTTCCAGTTCTGTGAGATTCCTGGGTCTTCTTGCATGAACTGCTATGTTGAGTTCCAGCCACAGATTTTCAATGATGTTCAGATCAGGGGACTGTGAGGGCCATTGTAAAACCTTCAGCATTTGAGGTCGTCTATTGTGGATTTAGACTTGTGTTTAGGATCATTATCCATTTGTAGAGGCCATCCTGTTTTCAATGTCACCTTGTTTTACAGATGGTGTTATGTTTGCATTAAGAATTTGTTGAAATTTCATTGCATCCATTCTTCCCTCTGTCCTTGAAAATGTTTCCCATGCTATTGGCTGCAACACAACCCCAAAGCATTACTGTCACACCATGGCCAGACCACATTACCACCACATAGTGACTGAATAATACTATGTACAAGAGACAAATACCGCCACACCATGACCAGATCATATATTACCACAGCATAGTGACCAATAATGCCACATACAAAAAACAAATACTGCCACACCATGTGTTAGGCGCCAGGATTCTTCCTCTGCACAGGATGGATCCCAAGCCTTGTCTTCTCTTGCGGTCTCTCATTCAGTTTCAACCGCAGTAGATGCTGCTCAGCAAAAACGTCGATCTCAGCGTCTTGCTCAGACTCGGGCTGTGCATGTTGTTACCGCTGCCTCTCCAGGTTCACCTATGGTAACTAACCTAGACAGCTGCGAGCAGTCATTCCAATGCTAAGTCCAGGATTCGCTGTGCTGGGCATGCTCGTGAGGTGGCAACCTCTCATTGATGGTTGGGTGTCAGCTGCTCAGGTCCCGCGCCGGCTCCGGATTGGTCCACGAGTAAGGTCCTTTCTGACTGGACTTAGGCGCAGTCTATAAATGGATCTTTGGGCCGCCCGTTGGCGTGCTAGGATCATTTATACTTGCTGTGTGTGTTGGTGGAAGCGTGACCACTCAGTATACACGTGTGCTGTTACGTGTTATATGAGCGTTTTTTTATCAGGCAGTGTCGGGTGGGAATTCCCGCTCGGCTTGGTAACTGTTCCTGTTCTGTGTGCGGTTAACACAGCAGAGTTCAGAACAAGCACAACCACCAGTTTAGTGGGGGGTGAAGTTATAGGGACCCCCAACTTGTGTCTATACTCTATGTACCCCTGTGACGCCTAACAGGGTACCGATTTGAGTGCTCTCAGTTTGTGTTGACTCCATGGAGTAACGGAGTCAGGTACTTCACTCTGTGTTTTTATGGTGTTTGTTCGCAGCTACGCTCCACCATTGTTCTCTAACTGCGGTTTCTCCATCTCCACACGGTGGACCCCGGGTCGCGATCGCACCTTCCTCTAATTTACATTTGGTGCGATCAGCAGACCCAAACACCATGAACAGACCATGTATTACCACCGCATAGTGATTGAATAATACCACATATAAAGGGAGAAATACTGTCACACCATGACCGGACCACATATTACCACCACATAGTGACTGAATAATACCTCATACAAGGAAGAAATATTGCCACACCATGACCATATCACATGTTACCACCACATAGTGACCGAATACCACATTACTGATCATTAATAAAAAAAACACAATTCTAATATTACCATAAGTGCCATTAATCATATGAGCTCTGTTCATAGTATACAGTGTATCGTGTCATTGTACAGGTAATGCAGTGATCACTAATGACTTTATACAAAGGAACTATGTATGTAGTGTATAGTGTACAGGTAATATGAGGATCACCAGTGACATATACACGTTAGACCTGTATATAGTGTATAGGTAATACAGTGATCACTAGTGACATTACACACAGGAGCTCTGTATATACTATATTGTGTATAGGTAACACACTGACTCACAAGTGACGTCTCTAATGGAAGTCCTTCATCTTTGCTTTCTTCATCCAGCACAGACCGCCATCACTTTTTCTAGCCAGGACTCGTCTCTGCAGAAAATAAGACACAGTTATCAAGAGCACTGCTTCAAAAGCACATTCCCCAATTTTTTCCCAACTTCAACTCTACACCAGATGTAGAAAAAAAGGAGACATAGTGCTGTCCTGCACAATAACAGGACCCTCCCCCATTGAAAACAGTATCCTCAAATATAAAATACATCACAGCAGTAATAATATCCATTAATTATTCCCTACAATAGTAATATCCCCATCCTGGTCCCCTTGAGTCTCATTCCTGGATCCAGTCATATGTTCTCCCATCCTGCCCATGTGTCTCCAACCTGCCCCATATGATCTCCCATTCTGCCCCACCTGACATCTCTATCCTACCCCATCTGACATCTACAGCCTTCCCCATGATCCTGCCCCATGTGTCCCATGATCCTGCCCCATGTGTCCCATGATCCTGCCCCATCTGTAGCATGATTCTGCTCGATCTGTCCATAATCCTGCCTTATCTGTTCCATCAGTCTCCATCCTGCCCATCTGTCTCCATCTTGCCCCATGTGTGCCATGATCCTGCCCCATCTGACTCCATCCTGCCCCATGATCCTTCCCTATGTGTTCCATGATCCAACCTCATCTGTCTACATCCTGCTCCATCTGTCTCCATATTGCGGCTTGCTGCTTTCAGTACAAAAAAAGTTTATAAAAAAATTTCTCCTTATCTGGCCGTGGTCCTGTGCCGTTGTCTCCCCCATCCATTTGAAGCACAGACTCGCCGCCGCATGCCAGTGATGTCATACGCCGGAGACAGTGAGCACCGATGTCAACTGCGGGTCTGTGATTGGCTGGTGGCTTTTAACTATTGCTGTGTGGTCCTAGGACCGAACCTGTAGGATCCTGCCCCTGGGTCAAGTGAGCAAAGGGAGGCCCAGTCCAGGGCCCCCTCTGCTCACATGGCCTCATATGCCAGTAAGGGCAGTAATGCCCAGATGGTGGCCCTAATGATTTTAAACAAGCCATTACCCTAAAAGGCTAAATAAGGTATGAAATCTTGGTGAGTTATCAGAGCACACAAATCTCAAAGGGGTCCAAAACTTTTGCTTCAGCCTATTTCCCTTTTTGTAATTTTTAAAATGATAAAAATGACTATATATTTTTTTTGTCTAAAATACAAAATAAATGTGTCATCTTTAAACTTTACGCCTTTTAGAGATCATTTCATCTTCAACTTGCTTAACTGTTCACAATAGCAGTAATTTTGACAGAGGTGCCCAAACTTTTACATGTCACTGTATATTTCTTTTGCCTACCTTTTTGGCAAGTGCCTGTGTTCCAATTCTAGCAGCAGAGGCACCAAGATTCCAGAAAGTGGGGGCGGATCTTCATTTTTTACAGGAAGTGGGGGCGGTCTTTGATTCTCTAAAGGAAGTTGGGAGTGAGTCTTTGTCTCGTTACAGGAAAAGGGGTGAGTTTTGTCTCTCTACAGGAAGTGGGGGGTGAGTCTTTGTCTCTCTACAGTAAGTGGCGGGACAGATCTGTATCGCTCCAAAGGAAGTTGGGGTGAGTCTTTGTCCCATTACGAGTAATGTGGGTATCTTTGTCTTTCTACAGGAAGAAGAGAGGAGAATCTTTGTCTCTACAGATAGTGTGGGTCTTCGTCTCTCAGCAGGAAGTGGGGCAGGTGTTTGTCACTCTGCAGGATGTGGGGACAAGTCTCTCCACGAAGTTAGGGTGAATCTTTGTCTCTCTACAGGAAATGGGGGTGGGTTTTTGAAGTTCTACAGGAAGAGGGTCTGGGTCTTTGTATTTCTACAAGAAGTTGGAGTGGGTCTCTGTCTATCCAAAAATCTCCAAATCCTCCTCCAAATCAAAAATCCTTGTCTTTTTACAGGAAAAAGGATGCCTTTATTTCTCTACAGGAAATAGTTGACCTTTATCTCTCTATGGGAAGTGGGGAAGGTTTTTGTCATTCTACAGAAAGTGGAGGCAGGTCTTTGTCTGTTTACAGGAAGTTGAGGTTAGTTTTTGTCTTTGTAGAGGAAGTGGAGGTGGGTTTTTGTTGCTCTAGAGGAATTGGTGGCAGGTCTTTGTCTTTCTACAGGAAGTTGGGGCGGGTCTCTGTCTCTCTGAAAATCTCCAAATCTCAAAACTCCTGAAAAACTTTGAGTTTCTACTCAGTGGCTATGTGCACACGGAGTCTTTAAAATGCTGGTACAGCTGCTAAGTTTTTTTTAGGCCTTGTTGGTGGTTTTGCCGTGATTCTTTACTTCACAAAACTATTCGGAAAACACTAAGAAAACACGGGTGTTCAAAACATCCAGAAAAACGGCCAAAAAAAATGACAAATGCCCGCAGTTCCTTATTTATTATTCTATTTGCACCTTTTTAAAGTCTATTTTATATTTGCTCGCCTGTATTTTTTTTGCTTTCCACTTTGTGGGTGGAATTTACAGATTCCAGATGTTTTCGTCTGATTCTGCTTGTGCAATTGTTTAAAAAGTCACAAAATTTGGCACAACTCCAGTTCCTTCTGGTGGGTTTCTAAGTATGGCAGTTCTGTGGCATAATTTTTGTGACATTTTGCTCTAAAAAGTTGCAAAATCAGTTTAAAATAGAAGAAAAGCCCATTGTTTACTTTCACAAAATTCATGAATTGCGTGCACCATTTTGAAGAGTTTGGTGCAAAAAACAATAACTAAATAATACTACAAGACAAAAAAGTAAAATGACGTAACACAAAGCTGCAAATGATGAATTGAGGCCATTGTGTGCAAATAACCTAAAATCTCTAAAGAAAACTCATATGCAAATTGCCTCTTCAAAAAAAGAGGACGGACTTGTACTCTATAGCGCCACCTATTGGAAGTAGCGATCCTACAAGTCACAATCAACCCTTTAACGAGTCTTGTAATATGACTTAGGATAAAAGCCAAATCAGTAACTCCATTTGAAGACACGGTGTTTCGGACTATGGAGATACTGATTTGCCTTTTATCCTAAGTCATATTGCAAGACTCGTTAAAGGGTTGATTGTGACTTGTAGGATCGCTGCTTCCAATAGGTGGCGCTACAGAGTACAAGTCCTCTTTTTTTGAAGAGGCAATTTGCATATTAAAATTTCCCAGAGGAGCATTGCACGGCGAATAAGCCTCCTTACCTCGACACGCCAGAGCTGGTATGTCACTCTCCACAAGGAGAAACCTTACCCCTGAAGAAAACTCATTAATTTGTGTTTTTTTTAAGTCACTTTTGTTTTTTGAGTTGTGTTTTTTCTCGTCAAATGCATCAAAATAGCACAAGGGATTTATGAGTTTTGTACACAGCACAAAATTGCCTTTTTTCTGTCTTATACTGGTTTTTTAAAGGAAAAAGTCACGTTTTAGTCTAAAACATCTGGAAAAACCACATTGACATAAAAATTGGAAAACCATCTAAACCACAAAAGACAGCATGAAAAAAGGCGTTAATATTTGATGAATTTGTTGCAGATCACAAAGTCACTAATTAAGAGGTATTCACATCAGAAAAATGGCTGAAATACAATAGTGAATTGGACCCAGAGTGTGCACGTCATTAGGTCCACTTGCCCCAATTTTTTTTAATCCCTTTCCTTTTTATTGCTGTGGTATTAGTTGCTATTTTTTGTGTGCCAAATTCGTGAAAATGTTGCATGAATTTTGCAATATCTGGCTTGAATTGTTTTTGAAACTCTTAAGAGCAAAAAGTCGCACAACTTGTGTACAAAAAAAACCTTGCGTACTTAAAAACACACCAGGTGGGAGAATTGTAGTGGAATTGAGCCAAATTTTCAAACTTTTTGAAAAGTCACACATAAAGAATCCGCTGAAATTATCTGGAATCTGTAACTTCTACCTCCAAACCGTAAAGCAAACAAGCAAACAAACAAAAAAAAGGCACAAATAGAATAATAAATTAGGTGCACACAAAAAAGAGGTGCAAAATGCTCAAAACAAGACAAAAAAGTGCAAAACACACAAAAACAGACAAGTGCAAAATGCAGAAAACTAGTCAAAAAAGGTGCAAACTGCAGAAAACTAGTCAAAAAAGTTTAAAATTCACAAAACTAGACAAAAAGTGCAAAACTAGACAAAAAAGGTGCAAAACACACAAAACTAGGTAAATAAGGCTTAAAATGAATAAAACTAGACAAAAAGGTGCAAAACACACAAAACTAGGCAAAAAACAGGCGCAAAAGCATAGATGATTTGTGGCCATAGGTTTTTTTTTTCAGATAATCCACTTTATCCCCTTCACGACCTTTGACGTATATTTACGTCAAAAGTAGTGTCACTGCCTTTGATGTGGGCTCACATCACTGACATCTGGTTTTAAAAAATAAAATGCAATATGAGGCGATCAAAACATTGTATCTACCCCAAAATTGTATCAATAAAAATGTCAGCTCAAGCCGCAAAAAAATAGCCCTCTCTCAACCCCAGATCTCGATAAATGAAAACGGTACGGTTCTCGGATAATGCCGAAATACTCAAAAATTTTTCAAAAGTACAACTTGTCCCGCAAAAAACAAGCCCTCGTACGGCCATATTGACAGAAAATTAAAAAGTTATGGCTCTTGAAAAATAGGAGTAAAAAATGAAAGCGCAAAAATGGAAAATCACAAGGTCATGCAGAGGCTAACATGTAAGAGAATTTTAAGCTTTTTTTAAAATTTGAATCTTGAATCTGATCCTCTTTAAAATCCATCTAAAACTCTCTGTTTGAACAAACCCTTAGGTGTTAGGATATGATGCAGCCATGGGGTAACCTGCCCCTAGTATACAATAGGAGTCCATTCTTCTCAGCTTTGATCGGGGGACCCCCTTTGTGAGTCCCTCTGGTCAGTCACAGTTCCTGTAGTGATAATGGATGACAACTTGTCTTTTACTGTCTGTATACAAACAGTGAGCGCAACTCCATGGCTGACTCTATTTTGAGGAATGAACGTCTGGTTTCTGGATATTGTTGCATTTTTGTCGGAATAAGCAGAATGAGTGTCTTTTTATGTGGGAAAGTCGGGTCATTTTTATCATGCCATTGTGTGTGAATAAAGAATTTCCTAACACGTCCACAGATTAACACCACAATGTCGGACCGGACTGAGAACTCTCCCAGCTGCCTTTCATTAGCAGTAACCGCAGTGGAATGAATAACACAAAAACACATTTAGCCTCAGATTTTAATGCGAAAAAGTAGTTTGTGTCATAATTGAAGGAGGTAGCCCATTAGGAAACAGCCCTTTTCTCATGTGGGTCGAAACAGAAAAAATAAGCTTAGGAATTAAAGTGAAAGAATGGAACCAATGCTAAAGAAATGGAAAGCAGGTGCTTGTCAGAGACTGGAAACCCTTTACCATAGCCCTTTACCATAGCCCTTTACCATAGCCCTTTACCATAGCCTTTGCTGGTCTTATGGAAAAAAGGGAAGAGAACTGGTCTCACTACAGATAAAGATGGACAAGTCTTCAGGAGTCAGGACTCTTGGCCACTAATCTATTTTAACTAATCACAGAATACAGCACCCAAAGATTTCTTTGTGCAGTAGAGTTCACACGTTGGGTTTTTAAAAATTTTTTCTGCACCAAAACCCACTATGGGTGCAATGTTTTTAGAAAATAAAATGCAGGAGATTTAAGAAATCTCATTGATTGTGATGGTACTAAAAATGCTGGATATTTTACATACCAAATACACTGCAGAAAATATGCAACAAAAACACAGTTTTTTTGGTTGAACTCTGAAAACCCTCTATAAAAACAAAAAATTACCTGCGCCATTTGATGCTTCATTTTAAAAATGTCTTCCACTAGAAACAATGCTTCAATTAGAGATTAATTCCATATTGAGGTTTTATGAAGGTCCCACCACAAAGCTAATAGGTCTATGGTACAGAGCCACAGGGACTCTATGCTATCGTACAGCCTCCTGCTACCTAGTGTGGACACTCTTACCATGTAGGTGCTGCAATGTAGTCCTAGGATTCATGTATTATTGGCACTGTTACGCTGTGTTGGCACTAGTATGTCATGTAAGCACTCATGTATTGTGGCCACTGTTACACGACGTGGGTACTGTTGTGTAAAATGAACACTGTTCTGTAGCGTGGGCACTTATACACTGTGGACACAGTTACTATTATGTAATGAGGGCACTGTAATGTAACAGGAGCACTTGTATGTAAAGTGGACTCTTATGTGTTTTGAGAAGTGTTAAGCAGTGTAGGCACCGCAATGTAGTGCAATATGAGCACCTTTTTGTAGAGGGGCACTGTTACATAATGTGGGAAATGTTATGTAATAAGATGTAATATGGGTGCTGTTGTATAACAAGAGCACTATTATGTAAAGTGGATACTGTTGTATTTATGGAGCGCCCGCCAGGGGTTACTTGGTACCGGGCCAGTTAGTTCTTAAGTGGATGTGTCACGGCAACAGTGACCCGGTCCGTAGCCCTTGGCGTCCAATGAAAATGTTAAATAAAGTTTATAGAGGATGATTTAAAAGGGAAATTAGTTTGTGATGCCACCTGTGGTATTCGGCAAATAAGGTGTTAGCCGACACTGCTTATTCAGTCCACTGGGGCAGTTGTTAATGCAGCAGAGTTCGTTCAGCTCCCCACAGGCACAGCTATTCCCCAGGGCAGTGATAGTGTAAAATGATGATGATGATAGTTGTAGTGCAGGGCTGAGGTGACGCAGCAAATAAACAGGAGGACACATCAGTGTGCAGTCTTCACAGGTTTTACTCACAGTTCTGATGTTACAGCCGGGGTGCTGTGTCCTCAGGGTCTGTGGTCCAGACAGCTCTCAGGTAGCTTGGGATGCACATTGCCAAGGCTCCCTTAGATGTTCCTTTCCTGGCCATCTCTCCTGCCCTGCGTCTTCACACACAGTGTCCTGAGCTAGTAGAATCGGATGTTGTCGAGCGATGTTGGTCAGACCCCTGGATCCTATATGTCTGTCTTTTCAGCGAATGTGTTGGATGTGGCTGCAGCACATGCAGATACTGCAGCCTCCAGTTTTTTAGCTGAGTCCTTAGTTTCTCCACTAGTTTTATGGCCGGCCCCTAACTGCGACTTGGTCCCTCCACCGACCACACCGGTGAATACGGGCCCCACGGATGGATTCCTCACTATCCGTGCCCCTAGGACCACTTCAGTACTCCCGGGAGCTTCCTTCTCTCTCTGTCGTCTGGGGAAAAGCTGCTCTCAGCTTCAGCCCCCCTGCAGACTCTTTCTCTACCTGTCTTTACTTCAGGAGCTCCTCTCTGCTCCTCTCCCTCCAGCAGACTCCTTCCAGAAGTTTCTCTGACCACTGTCACACTCCCTGACTCCTCCCTCTTCTCTACCTTCTCCCACCCACTCCCCAACACCCTTTCCTACCCAGCCTGGGATGAGGCCATCCTCCTAAAGGGTACAACCAGATGCCCTGACCGAACTGGTGTGTGCTGGGTGTGAATGTTAGAGTCATCGGTAGTGCTCCCTCCTTACCTGAGAGTGGGATACCACACCTCTTGATGAGCTGCAGTACCTCTGTGGCAACTGAACCTTCAGGGGCGCCACATTTATATATTAGGAAAATGTGGATTTTTGGGGAATAAGACATCAGATTGCAGATATCAAGATATCATTTCATTCAACTTTTTATGACCTGCATCTCTGTATAGATGGCTCCACTCAGCCTGAGAAATTGAGTATTAGTTTCTGGCAATTTAGTGTTATCTCTGGGTGGCCCGCTCTCTATTTAAACTCCAGAGAGTCAATTTCCAATGCCAGTTATAGTGAATACTACTTTGGTTCTGCCTTCTATTCGCTCTTGGTTTACCTGCATTTACCTTGTTCTAACCTCAGCCTGTTTTATGACAATTCTCCTGCCTTAAGATTCCTTCTCTGACTTCGATCTTATGGTACGGCTCTTGCATGACACCCCTTTTTGCTACCCAGGGACCCTTATGTAAGCTTAAACCTCCCCAGGGATCAGGTGGAAGCAGTGGCTTGCACTAAGCCTATCCATGGAAGCCACTGTCCCCCAAAATAGTAATGTGGGCACTATTATGCAATATGAGAACTGTTCTGTCGTGTGGACTTGAAGCACATTGTTATATACCGTGGTCACTATTATGTAGTGTAGAGGCTGTTCCATAGTCTGCAGCACCAGGAAATAGTGTGGCTACCCCAATACCCCCCATCATGGCTTCCACTGACCAAAACAGCTAATTGTTGTGGAATGGAAAAGCTCAAGTTGCCAATTTTTAACTCAATCCTTATTTAAAATTAATGTTATGCTTTTATACACATTTTTGCTCGGGATTCATGCTGATTTCTGCATATTTTTGAGCTGACCATTATGCCATCAGTCAATCCATTTCTCTCTGATGAAAACATAAATGCTTTCAGTTATCGTTTTTTGTTGATCCAAGTTATTTTTTTAAGAAAACTTTAAATAATGTCATTAATATTCTTCTTTGTATTATTTTTTGGTTACACAACTTCTTGAGGCTCAGCAATCTACAGCAGTGAGGCCAGATAAAATACAACTTTTCCAAATCAACAACTGTTTGAGCAGGATCTACATTATTGTGAATCCTCCCTCTTCTTCACTCTTAAAATATTGGTGGTTTCATCCAAGCATGTTGCTATAAATCCCGTGGAGACCACTGGATTACCGCTAACCATATTGTCACAAGTTTCTGATAAAGAGCAACCAGACATGAAGCACTGCCAAATAATTATCTTCCAATTAGGGTTTTCATTATACTCACAGGAATAAATGACTTAAAAATACCTAAAAATATATCAAACACATTGCACACTAGCTTTTACTTGGACCTGACAAGAATAACCTCCCAGAAACTTAAAGAGGTTAGAACTCCTAGACCCAAGTTCACCTAGAGTTATAGCCAGCAAGGAATTGTAGTGAAGGGTGAACAAATACAATTGGAACCATTAGCATTTAGACAGGGAATAAAAGGGAAGAGCTCTGCTGACAGAGGAACCAACAGCCAAGCAACAGGTCAGGGGATCAAATCGCAAAACTGAGCCATCCCACCAAGGACAACATCTGCAAGGAGTTTGTATGTTCTCCCCGTGTTTGCGTGGGTTTCCTCTGGGTTCTCCGGTTTCCTCCCACATTCCAAAGACATACTGATAGGGAATTTAGATTGAGAGCCTCATCAGGGACAGTGCCAATAATGTCTGTAAAGCGCTGTGGAATTATTGGCACTATATAAATGAGTAAACTAAAATTACATAAAACAACACATAAACTAAGAGAAAGCTCAATCTTGGCCAATTTTAGCCAAAGGGCAAAAGTAGTTGTCAGTACTATTGCTTGGAGGGCTTCTCATCGCCAGGCCAACCCAGTAGTCAAAGCATCTGACCTGTCGATCTGATATAAGCTCAGCTCACTGGTCAAATGTAGACAGAATGTAACCTTAAATTTAAAGCTTAACATGAGTTGTCCTAAGTCTTGCTGGGTAAAGGTCCAGGTGATGATGCCAATACTGATTGCTACAAAGAAGGAGCAGAGGCGCTCAGCTGAGCACTGTTCTCCTCTGACACTGTGGATGGACTCCATAGACTTTTTAATTGAGTCTGTTTTCAGTTTTGGAAGATTGGCGCTGAAATGTATCCTTCCATCTCCCCAGCATAATCTGTTGAGGAAGTAGCGTGAGGCTCCCCATACAAATTAGATTGTTTTCTAATCCTACTAATATCATCAGGCTCGGATTACTTTAGTCTAATGTGTTGAAGGGGGCTTAACTCCAGAAACGATACAGCACAATCTGGATCAAAGCAGCTTTATTTTATTCTCCTATCTATCACCATCCTCAGTGCTGTACAGAAATCATCATCACTGTCTCCATTGGAGCTCACAATCTAAATTCCCTTTCAGTATGTCTTTGGAGTGTGGGAGGAAACAAGAGCCCAGAAGAAACCCACGCGCACACAAAGAGAACACACAAATTCTTTGTAGATCTTGTTCTTAATGGGATTTGACACCAGGATCCCAACTCTGCAAGGCTACAGTGCTTATCATTGAGCCACCGTGCTGCCCCTGCCAGAGCTTGAAGATAATTATTTGATACCCAACCATAGTATATTGCTTTTTTATAATATCAGCTAAAAGTGTTAAACATGATGGCCAAGGGTCATCTCATCCATGGACTTGGCTAAGGTAGAACAGAAGAAAGTTCTAGGAGATTGCAGAGGATACACTGGGCTCATACCAATGCATAATCACCGATGCATAATCAAAAAGTAGATGCCGTTGGATACAACTGAATTTGCTTGTTCTCTGTGTGGTCCCGAAAACCTGTAGTCACTTTTCATCCTGTCCAGCTACTGTAACAATTACACCATTTGCAACAAATTAAATTCCATTAATACTCGCTTACTATCATTACCGAGGAGTTCCGTGGAAAAAGGATCTTGACAACTGTTTTCCCTTTTTTCGAAATATATGAGGTGCAATAAATCCTCCTGATGTTTTTGTAGCAATGTATTACAGACCCTATGCTACGTAAGAATTCATAATGATTGCTTGATTGTTTCCTCTATAAGGCATTGAACCCACGCTCCTAAATATTCTAGACCAGCCACGTTAATTACGCGCTTCCTCTCCTTGCTCATCTGGTCCAAACAAAATGTTTGCCCAGCCGTTCCATAGCGTTTTTCAGCACGGTATAAAGCCTACTGCTCATATTCTTACTTTGGCCTTGAAAAACATGAGGTCCTTTTCCACACTTTGTTGTGGATCCAGCAAGTTTCCTTTAATCATTATTCTTGACCTAAGTGGAGTAGGCAGCGTCCTGGCGCCGAGGAACAAAAATGGAGCACATAAACGTCAAACTTCTTTCCAGCAATGACTCTGAGTCTATTTTCTTCCATGACGTAGATACATTGCACGCCAGCTATTTCCTGAGTGGTTCATCGAAAGGCATCCAGCCCCTTACACAACAGGCTGTGCCCTACTGATATTGTGTAAATATATATTTTTAGAGGGCCAGATGCATCAAGAAAAAGTATTGGCAGAGGGGATCTGAATAAATCATTCTGCTGTCCAGAACAGATACAATCCAGAAATACTCAGCAAAGCGAAAACAAATGATAGGACTTGAGTCAGGAGCTTCACGTGTACCATGTAAAACAATCCTTTATTTCTCATCAGACTCCAGCGGGAGGATCTGGCGCGGTCTGTATTATATTATTATTATTATAGCGCCATTTAATCCATGGCGCTTTACATGTTATATGGAACTGACCATTCATCCAACAGCTGGGATCAGAGTTTTTTCTGATTATTAGTGCTGGAGGGTGTCCGTCAACCACAGTCCAACGCTCACTGTTAATTTTTGCGTGTGCCCCAATAATATTCAACTTTTTTTTATATCGTTTTCTGGCATATATTCAATGATAAATTTTCCCTTAGAATCTTTTGGATTCCATGCATGATATTTTCAGAGATTTTCAACTACAACATCCAGTAGACACAAGCTTTCATGGCCTGAAAGACTTTTCCACCAAAAACTAATTAACAAATTTACTTAACTCAAAATCTTATGAGATTTGGAAATTTGTCCTCCTTTTCAATAACTTCCTCCATTTCAGCCTGTAACACAGCTCCCTATCATGTACAAGTTTCACCAAAAAGAATCTTAAAATACAAAGCCCCCAGTAATCGAACACAGATTCTTCTGGATGCCTTCTTGCTATTTTTTGGTGTCATTAGGAAGGTTCGTTTTCATAGGAGTCTGTCAAGGAGTTTTTGGAAGGGTGACACCAAGTGTGCTAAATAATGATGGGCGAACATGCTCGGATAACTTCTTCTCCTAGCATGCTCGGGTGTTATCTGAGTATCTTGCTCGTGCTCATATGTTATGTTCGAGTCCCCATGGCTGCATGATTTGCGACTGTTAGACATCCAGAATACATGTGAGGATTCCCTAACAAACAAGCAATGCCTGCATGTGTTCAGGCTGTCTAACAGTCACAAATCATGCAGCCATGGGGACGAGAACATAATATATGAGCATGCTCATAACACCTGAGCGTGCTAGGAGAAGACGTTATCCGAGCTTGTTCGCCCATCAATTGTGTTAAAAATGGGTACAATCTATTTTTACTAAGGTGTCTTCTTCATTAGAGAAGGGCAAGTCATTACATAGGTCAGAAAAAAACTAACAAAACGGCTAGAACATTATGTAGGACACATGATATTCATCATCTATTTTGTCCAGCTCAAGGTGCAAATCAGTATGAGCATCAAGGATCTGGACTTTGAGGGAGATCGTACACTCCATTGTGGAGTAGTTCAGGGTCTTAACCACCTACACCATATTATTGCCTCGAAAGCCATAAATCACTGTGACACCGCTTGTCCCAAGGTGCTTTCTCCATACTAGTAAGCATTTTGGGGAAGGCCCTGCACTCTAAATTCTTTTTTATCTATTGACACCTGCTTTAACAATTGCCTCTGACAACGAAGGGAAAAAGTCTTGAAGGTACTGCCTTATCTAAGTTCTTTCATAAGGCCCCATTTGAACCTTCACACTACAGTCTGTGCTGCTGTTGCTAGTGCACTCTTGGGTCCCTCCTGTCCTTAAGGCAAAAATACGGTAGTAGACAAACTTGGTAAAATCACCTTGAAGACCCATCAGCAATGCCACCATTTAAAAGAAATCTGTCAGCGGAATTTCACACTTTAAACTATTTCTATGTACATTTAGCTCTTTCAAAGACGAGTCCAACAATACCTTTACATGGCCAGTCCGATCATCTGCAACCGAGAAATCAATGATTGAATTTATATGCAAATGACTATGGTACACCTGAAGCATATGTCACTCCAGCTCTATTCCCAGCCCAGTGTCGCCTCCTGCTTGACTGACAGCCTCTATGCTGTGTGACTTCAAGCAAAGCGGTCGTCAGTCAAACAGGTAGGGAGGCGGCACTGGGTGGGAATAGAGCTGGAGTGACAGAGGCTTCAGATCTACCACATCCATTTGCATATTCAAACACTGATTTCTCAGTAACAGAGGAATGGACCGGCCATGTTATAGTATTCTTGGACTTTTTAGTAATTTTTGAAACATCATTGACCTGGTCCAGAAAGAAATGATTATGAGTCTTATGACATTAATTAATGGGAATTTTCTAAACTTTTCTAACCATAAGGAATTAGAACAAAAACATAGCACTTACTGTACCAAAAAGCAATAGAACAGATTGTCTAATTTTGGACACTGTAACCTTATAATAAAGAGTCTTAAATTCTACCAGAATTGTACACGAAAATCTTGGTGCACTTTTTTGGCACACAGTACTATCTAACATGATATGCCCTTCCATAGGTACTTCCTTTTTCAAGTGAACTTTAGAAAATGTCTACACCACAAAATATAGTAAATATCATACAAAGTATGAAAAATAGTTTTTTAGAACTTTCATTCTCATATAGTCCACACAAATGTAAGGGTAAATATCTGTTTTTCGATCTATTAATTCTTAAATCTGTGTGTGAACATACCCCAAAGGGGAGCAACATCTGTATTTCCCAGCTGCCAATACTGTACATTCATGAAATTCAATAAACGCATGCAAAGTGCATTTATCGAATTTGAAAACCACCCCCACAGATTGTTCCACAAATGTTGGTCATTTTTCCACAGAGTCTATTTGTATGGAAACATCTCTCTGCTTTCCTTTAACGTTGAACGTCTCCGCAGCATTGTGCCTTTTGGCTTGGTTCTTAGAAAGCGTTATGTATGCAGCTCCGGAGTCAAGAATGGAGATAAGATAATTTTGTAAACATTTTCACTTTTTTGCTAAATATAATTCATATGCCGAGCATGTGTGTTTGAGTCTGTGTGTGTTCTGGGACTAATTCTTAAAGCTAGAAATAATATTTTCTTTCAGTTTACTACCAGACAGCTCTCCGACATGCCTAGTTTATGGTTGATGTCTTCTCCCGAGTACAATGAGGTCATGTTGGATCACATGGCTAGCTTGTAGTGTCAACTACCAGCTCATCAGCCTAATTCCAGAATGCCTGACTCAATACCTTGGTGTCCTCTCTAGCGTTTGGCTCGTATAATCCATAGAAATGCCTGCACTTTTGCTGAACATCACATGGTGCTTTATGTTCTGTGGTGGCTGAGAAAGATCTCAATATACTGAAATATGAGTCATAGATAACTATAGTAGGAAAGAGTCTGTGCCAAACTTCTGGGAAGTATCTGATTTCTTGGCTCACAATTAGTTTTGACAATAGAGGGGAAAAAAAGAATATCCTGGATGGAAGAGTCGGTGTTAAACAGTTTAGCAAATTTCACAACATTGAGTTTGAGTCATTGATTTCTTTTTTAAAATTTGACGTTTAATTTAGAAGCTAACATCCTAAAGATATCTACTGGATGGGTATGGTGATACAGTACTGATTGGATTTGGAAAACTTCTCTAAGTTCCTGCAGGGACCAAGAAACAGAAAGCAAAATATTGGTTTCACTGCAGCAGAAGGATTTCTCCAAGGATGAAATCATGAATTGGCGTTTGCCCTCATTACGGTGGTAGGTCTAATCCAGTGATACCTAAGCTGTGGGGCTCCAGTTTTGGCAAAAACAGAACTACTGGACAGTCATTAGGTAGAAGAATGCAAGAGTGGTAGTTATAGTTTTAGAATACTGTTTGGGGGATTTTACTGCAGAATTAATACTAATCATGTGTCACGTCTGAATAAAGTGAATGTGTTTTCATTAGAAAGGAGTTTTCTTCTGTCCATGGTATGTGTCCTTTGGATGTATTCTACTGTTCTGGCTCTCATCTGCCAAAAAAGAGTCCAATGGTGCCTGCTGAGATTTCTCCATGCAGACAGTGAGTCAGTGGAATATTTTTACTGTGAATATTGCAACTGAGTCCTGGTTCCACGTGTCATCCTTTGTGGACTAGAACAGCACATAGAAGGGCTTGTAAATACTTGATAACAGGTGTTTCGGACACTTCTCCAAAGTGTTCCAGGAGTCATTTGTCAATACAACAAATCCTGTCCACACAGACTCCTTTGAAGCCCAATCACAGGCAGCATTTCAAAGGAGCTTTGTAATGACAACCATGGAGGTCTTCCATAGACCCTTGCCTGTCGTATGAACCCATCGGCGACTGGCTATCACGTCACAGACACGCCGATGGGCACATAGAATGACGTGCCCCCAAGTCAGCGCGTTTTAAATACCGCTGTCAGAGATTGACAGCGGCATTTAACAGGGTAACAATTGCGGTTAGAGCTCTACGATGTTAGACACAGAACCTGGCTGTAACAAACAGCCATGACCTGCCGGGTATGGGGCGCTCTCACTATGGAGCGTTTGTATGAGCCCGCTCCATACACACTCTTCTGACTTGTGTCGTACATGTACGGTGCATGTCATGAAGGGCTTAAATCTTTCACCCCGAAGCCTGTTTTCACCTTCCTGACATGGACAATTTTTTTCAATTCTGACCACTGTCACTTTATAAGGTAAAAACTCTGGAAAGCTTCAACGGATTCCACTGATTCTAAGATTGTTTTCTCATGACATATTTTACTTCATGACAGTGGTAAAATATTGGTGATATGACTTATTTTATTTGTGAAAAAATTGGAAATTTGGTAAAAATTTAGCAAATTTTGCAATTTTCAAACTTTTAATTTTTATGCCCTTAAATCATAGTTATATCACACAAAATAGTTAATGAATAACATTTCCAATATGTCTGCTTTCCTTCAGCACAATTTGTTAAACATATTTTTTTGTTAGGATGTTATAAGGGTTAAAAGTTGACCAGCAATTTCTCATTTTTTTTTTTTTACAAAACCATTCTTTTTAGTGACCACATAACATTTGAAGTGACTTTGAAGGGCCTATATGACAGAAAATACTCAAAAGTGGCACTATTCTACAAACTGCACCCCTAACGATGCTCAAAACCACATTCAAGAAGTTTATTAACCCTTCAGGTACTACACAGCAATTAATGGAATGTGGAAGTCAAAAAATAAACATTGAACTTTTTTTCTCAAAAATTTTTCTTTAGATCCAATTATTTTTTACTTTCACAAGGGTAACAGGAGAAAATGGACCCCAAAATTTGTTGTGTAATTTCTCCTGAGCACACCAATACCCTATATGTTGAGGAAGACTACTGTTTAGGCACACAACAGGGTTCAGAATGGAATCATCGGCATTCGACTTTTTGAATGTAAAATTTGCTGGAATAATTTGCAGACACCATGTTGTGTTTGGAGTGCCCCTGATGTGCCTAAACAGTGGAAACCCCCCACAGGTGACACCATTTTGGAAACTTAACCCCTTATCTGGATGTGTGGTGAGCACATAGAATCATAGAAGTTTATAACGATGAGCCGTTGTTAGGGTCTGCGGAACGCACCAAATATAAGATGTGGAGAGGTGCGTTCGCAGCCCGGGGTCCACCGTGCAGGCGGAGCCTGCTGCTAGTAAAATGGCGTAAGAAGCAAACTCTGTTATCCCGCAGAGTCGCCAACATAAACGCCGTAACGCGCTGTGGCAATAAGTGCGAACTCTGTTACTCCACAGAGCCGCTAGAAAGAGAGCCGCAGCGCTATATGGCGATGTGTGCGAACTCACTAAACACAACTGAGTCGCAAAGAAAACACGCTAGGGCGCTGTCTAGCGTTGAAAGCGAACCCTGTTATGTCACAGGGCCGCTGAGAAAAAGTGCTGTGTCCTGTCAGGCTCTCAGGTACACAGTTAAGTGCTAAGCGTACATAAAGCGTGATCATGTGCTAATGTCCTCGCGGGAGTCACCCGCAATCTATGGCGTCTGAACGCCAGACCCTGAATACGGCAATCAAAACTCCTCACCGGTAATGCCGGTAATCTAGGGCATCTAGAACGCGGACCCTGACCAGCTAGCACACCAAACGCCTCACCGATTAAGTCGGTATTCTAGTGGCTTATTTCAGCCGGGTCCCTAACCACACACACACATGACCACACTGGCGCATAGCATACAATGGTTGATATTAGCGCATGGCGGCCCAGCCATGCTACCCTTTTATAGTAACAGCTACAGGACCTGCCAGAAACAAGGACCAATGAAGCTTGTTCCAGAACAACAGTAGTCACAGGACCTTCCTGGCAGACCAATAGGAGCTGCTGCAGTACCTGAGCATGTGACCCCTGATCTCCAATGAGAGATCTCACTCTGGGCATGCTCAGAAGGGAAAACGCAGGACTTTGTCCCAAAGACGTCTGCTCCAGCACTGGCTATAATAGCAGATCCAGGAAAGGCAGCAGCAAGTCACTGCACAGTACTGGAGTGGGCAAGACGCTTGGACCGACGTCTCTGCAGAGCAGGCTCCACTGCGGCCGGAGATGAATGGGAGACCGCAGCGGGGCTGGTTCGAGACTCCCCTTGTGCAGCAGCGGGAACTCGAACCCTAACATTACCCCCCCTCCTAGGGCCCCCACTTCTTTGGGCCTCGCTGCGCTCAAAGGCAGCGATGAGCTGCGGAGCGTGAACATGCTCGGCAGGCTCCCAGGACCTATCCTCAGGCCCATAACCCCTCCAATCCACCAAATAAAATTTTTTTCCTCGTACCACCTTGTACCCAACAATGGCGTTCACCTCATGATCGTCGGTAGATGAAACCGACGTCCCGGCAGATGACTCGGAAAACCGAGAAATGGCCACGGGTTTCAGGAGGGACACGTGAAAGGTGTCAGTGATACCAAGGCGAGGCGGAAGGGCTAGACGGTAAACCACCGGGTTCACCTGCTCAAGAACTTTAAAGGGGCCCAAAAAGTGAGGTGCCAACTTGGTGGACTCTACACGTAGCCTGATGTTTCGGGCAGAAAGCCACACTAGGTCACCCGGAGCAAATGTAGGAGCGGGGCGCCGATGGGCATCGGCCGAAGACCTCATCCTCTCTTTGGAGGCCTGAATGGCATCCTGTGTGTGGTCCCAAATGTCCCGTGCCTCCACAGCCCAGTCTGCCACCCTGGAATCGGCGGAAGACACGGGCATGGGCACTGGTACCCGTGGATGCTGACCGTAGTTCAGGAGCAATGGGGTCTGTCTGGTGGAGTCAGCCACAGCATTATTTAGAGCGAACTCAGCCCACGGTAGCAAGGATGCCCAGTCATCCTGCCTGGCAGAGACAAAATGTCGCAAGTATGTGACCAAGGTCTGGTTGGCCCTCTCTACCAACCAATTCGCCTCGGGATGGGATGCAGAGGAGAGATTCAACTCAATGCTGAGTAAACGACACAGCTCTCTCCAGAACCGAGACGCAAACTGGGGACCTCGATCACTGACAATTTTGTCTGGCATACCGTGAAGGTGGAAAATATGCCTAATGAATAATGCTGCCAAGGCCCGTGCAGACGGTAACCGTGGTAACGGCACTAAGTGCACCATTTTGGAGAAGTGGTCGGTTATCACCCAGATGATGGTGCAGCCCCGAGACTTGGGTAAGCCCACCACAAAATCCATCCCGACCATCTCCCAAGGCCTGTCTGCCACCGGTAAAGGGAAAAGTAACCCAGCTGGCCATTGTCGAGGGGACTTATTCTTGGCGCAGGAGACGCACGCCTGAACGTATTCCCTGACGTCACGGACCATCTGCGGCCACCAGTATGTTCTCGCCAGCAACTCAGAAGTCCTTTTTGTCCCAAAATGTCCACCCACCCTGGACGAATGTGCCCAAGAGAGTACTTCCGGTCGCAAATTGATGGGCACAAAAGTCTTGCCCGGAGGCACAGACTCAAGCGAAACCGGAGCCACCGTTCTTAGGCTTTCTGTGGGGACAATAAGCCGAGGCTCCTCCTCCACCTCCTCAGAGGACACCACGGAGCGGGATAGAGCATCTGCGCGAATGTTCTTCTCACCGGAGAGGAAATGGAGGGTGAAATGGAACCGGGAGAAAAACAAGGACCATCTGGCCTGACGGGAATTTAGCCGCTGGGCTGTCTGCAAATACACCAAGTTCTTGTGGTCTGTGAATACTTGGAAGGGGAAGCGAGCCCCCTCCAGAAGATGTCTCCACTCGGAGAAGGCCAACTTCATAGCCAGTAACTCCCTGTCCCCGATGGAATAATTCCTCTCTGCTGATGTAAAGGTCTTGGAAAAGAAGAAGCAGGGATGCTTCCGACCCTGGGCATCCTTTTGAAAGAGGACTGCTCCAGCACCAACAGAAGAGGCATCCACCTCTAAGATAAACGGTTTATCGACATCGGGCGATGTAAAATGGGAGCACTGGCGAAATGCGACTTGATGGAGGAGAACGCCTTTGTGACCTCCTCTGACCACAACTTGGGATTAGCTCCCTTCTTGGTGAGGGCTACCAAGGGAGCTACCAAAGTAGAGAAGTGGGGAATGAATTGGCGATAGTAGTTAATGAACCCCATAAAGCGCTGCACCGCCTTAAGGGAGTGGGGTTCTTGCCAATCCATCACAGCCTGTAGTTTGGTAGGATCTATAGCCAATCCCTGGGTGGAGATGATATAGCCCAGGAAAGGTAGAGACTCCTGCTCAAACATGCACTTCTCCAACTTCGCATATAGGGAATTTGCTCGCAAGAGGTCGAAGACCTTGCAGACATCTCTCCGGTGGGAGGCCATATCTGGAGAAAAGATGAGAATGTCATCCAGATAGGCTACCACCGAGGTGGTCAACATATCCCGGAAGATGTCATTCACAAAGTCTTGGAAGACAGCTGGGACGTTATAGAGCCCAAAGGGCATTACCAGATATTCATAATGCCCATCCCTGGTGTTAAATGCCGTCTTCCATTCGTCCCCCTCACGGATGCGAATCAGGTTATACGCACCCCGCAGGTCTAACTTAGTAAATACCCTTGCTCCCCGAAGCCTGTCAAAGAGCTCAGAGATTAGCGGCAAAGGATATTTATTTTTCACGGTGATAGCGTTGAGACCCCTATAATCAATGCACGGACGTAATTCTCCGTTCTTCTTCTGCACAAAGAAGAACCCCGCTCCCGCTGGTGACACCGACTTCCTAATGAATCCCCTTGCCAAGTTCTCCTGAATATATTGGGACATGGCCTCTGTCTCAGGAAGAGAGAGGGGATAAACCCTTCCTCTAGGAGGCTCAGCTCCAGGCAAGAGGTCGATAGGACAGTCATAGGGCGATGAGGCGGAAGAGTCTCCGCAGCCTTCTTCGAGAAAACGTCGGCATAAGACCAATAGACCTTGGGAAGAGGAGAGAGGTCTATGGGTATCACAGTGGTGTTGACCTGCACGCTGTCCCTAATGCATCTGCCTTTACATAAATTACCCCAACCCAGAATTCTCCCTGAAGACCACTCAATATGGGGAGAGTGGTGGCGGAGCCAGGGTAATCCCAACAAAACCTCATCTATACCCTCAGGGAGGATAAAAAATGATATATTCTCCTGATGGGAAGGAGACATAGACAAGGTGAGTGGGACAGACTGATGGGTGATTTGTGAGGGCAGAATTTCTCCGTTCAACACCCGTACCGATACTGGTTCAGCCAGCAACACCAAAGGCATGGTGTGGCGAGAAGCAAAGGAGGATGACATAAAATTCCCCTCTGCCCCAGAATCCACACACAGCTTGATGGGTAGGGTGGTAGAACCGTAGGTAATTATCCCCTTGAGGAGCACTTTAGGGGCAAAACTCATGGCGTCCAGTGACCCTGTTCCTACGGTTACTGGGCGCGACCGTTTATTCAGCCGCTGTGGACATCGGTTGGCAAAATGTCCCTGCTGCTGGCAAATATAACAAATCGGGGATGGACGAGTGACCCGAGATTTAGATCCTGCAGGAGCAACCTCCTGAAGGTCGGGCGCCTGAACGGGCGACTCCAGAGGGGTGGTGAAGGTTGGAGCCAACCGAACCCTCTGCCTACACTGGGCACGTTCCAGCCTCCAGCCTTCCAGCTCGTGGAAACGGAGGTCGACACGGGTGGAAATAGCGATAAGCTTCTCCAGTGTGGCAGGAATCTCTCTGGTAGCCAAGGCGTCTTTCACATGACCCGCCAGTCCTCTCCAGAACACGGGAATGAGGACTTTATCTGGCCACTCTAATTCCGAGGCCAGAGTCCGAAATTGGGACAGCAAACTGGCTGACCAAAGCCGAACCCTGGGTACTTGCCAGCAGTTTGAGCGCCGTATCGTGGGTGATCTGAGGTCCTAGAAAAACCTTTTTCAGAGCCTCCAGAAAACGAGAAGCACTCCGCACCACACGATTGTCGTGCTCCCACAGCGGCGTTGCCCACTCCAATGCTCTGCCCGACGAAGAAGACTATCACAAAGCCCACTGGTGCCCGATCCGTGGGGAAACGTGCAGCCAGAAGCTCGAGGTGTATGGAGCACTGACTCACGAATTCCCGACATTGCTTGCTGTCACCAGCAAACTTGTCTGGAAGCGGGAGGTGGGACAATGTAGGGACAGAGGTGGCAGAGGACAAACTGACTGCAGCTACGCTAGCAGCCTGAACAGCGACTGCGGTAACATCCACAGCTGAGGTTGTGCGCTCAAGAGCCGCCAACCTACCCTCCAGCTGCTGGATGTACAGCTGTAAACGCTGTTCATCCGCCATTTTACTAGCCAGACCCTGGCGCTAATATTATGTTAGGGTCTGCGGAACGCACCAAATATAAGATGTGGAGAGGTGCATTCGCAGCCCGGGGTCCACCGTGCAGGCGGAGCCTGCTGCTAGTAAAATGGCGTAAGAAGCAAACTCTGTTATCCCGCAGAGTCGCCAACATAAACGCCGTAACGCGCTGTGGCAATAAGTGCGAACTCTGTTACTCCACAGAGCCGCTAGAAAGAGAGCCGCAGCGCTATATGGCGATGTGTGCGAACTCACTAAACACAACTGAGTCGCAAAGAAAACACGCTAGGGCGCTGTCTAGCGTTGAAAGCGAACCTTGTTACGTCACCGGGCCGCTGAGAAAAAGTGCTGTGTCCTGTCAGGCTCTCAGGTACACAGTTAAGTGCTAAGCGTACATAAAGCGTGATCATGTGCTAATGTCCTCGCGGGAGTCACCCGCAATCTATGGCGTCTGAACGCCAGACCCTGAATACGGCAATCAAAACTCCTCACCGGTAATGCCGGTAATCTAGGGCATCTAGAACGCGGACCCTGACCAGCTAGCACACCAAACGCCTCACCGATTAAGTCGGTATTCTAGTGGCTTATTTCAGCCGGGTCCCTAACCACACACACACATGACCACACTGGCGCATAGCATACAATGGTTGATATTAGCGCATGGCGGCCCAGCCATGCTACCCTTTTATAGTAACAGCTACAGGACCTGCCAGAAACAAGGACCAATGAAGCTTGTTCCAGAACAACAGTAGTCACAGGACCTTCCTGGCAGACCAATAGGAGCTGCTGCAGTACCTGAGCATGTGACCCCTGATCTCCAATGAGAGATCTCACTCTGGGCATGCTCAGAAGGGAAAACGCAGGACTTTGTCCCAAAGACGTCTGCTCCAGCACTGGCTATAATAGCAGATCCAGGAAAGGCAGCAGCAAGTCACTGCACAGTACTGGAGTGGGCAAGATGCTTGGACCGATGTCTCTGCAGAGCAGGCTCCACTGCGGCTGGAGATGAATGGGAGACCGCAGCGGGGCTGGTTCGAGACTCCCCTTGTGCAGCAGCGGGAACTCGAACCCTAACAGCCGTGAAAATAAAAAATAAAAAAAATTAAATCGCATTTTCTCCACAAAAATGTTTTTTTAACCTCAAATTTTGCATTTTCACAAGGGTAACAGGAGAAAATGGACCCCAAAATTTGTTGTGTAATGTCTCGTGAGTAGGGTTGAGCATTCCGATACTTCCGATACCTGAAATCCAATGTAAGTCTATGGGAACAAAATATCGGAAGTACTTCCGATACTTACTTCCGATATTTTGTTCCCATAGACTTACATTGGATTTCAGGTATCGGAAGTATCGGAATGCTCAACCCTACCGTGAGTACACCGATACCCCATATGTAGTCGAAAACTACTTTTGATGCACAGTGCAAAGCTCAGAAGGGAAGCAGCGCCATACTGAAGTTCCGATTTTGATGGACTGGTTTGAACATGCCAGGTCACACTGGTAGAGCCCCTGAAGTGCCAGACCAGCAAAACCCCCATAAGTGACCCCATTTTACAAACTAAAACTCTCAATGAATTAATCTAGGGGTTCAGGGATCAGATTGACACCACATGTGCGTCACATAATTTTGTACCATTGTGCAGAGAAGAAAAAATAATTAAATTTTTACCACCAAGATTTTGTGTTAGCCCCAGATTTTACATTTTCATACTGGGAAATGGGTAAAAATGGCACCAGAATTTGTCCCACAATTTCTGCTGAATTTAGAAATACCCCATATATGGACTACAGTACTGCTTAGCCACACAGTGAGATTCAGGAGGGACAGAGCGATATTTGCCTCCTGGAGAGCAGATTTTCCTAGAATACAGTAGTTTGCAGACTCAATATACAGAGCCCCTTAGTACTAGAAAAGCAGAATTCCCCCTCAAGTGACCCCATTTTGGAAATTATGCCCCTTTGGGAATTTATCTATGGGTGTATTGACGATTTTTACTCCATGGGTCTTTTCCAGAAACAAGCAGTAGGGGATGCTGCTGAATGAAAATTGCAAACTGCCATTGTAGTGACCAGTATGTTGTAGTGACCAGTATGTTGTAGTGACCAGCTCATGCCTCTGGAGACATGCATCGGTAAATTAAGCAGGCTCTCATTGCTACAGAAATGCTAAACATGTGGACACTAAATGTGGATTAGAGACACTGGGTCTCAGAATGGAGTGGGGCATTTGGATTTGGGAGCGCAGAATTTCCTGAATTTCTTTTGGGGTGTGAGGAGCCATTTAGCTTTTCCAGAGCTTTTGTACTACTAGTAACATGGAAGCCCTCTATACAGTTGTGCTCAAAAGTTTACATACCCCAGCAGAATTTTTGCTTTCTTGTTTTTTTTCAGAGAATATGAATGATAACACCAAAACTTTTTCTCCACTCATGGTTAGTGGTTGGGTGAAGCCATTTATTGTCAAACTACTGTGTTTTCTCTTTTTAAACCCTTAACCCCTGAAGCTTTTTTCGGTTTCGCGCTTTCGTTTTTTGCTCCCCTCCTTCCCAGAGCCATAACTTTTTTATTTTTCTGTCAATATGGCCATGTGAGGGCTTATTTCTTGTGGGATGAGTTGTACTTTTGAACGACACCATTGGTTTTACCATGTCGTGTACTAGAAAACAGGAATAAAATTTCAAGTGAAATTGCAAAAAAAGTGCAATCCCACAATTCATTTTTTTTTTGGCTTTTTTGCTAGGTTCACTAAATGCTAAAACTGATCTGCCATTATGATTCTCCAGGTCATTACGGGTTCATAGACACCAAATATGTCTAGGTTCTTTTTTATCTTAGTGGTGAAAAAAAAAATTCCAAACTTTGCTAAAAAAAAAAAAAAAAGCGCCATATTCTGAGACCCGTAGCATCTCCATTTTTCGTGATCTCAGGTCAAGTGAGGGTTTTTTTTTGCATGCCATGGTAACGTTTTTAGTTATACCATTTTGGTGCAGATACAATCTTTTGATTGCCTATTATTGTATTTTAATGCAATGTCGCGGAGACCAAAAAACGTAATTCTGGTGTTTTGAATTTTTTTCTCGCTACGCCATTTAGCAATCAAGTTAAGCCTTTTTTTATTGATAGAGCGAGCAATTCTGAATTTGGCGATACCTAATAAGTGTATGTTTGATTTTAGTTTTATTGTTTTATTTTGAATGGGGGTAAAAGGGTGATGATTTAAACTTTTATATTGTCTTATTTTTTTAAATTTTTAAAAACTTTTATTTTTCATTTTTGGCATGCTTCAATAGTCTCCATGGGAGACTAGAAGCTGCCACTAACTGATTGCCTCAGCTACATGGAGGCAATGAGCAGATCGCCTCTATGTAGCAGAATAACTGACTTGCTGTGACCGCTGACTAGTGATGAGCCACCCCTGAAGTGTTCCAGTTCGGTTCGACGAACAGCCGTATGTTCGAGTAACTGTTCGTTGAACACCGTTAAAACCAATGGCAGGCAAACAAAAACACATAGAAAACACTTCAAAGGTGTCCAAAAGTTGACAATAAATATATATATTTTTTTTCATAGTTCATACATTTCTACATAGTATAATAGCCGCTAATTCAATTGCCGGCTTTTGTGAAATTACAGACCCGACATGAAATGACACATGGTTTACATACAGTTAAAAATGTCATTTCATGTAGTTTGATCTATAGTTTTCACTAACAATTACATGAGTGTATGTGTGCATACCAGCACCCAGCCGCCCCAGAATTGGCGCATTTGTACGATGCGCCAATTCCGGCACTTAGCCCCTCTCTTCCCACTCCCTGCAGCGGTGGGATATGGGGTAATAAGGGGTTAATATCACCTTGCTATTGTAAGGTGATATTAAGCCCGGTTAATAATAGAGAGGCGTCAATAAGACGCCTATCCATTATTAATCTTATATTAATAAAGGGTTAAAAAAAAACACACACACAAGAATAAATTATTTTAATGAAATAAAACACAACACAGTTTTCATATCTTTATTATACGCTCAGATCCAAGCTACGCCCTCGATCTCCTGTAAAAAAACGTAAGAAAATAAAACAACCGTATACTCCCTGTCCGACGCAGTCCAATTAATAACGAGTGTCCCACGACGGTCTCCCCTATAGAACAGTGACATCAGGTGTTGCCACTGCACTGTAGGGCCTCCCAGTGATACACTGACAGGAGACAATGGCTCCTGCAGTGCATCACTGAGGTTACCTGAGTTCATTGTCTCGCTCTATGGCAATGCTGCATGGGAATTTTCTCACCCAGCATTGCCATGAGAGAATGAACGGAAGTGACGTCATTCTTTCCCGGCGGCAGAGCGGTACACAGATGGATGGTGTCGGGGAATAGGTGAGTATGTGCTCAATGTTATGTGTTGTATGTCATTGTATGTCATGTGTATGTCATTGTATGTTCTGTATGTCATGTGTATGTTCTGTATGTCATGTGTGTGTTATATGTTGTATGTAATGTATGTGTTTTTTTTTTTTTTTACATTCAGCACATTAGCCAGATGATGGGACTACTACTATCCCATCATTGGCTAATGTGTCACTCACTGTCACTATAGCAGGCATAGCTGGATGGGACTTGTAGTCTCATCTGACGATGCCTGCATACACGGAGACACGCACACAGCCCCGCACACCACCGCACATACACAGATCACGCACACAGCCCCGCACACCGCCGCACATACACGGATCCCGCACACCGCCGCACATACACCGATCACGCAGACACCGGCACACAATCTCACATAACGATGCTGCAGCGATCCCGCTGGCGATGCGACCAGATAAGGATCATTGCTGCGTCGCTATGTGATCGCTGCTGAGCTGCCAAACAGGCAGATCTCAGCAGCGATCAGGACAGCGAGTACGCCGGTAACAAGCGACACACGTCGCTTAGTTACCGGCTGTGTACGTTGGATACCAGCCCGCTGATGCAGGGAGTTGGTAACCAAGGTACACGTCGGGTTTCCAGGCACTGCGCGGTGCCTGGAAACCCGCTGTGTATCTTGGTTACCAGCTCCCCTGCAGCAGCACGCTGGTATCCAACGTACACATCGGGTTTCCAAGCACATCCCCGTGCCTGGAAACCCGACGTGTACCTTGGTTACCAGCTGACCGCTGGTCTCCTGCCTGCCACACGCAGCGATGCGTGCTGGCCAGCGGGAGACCAGCGATCAAAAATGATTCTCAGCATTAGTATGAAAAAATACAGTGACGATTTAGGTGCACGAACAGTTATCGAACATAACCTCGAACAGCCAGATTTTTTTTAAATCGTTCGGGTTCGTCGAACGGCTCGAACACCGCCCAAAACAGCTCGAATTTGAGATTGGCGAACAGTTCTAGTCGAACACCTCTCATCTCTACCACTGACCACTGTGTGGCGCTCACATAAAGGTGGCACTGATAACCACAGAGGTATCAAGGAGACTTCCGGTTGTCATGCCCATGCACCGGTGACCCGCGGTCACGTGAAGCGGGACACCGGTGAGTGCATTTCCGGCGCGATTGCCGGAAGTGCAATTTAAATGTCTCTGTCAGCGTTTGACAGCGGCATTTAACTAGTTGATAGCCATGGGTTGATCGAGATTCCACCCGCGGCTAATGCGGGAACATGTCAGCTGTTCAAAACAGCTGACATGTCCCAGTAAAAATGTGGGTTCACCTCAGGAGCCCACATCAAAGGGAGGGATACCAACATCGGCGTACCATTACGCCCGATGTTGGTAAGGGGTCAAATCATAATGACAGCCCAAAACATCCAAATGACCATGATCAAAAGTTCACATACCCTGGTGATTTTGGCCTGATAACATGCAAAGAATTTGACACAAATGGGTTTGAATAGCTGCTAAAGGTAACATCCTCACCTGTGACTTGTGTGCATAAAAGCTGAGTGAGTTTCTGGCATCCAGACAGACTTTTGCATCTTTCATTCAGCCACTGATGTTTCTGGATTGTGAGTTATGGGGAAAGCAAAGGACCTGTCAACAGATCTACGGGAAAAGGTAGTTGAACTGTATAAAACAGGAAAGGGATACAAAAAGATATCCAATGAATTGATAATGCCAGTCAGCAGCAGCGTTCAAACTGTGATTAACAAATGGAAAATCAGGGCTCTGCAAAAACAGAACCGTGGTTAGGTAGACAAGCAAAAATTTTGTCCACAACTGCCAGGAAAATTGTTCGGAATACAAAGAAAAACCCACAAATAACATCAGCTGAAATACTGGACTCTCTGAAAACTAGCGGTGTGGCTGTTTCAAGATGCACAATAAGGAGGCACTTGAAGAAAAATGGGCTGTATGGTCGAGTAGCCAGAAGAAAGCCATTACTGCTCAAATGCCACAAAGTATCTTGCCTACAATACGCAAAACAGCACCGAGACAAGCCTCAAAACTTCTGGAACAAGGTAATTTGGAGTGATGATACCAAAATTTAACTTTTTGGCCACAACCATAAACGTTACATTTGGAGAGAGGTCAACAAGGCCTATGATGAAAGGAACACCATTCCTACTGTAAAGTGCAGAGGTGTTATGATATTGTAGCCGAGGAGGACAGTACAAAAATAGCCAAGGCAGCCAGTCACCCAGAGAGGTTGGTAACTAATGGATTGCAGACCCCTAAACTAACCGCACAACTAGAAGCAGCCGTGGGACGTACCTACGATGACCTAGATGCCTCGACACAGCCGGAGAGTTAGCTAAGCATAAAGACAGAAAGGGGAAAGCTAATTGCTCTGGAGTAGCGCCCCAAAGGAATAGGTAGCCCCACACATATATTGGCGGTTAGACAAGATGAAATACAAACGCAGGCAGAAAATAGAGTAAGCAAACGATGGGGCTCAAAACTGTCTAGATAGGACAGGACAGAAAGGAATACTTTCTGCAATCCAGCAAAACCCTAGGAAAAATTCTAACACTTCTGATTTTAAAAAAAAAATACTGAGACCACACAATCTCTCCCCGCTATATCAGAACTCTGGTGTGAACAGGTAGCTACCCAGCAGCCACTGAAAAACAGGGACTGAACAAATGAACAGAGATAACTGAGGAACAGAGACCAGCGCAGGCCCCAGCAGGGGGACCTGGCTGACCTCACCCAGAAGGCAGAAAAACAAAAGAAAACAAATCCACAGAAACAAGCAAAAAATAGCTTATCTGAAAGGAGCAGGAGACCGCAGCAAGCTGACTTCCAAACTGGACCAGGAAGAGACAACTAATCACCGGCGAGGATCATGGAAAGTTACTCCCTTAAATCTCCCCAGTCATCACTCCAAGATTGCCAATCGTCCGCAGCTGGATCCTCAGCTGAAGGGCCTGTGTCAGTCAAGGCGGCTTCATTAATATCAACAGCCACCAGAGGAATCCCCAACTCAGAATCCAGTACATTCACAACAGGAGGTGAATCGCTGATGCTTTGGGGATGTGTGAGATACAAAGGCACAGGAAACTTGGTCAAAGTTGAAGGAAACATAAATGCAGCATGTTATCAGCAAATACTGGAGGCAAATTTGCGATCATCAGCCCGAAAGCTGTGCATAGGACGTATTTGGACGTTCCAACATGACAATGATCCAAAACACAAGGCCAAATCGACCTGTCATTGGCTACAGCGGAAAAAAGTGAAGGTTTTGGAGTGGCAATAACATTTAGCATCACATTTATCCTGCGCCCTACACTGAGCACTTCCTTTGGGTTTCCATCTAAATCTCTGAGTGATGTGTCAGATGAAACCCCCAAATGATCCATTTACTAAATGAGGCAGCAGAGTTACTGTGGATTCCATCTGGCCTCTGTTCAGTTGTGACCTCTTTTCAGAAGTGCAAAAAACTGTGGTCAACCGTGCTTTTATGCACGCCTAAAAAATGGACACTGACGGATCACAGTCTTCTGATCTCAATATCATTGAGCCACTTTGGCAAATCTAAAGTGCGCAGTTCATGCTAGACAGCCCAGGAATTTACAGCAACTGGAGGCTTTTTTCCAAGAAGAGTGGGCATCTTTACCATCTGAGAAAATGAAGAACCTCATCCATAACTGCCACAAAAGACTTCAAGCTGTCATTGATGTTAGAGGGGGCAATACACGGTATTAAGAAATGGGGTATGTGAACTTTTGATCAGGGTCATTTGGATGTTTTGGGGTGTCATAATGATTTAAAAAGAAAAAACACAGTAGTTTGACAATAAATGGCTTCATCCAACCACTAACCATGAGTGGAGAAAAAGTTTTGGTGTTATCATTCATATTCTCTGAAAAAAGGCCAAGAAAGCAAAAATTCTGCAGGAGTATCTAATCTTTTGAGCACAACTGCATTTCTGTTAACAGATGACCTACGTGAGTCAGGACTTTTTTGTGGATTAATTTTAAGCTTTTTTTGGAAACATGATTATTTTACATAACATTTAGCATCACATTTATCCTGCGCTCTACACTGAGCACTTTCTTTGGGGTTTCCATCTAAATCTCTGAGTGATGTGTCAGATGAAACCCCCAAAGGATCCATTTACTAAAATGAGGCAGCAGAGTTACTGTGGATTCCATCTAGCCTCTGTTCAGTTGTGACTTCTTTTCAGAAGTGCAAAAAACTGTGGTCAACCGTGCTTTTATGCACACCTAAAAAATGGACACTGCCAGATCACAGGTCCTACAGTATCCACAGTGCCTTCATCTGCCTCATTATAGCGGATCTTTCGCTGATGGTTCCATCTGAATCATGTATTTTAGAGATTTACACGGAAACCCCGATGTAAGTGCTCAGCACAGGATAAATGTGAGCCGAGCCTTACACTGATCTTTGGGAGGCAGAAAGAACAGATCATCAGCAGTGAATGATTGGTTATGCTTATTTTTTATGCCGTTCCTCATGCGCTATAAGTGATTAGACTGCTTATTCTTCTGGTCCGTGCGATTACAATGATACCAGATTTATATTATATTATGTTTGGCAGCTGTCACACTAAAAGACGCTTTTTATTGCAATCCCCATATTTAAACAGATATAATTTTTCCATGTTTCATCTGAAAGAGTCATGTGACAGATTCTTTTTTGCATGATGATTTGATGTTTATTGGTACCATTTTCGAGCACATGACATTTTTTGATCGCTTCCTATTCCGATTTTTGGGAGGCAGAATGAACAAAAACCAATTCAGGAATTGTTTTTTTTTTTTTTTCTTTATGATGTTCTTCGTGTGGTAAAATTGATCAGACAGCTTTATTCTTCGGGTCATTATGATTACAGTGATACCCCATTTATATTTTTTATATATGTTGCTGCTTTTACACAATAAAAACTATTTTATAGAAAAAATATTTATTTTTGCATTGCTTTATTCTGAGAGCTATAACTTTTTTATTTCTCCGCTGACGAAACTGTGTGCCAACTTGTTTTTTTCTGGACAAGATGACGTTTTCAGCGGTTCCATTGTTATTTATATTCATTTTTTATAGCATTTTATTGCACTTTTTGTTCGATGGTACAGTTGTGCTGAAAAGTTTACGTACCCAGGCAGAATTTTTGCTTTTTTGGCCTTTTTTTCAGACTGCAAATTAACAATCAGTATTTATTTGCTGAGATAGTGTGGCTGGACCACACAATTAGCACAAAGGATTTAGATGCTGAAATGTGGACTGGTGGCAGGACCACAGAATTAGTACAAATGATTTACATGCTGAAATGTGGACTGGTGGTAAGACCACACAATTAGCACAAAGGATTTAGATGTTGAAATGTGGACTGGTGGCTAGTGTTGAGCATTCCGATACCGCAAGTATCGGGTATCGGCCGATATTCGCGTTATCGGAATTCCGATACTTAATTCCGATACTTTTTCCATATCGTATACCGGAATCGGAAGTTCCCATAATTCTTTGAGAGGCAATGTGATTTTAGTCAGCCAATGAGGAATCCTACGAAGTGTGGGCACATCCTGTAATGCTGCGGTCATCTTAACTAATGGCATGGCTGTGATTGGCTGCTGAAATGATGTCAGAATGCACTATAAAAGGCGCCGCCGCCATTTTAGCGTCACTGTGCTGTGAACTCAGTAAGGGACAGAACGCTACTCTGCTCACTCTGAGGGACAGTTAGATATTGCGATTTTGTGTACTACTGTGCTTGAGGCAGGCTAGTTTACCAACCGCTGTGTAAAGCTTCATTTTGCCAGTGTTGTTTTAACAGCTCTGTGCAAGGTGTGTGTGTGACAGTGCAGGTGACGCTGCAGTTTGCTCTGCATCCACCGCTGTTTGTAGGCATCTGCACGTTCACTGTCACTGACTCTTTTTTTTTTTTTTTTTTTTTTTATTTTGTGGAATTGGTGCAGCTCCATTATATTAGAAAAAAAAATCAAATCTATTACTGTGACGTGCTTCCATCCGTATACAATACATTGGTTGCAAACACTATAGAAGTACAGAAAGGAGCTTTTCACAGATTGTGGACAGTTGTGTTTCAGTGTTCACTTCAGTCTGTGTTTTTTACTTTTTTGAGTGCAGATCACGCTCCAGTTACATGTTCAAGCACTGCTGCTTGTACTCTGCTGAGCGTGTCTCAGTGGCTCATCCTTTTCATTTATCTCCAATTGGTTCTGCTACATTCCATTTAAAATAAATCTAATCTATTAGTGTGACGCGCTTCCATCCGTATACAATACATTGGTTGCAAACACTATAGAAGTACAGAAAGGAGCTTTTCACAGATTGTGGACAGTTGTGTTTCAGTGTTCACTTCAGTCTGTTTTTTTACTTTTTTGAGTGCAGATCACGCTCCAGTTACATGTTCAAGCACTGCTGCTTGTACTCTGCTGAGCGTGTCTCAGTGGCTCATCCTTTTCATTTATCTCCAATTGGTTCTGCTACATTCCATTTAAAATAAATCTAATCTATTAGTGTGACGCGCTTCCATCCGTATACAATACATTGGTTGCAAACACTATAGAAGTACAGAAAGGAGCTTTTCACAGATTGTGGACAGTTGTGTTTCAGTGTTCACTTCAGTCTGTGTTTTTTACTTTTTTGAGTGCAGATCACGCTCCAGTTACATGTTCAAGCACTGCTGCTTGTACTCTGCTGAGCGTGTCTCAGTGGCTCATCCTTTTCATTTATCTCCAATTGGTTCTGCTACATTCCATTTAAAATAAATCTAATCTATTAGTGTGACGCGCTTCCATCCGTATACAATACATTGGTTGCAAACACTATAGAAGTACAGAAAGGAGCTTTTCACAGATTGTGGACAGTTGTGTTTCAGTGTTCACTTCAGTCTGTGTTTTTTACTTTTTTGAGTGCAGATCACGCTCCAGTTACATGTTCAAGCACTGCTGCTTGTACTCTGCTGAGCGTGTCTCAGTGGCTCATCCTTTTCATTTATCTCCAATTGGTTCTGCTACATTCCATTTAAAATAAATCTAATCTATTAGTGTGACGCGCTTCCATCCGTATACAATACATTGGTTGCAAACAATATAGAAGTACACAAACGGGCCTTTCACAGCTACTGAACATGGGTTTTTTAATTTTTAACTAAAATATGTATTTTTTCAAATGACACAAATATAAGTAATGTTGAAGAGGAATAGTCCTACATCCATTGTTTGCACAATATTACAGGTGTACATCATGTCCCTTAATCAACAATGTATTATTATATTTACTTGTATGCTTTTATTTAAAAGCCAAGAACACAGAAGGATAACCTTCGCACTGCAGCTGTTGTCAAAGTTCAACCCACATTATGCACTTCCAACATTGCAGCATTTGAGGCATGATGTGAGTTGGATTGGTCAAAGTTATGGAGTGAGAAGGTTCACCATCAGTACCCTATAGCATAAGTATGCTTTTGTGTTAGCATTTGTGTTAGACATGTGGATATCTGCCATAATATGTCACAATTATTTAGTTACAGATTTGTTACCAACACTAATCATTGAATGGTTTTAAATTTGACGTTTCACTTGTTTACAGCTTAGAAATAAGGGTGTAGCCTGATATCTATGTGTAGCACTAGCCACTTTAACATGTCATGTTTTTTTAAACATGTGTAGGTAGGTAGCAGTAATTTTTGCCGGACACACAGCAGGGGAACAGCAGGCGTTACTGAACCCCACTATCACTATAGCTTGTGTATTGGTCTGTGGACACGACACTTCTGAGCAGCAACTGGCAGTGTTGTAGCCCAGGGAGTATAGCTCAGGTGGTAGAAAGATGAACATAACAGGAGACATGGAAAACGTTGTCAACCAGTTAGTTAATCTGAAACCGGACAGGCAAATTCAGGCGAGATCCATGCCTAGTTCATTTTCAGAAAAGTAAGCCGTTCTACATTATCGTAGGATAGTCGCATGCAACGGTCTGTTAGTACACCACCTGCAGCAGTAAAGACGCGCTCCGATAATACACTGCCAGCAGATCAAGCCAGCACCTCCAATGCATACTGGCTAAGCTCTGGCCATGTATCCAGCTTAGAGACACAAAACTTGAATGGGGAAGAGCCATCTGGGAGTACACTGAGAGGGCAAGACATGTAGTCTGTCACCATCTTACGGAAATGTTGCCTCCTGCTGACTGGAGCCGTCTCGGATGGTGTAGACATTGGTGGCGCTGCCACAAAACTTCGACACATTTGGAACATACTGTTCTTGCCCTGTGCAGAGGCGCTGCTTGTGCTCCCTCTTGTTGCAGAGCTGTCTCCACTGCCTCGACGCACAGAGCTGCTTTGTAAATCAGTAGCAGCAGCAGTGCTCTCGGCTGGAATGGAGAACATTATGGATTGCACCAGTGTGTCTTGGTACTTCCGCATTTTACGCTCCCGGTTCAACGGTGTGATGAGGCTTTGTAAGTTGTCCCGGTAGCGAGGGTCTAGGAGGGTGTACACCCAATAATCAGACGTGGTGTGAATGTGTTCGATGCGGCGGTCGTTTCTCAGCCACTGCAGCATGAAATCAACCATGTGCTGCAGACTCCCAACTGGCCAAGAAACGTTGTCCCCTGCAAGAGGCGTCATCTCCGCCTGCTGTGCATCACCCCACCCTTGGTCTACATACTGACTAGAGCATTGTCTACCTCCCTCTGGAGCGATGTCTTCCTCCTCCATTGACTCCTCCTCATCCTCCTCACAAAGTCCTTCAAATACATATAAATTTACAAAATTTAAAACTCAAAATTTAAAAACTTTGTATCATAATTCTGTAACATCAGTTTATGGAAACACAATAGCATTACAAAAGGATAGACAAAAAATGTACATTATGTGCTTTGTAAATACATTAAAAGTTTGTAATGGTTATGAAAATATAGACAGCGACTCTGGAGGTTCAATTGTTGATACAGCATGGTACTTTGAAAGTCCTCCAGCCCTTTGTGAGGAACCACGTTGCGCTGACTGTCCAGAAGGTGATGGAATTTGTGACTCCTCATCCTCCACCTCTTCCAAAACCTCATGCCTTAGTGCTTGCAGTGTTTTTTGAAGCAGGCAGATAAGGGGGACAGTCAGGCTGACTAGTGCATCATCTGCACTCGCCATCCGCGTTGACTCATCAAACGCACGCAAAACGTGGCAGATATCCTTCATAGAGTTATTCGCCACTCATTACACTGGCAGTGGCTGCCCATTCATTATAGGATCCAATTCTAATTACTGGTTCTCACCAACATAGCTCTCCACAGCGCAGCACCCCCCTACATCTCCTCCCTTATTTATATTTATCGGCCTAACCGACTGCTGCACTCTGCAAACGACCTTCGACTAACCTCTGCACTAATCCGTACCTCCCACTCCCAACTCCAAGATTTCCCACCCGCGCTGCGCCAATCCTCTGGAATGCTCTACCCCAAGAAATTAGGACTATCCGCAATTTGGATGGTTTCAGGCGCTCCCTCAAAACACATTTGTTCACAGTGGCCTATCACATTCACTAATCAAAGTCATTCTATGTGTAATTCTGTGTGTGTAGCCCATTCACTATCTCCATGCATCCCTCACTTCCTTAAAATGGCTGGACCATCATTGTAAAAACACCATTGTATATAAACACCTGTACTTTGTATCTCCCACACCTCATTGTAGATTGTAAGCTTTCACCAGCAGGGGCGGCTGATTTTGCTTAAATTATTGTATTGTTAACGTTGTTACTTATGACTCGTGTTTTGAAACTGTTAAACTGTAAAGCACTGCGGAATAATTATGGCGCTATATAAAAAAAATAATATTATTATTCTTATTATAGAGGCCCACTCAGTAGTGGTGAAGTGTGAACGCCGCAAATTGCGAGTTGACTGCGCCTGATGCAGCTGATACTCCATTACTGTTGGCTGCTGCTCACACAACCGCTCCAACATATGTAACGAGGAATTCCACCTGGTGGGTACGTCACATATAATGCGATGTTCATGAAGGTGAAATCTGCGTTGCAGAGCTGCAATCAGCGATCTGGCCATGCTGGAACGTCGCAAGTGAGCGCACTCTAGGCGGACCTTGTGCAGCAGTGCATCAAGATCCGGATAGTCCCTCAAAAAACTCTGCACGACCAAGTTGAGCACATATGACAGACATGGTATGTGAGTGAGGTTGCCAAGGCCCAGAGCTGACACCAGATTTCGGCCATTGTCACACACTACCAAGCCTGCCTGTAGATTCTCTTCCAAAAACCACACGTCGCTCTCCTGCTTTATGGCATTACAGAGCTCCTGCGCTGTGTGGCTAAGATTCCCCATGGAAATTAATTTCAGGATGGCCTGTTGACATTTGGACACGGCTGTGCTCATATCGGTCGCAACAGGTAAACGTTCACGGGTCCATGTGGAGGTAGACCGTGACGGCTCCTGCAGCGATGATTCTGAGGAACTGGAATAGGAGGAATCAATGTGTACAGACTTGATTCCTGCAATCCTTGGAGTTGGCAGAACACGTACAGCGCCACTCGCAAGATCAGTACCCGGCTGCACAACATTGACCCAATGGGCAGTGAGGGAAAGGTATTGTCCCTGGCCATGGGTTAGAACCCTCTTGTTAGGTTTTGTTTCAGTTTGCTGGTCACATGACCTTTTTTCCCTATTTAGTCTGGCTCCGCCCTTCTGGCTTTGCTTGACTTCATTGTATTATCTACTGTTAAGCTAGCCGGGTGCTTAGGTGCCTTAATCTGTGAGTTTTGCTTGATGTTAGGATCACAAAGTATTTATTTTTCTGTTTAATTATCCATGCTACAATTTATGTTAGGAGGTGTCCACCTTTTCTCCCAGTCCCTAGATCTTGTAGGGATTACTCCCTCGCAACTATAGGTCTTCGTTCACACTAGATGAGGACTTTAGGGGGTCTGGTCGCAGGATCAGGTTCCCCGTTACATCGTAGGGATTCAGCTTAGTTGTATTGTAGGGACAGAATTCCCTTCTTTCCTTACTGGTTGTAGCAGATCATAACAATGGGTACTGGTCCACGCATCGGTGGTCAGGTGGACCTTGCTACTGAGGGCTTTTAGTAGCGCATGTTTAATTTTTCCCTCAACATGCTTTTGCAGACCAGGGACGCTTGCCTGCTGAAATTAAATCGGCTTGGCACATTGTATTGTGGGATTGACAATGATATTCAGTTACGGAAACTGTCTGTCTCCACCAGCCTGAATCACAGCATTTCAAGGGACAGGAGTTTTGCAATGCCAGCATTCAGAGCCTGTGCTCGTGCATGGTTTGCGGAGTATGGCCGTGTTTTATCCCATGCCTGTGCTACCGCTGGCTGTTTTGTGGCCTGGGAGTGTGAGGATGACAGGGAACTTGCTGCTGTGTGTGGAATAACAGTTTGTCTCTGGACAACAGTGGCCGAGGTTCTTCCATGGCGATCCTGTGAGGAAGCATAACCAGCTGTGTGTGAGCTCGATGAAGAGGCTTCAACACAACCTGAAGATGTAGGTGCTGCTGTAGGTTGGCCTACATCTCCAGTGTGTCTTTGTAACTCAACTACGTGCTTTGTCCGCACATGTTTCCACATATTTGTGGTATTGAGGTGACTGACACTTTTAGCTATTTTTAATTTTTGATTACACAGCTTGCATTTCACATAGCAAATATCATGTGCAAGTGTGTGAAAAAAGGACCACGCAGTGCAAGTCCTGGGAGCGCACGTTTTGACTTTTGGAAGACAACTGCTCCGAACAGGTGCCAAACTGGAGGCTACAGGCAACCGAGTCTGCAGCCTAACTCTCCCTCCTGTTTGTACCGTTGGGGCAATGTCTTCCTCTATCTTCCTTCTATCACTAACCATTTCTCTAGGCCTCTCCCAGCTTTCAACCAAAGTACTGGTTCTCACCCACAAAGCTCTCCACAGTGCAGCACCCCTCCTACATCTCCTCCCTCATTTCTATCTATCGGCCTAACCGACTGCTGCGCTCTGCAAACGACTTTCGACTAACCTCTGCACTAATACGTACCTCCCACTCCCGACTCCAAGACTTCTCCTGCTCTACGCCAATCCTCTGGAATGCTGTACCCCAAGAAATTAGGACTATCCACAATTTGCATGGTTTCAGGCGCTCCCTCAAAACACATTTGTTCAGAGCGGCCTATCACATTCACTAATCAAAGTCATTCTATGTATTCTGTGTAAGTGTGTGTGTGTCTCTAGCCCATTCACTATCTCCATCCCTCAGTCCCTTAAGATGGCTGGAACATCATTGTAAATGCACCATTGTATATAAACACCTATACTTTGTATCTCCCCCATCTCATTGTACATTGTAAGCTGTCACGAGCAGGGGCGACTTATTTAGCTTAAATTATTGTATTGTTAACGTTGTTACTTATGACTTGTGTTCTGAAACTGCTAAACTGTAAAGCGCTGCGGAATATGATGGCGCTATATAAATAAATATTATTATTATTCCTCTGAGCTGCTCCCACCACCTTCCTGTTCTTCATGCCATGTTGGGTATTGGACCTCATCATCTCCACTACCCTCTTCCAACACCTGCTGTTGGTGGTCTGGCCAGCACCATGCTCAACAGAAACTGGCACCTGGGTCTCATCATCATCATCAGATGCGTTCTGCGGTGTGCTGACCATCGGCACTGTCTCACCCGCCTCTCAGATTCAGAGAGACACAGCTGTTGCGCATCACTGCATACTCCCTCTTCTTCACATTACAGAATGCTGCTTGGCTGGGCCCCTGTTTGCAAGCCAATAGATTCTGAGAACAGAAGCAGACACTCAGCTGGCTCCTGTACAGAACTCTCTGACTGCCTGGGCAATTTGCCAGGCGGTGAAGAGACAGATGGTTGCCCAACAGTGCTGTGGTCCTGAGAGGAGGTGGAAGCAATTGAAGTCGATGCATTGGCTGAGATCCAAACAACAACGGCTTCAATTTGTTCTTCCCGCAGCAGGGGGGTACTCCGAGCTCCTACAAAAGTGCGCATAAAGGAACGCTCACGGCCCGGGGAAAACTGGTGGATGCTGTGTCACTGGGGCCGCAGCAGCCACAGAATCCCCACGTCCTCTCCCTGAAGAAACTCCACGACCACGTGCCTTACTCCCTGCCTTCTTCATCTTGGTAGATTGATAAAGAAAGTCTGAAAAGTTATAAGGCCTAAGTGTGGTTATTCCGCAGAGACTGCAGTGAACACTGCACACAACTGTTCAGTAGGTGTGAAAGGCCCCTTTGTGTACTTCTATAGTGTTTGCAACCAATGTATTGTATACGGATGGAAGCGCGTCACACTAATAGATTTTATTTATTTGTAATAGAGTGGAGCAGCAACAATTAGAGAAAAATTTCAAGGATGTGCCAGTGACACACGCTCAGCAGACTACAACCAGCAGTGGTTGAAGAACTAACTGGAGCGTGATCTGCACTCCAAAAAGGAAAACCTCAGACTACAGTGAACACTGCACACAACTGTTCACTACCCAACGCGTCTCAGCAGGAAGGCAGTCTGTGCGTCAAAACAAAGGCGCAAGCATACATCCACGTACCCTGTTTATAAAGCTATATAAAAAAAATTATGTAGTAGTGACGCACACTTTATTGAGGTACAGTATTACATCGCCATTCACCATCTGTGGCTATGCAGTGTCATCTATATATACCTTATCTATCCGTTGTCATGCTTGCAAGTCGACAGTCAGGCATAAATAGCAATTTTCACTATGCACTATGCACTTTTTAAAGGTTATGTTTGTTAATAAACATGATTATTGCCACATATTATGAGTATTACATGATGGAAATTGTATAATTTTGTATAAACTGTTTAGTGACATTATTCAGCAAATGTAACATTTTAGTAATGTCACAGATAACTTGTAATGCTGATGATGTTTTGAAGTCAGACATTCATTGTCTATACAATAAAAATGGTGTACATACTGTTACTTATCCATCATTAATGGATTCAGATATGTACTTGTATGCTTTTATGTACAACCGTATAGCAGATTCCTTAACTAATTTATTTTGTGGTTTGCATTGCTGTTCAACATGTTAATGTATGTGTTTATGTTTGTCAATTCTTTATTTATCTAGATATTAGTTTAAATGAAATCATCATCTTATGGTAGTAAAGGTTATCTTTCTCTTGTTTGAAGTATAGACATTTAAAATTGACAGGTAACAAGGAAATTACTTGATCTAGTATTTAAACATCCTCCTTGACCCTGGGCTCCAACACCGCCAGTTGTTGCTCGGAAGTGCTGTTAGCACAGTCAACACTTGCTCCTGTGTTACTGGGGTTCAGTAACGTCAGCTGGTCCTCGGTTGTGCCATTGGCTCTTTTCCTTCTGCTGCCCCTCCGGGTTCCAGTACCGTCAGCTGGTTCTCCGCAGTGCCTTTGGCCTAGGTGCCTCCATCTTGGTATCCGAGTTCCAGCAACGTCTGCTGGTCCTTGGTAGTGCTTTGGAGCACAGGTACCTCCTGCTTAGTAACCGTGTCCCAGTAACGTCAGCTGGTCCTCGTTGTGCCATTGGCTCTTTTCCTTCTGCTGCCCCTCCGGGTTCCAGTACCGTCAGCTGGTTCTCCACAGTGCCTTTGGCCTAGGTGCCTCCATCTCGGTATCCGAGTTCCAGCAACGTCTGCTGGTCCTTGGTAGTGCTTTGGAGCACAGGTACCTCCTGCTTAGTAACCGTGTCCCAGTAACATCAGCTGGTACAAGATTGTGCTACAAATACAAGATACGGAACAAGAGACACAAGAACAATAAGCAGAAGATCTAAAAGCAGAAGAACATGAAGTATAAGACCAAAATGAAGAGCAAAATATATGCTCTAAATTCTAAGCAGAAGAAGACTAAGCAGTGTATGGGGGTGAGTCCGTTCCTCCTCGTGGTGCCCCTGGAAAATGCCTGCTGCTGCAGGCTAAACTGAACACGGACAAATACTGTTGTAATTTAAATCTTTTGTGACAGCAAGAACGGAAGGATGAAAAATTCATACTTTGACAGATTACAAGTACAGGATTCTCTGTCACAAATAAGAATATGATGAAGAAGATGAAGCAGAATATGAATAAGAATAATAGTTTAATAAGAAGAATATGAGTAATGTTAACAAAGATGAATAGCAAGAAGTTTAAGAAGAAGATAAAGAAGGTGAAGATGAAGAATAATTTGATGAAAAAGATGATGCTGCAGAAGATTATGAAGGAGAAAGTGTGTGAAAAGTTAAAAAGGTGAAGATGAAGAGCATGGAAGTTGTGTAATATACATATTTGCCAAAATATAAAAAACGTTAACATTGTCAATTTCTTCGTCAATCCGAACATCTTTAAAAAAAAAATATTTATGCTATTCCATTTGATTGGGTTAAACATCTATGCCTTTAATGTCTCCTCAACCTTCCCCAATACATTCTACATTAGTCTTTGTTGTTTTCCTTCATGTACAATTAACCAACAAGGCAAGAATGGGTTTTTTTTAATTTCGATATTTTGTTCCCATAGACTTACATGGGACTTCCGGTATCGATATCGGGTATCGCCGATATTTTAGTGATATCGGCGATACCATTCCGATTCCGATACTTTAGGATATCGGAAAGTATCGCTCAACTCTACTGGTGGCAGGACCACAGAATTACAGTTGTGCTCAAAAGTTTACATACCCCGGCAGAATTTTTGCTTTCTTGGCCTTTTTCCAGAGAATATGAATGATCACACCAAAACTTTTTCTCCACTCATGGTTAGTGGTTGGGTGAAGCCTTTTATTGTCAAATGACTGTGTTTTCTCTTTTTAAATCATTATGACAACCCAAAACATCCAAATGACCCTGACCAAAAGTTTACATACCCCATTTCTTAATACCGTGTATAGCCCACTCTAACATCAATGGCAGCTTGAAGTGGTAGTTGTGGATGAGGTTCTTCATTTTCCCAGATGGTAAAGATGCCCACTCTTCTTGTCAAAAAGCCTCCAGGTCCTGTAAATTCCTGGGCTGTCTAGCATAAACTGAGTGCTTGAGATCTCCCCAGAGTGGCTCAATGATATTGAGATCAGGAGACTGAGATGGCCACTCCAAAACCTTCACTTTGTTCTGCTGTAGCCAATGACAGGTCAACTTGGCCTTGTGTTTTGGATCGTTATGTTGGAACGTCCAAATACATCACATGTGCAGCTTCTGGGCTGATGATTGCAAAATTTGCCTCCAGTATTTGCTTATAACGTGCTGCATTCATCTTTTCTTAAACTTTTACCAAGTTTCCTGTGCCTTTGTAGCCCACGCATCCCCAAAACATCAGCGATCCACCTCTGTGCTTTACAGTAGGAATGGTGTTCTTTTCATCATAGGCCTTGTTGACCTCTCTCCAAATGTAACGCTCATGGTTGTGGCTCATCACTCCAAATTACCTTGTTCCAGAAGTTTTGAGGCTTGTCTCTGTGCTGTTTTGCATATTGTAGGCAAGATACTTTGTGGCTTTTGAGCAGTAATGACTTTCTTCTGGCTACTCGACCATGCAGCCCATTTTTCTTCAAGTGCCTCCTTATTGTGCATCTTGAAACAGCCACACCGCTAGTTATCAGAGAGTCCAGTATTTCAGCTGATGTTATTTGTGGGTTTTTCTTTACATCCCGAACAATTTTCCTGGCAGTTGTGGACGAAATTTTTGTTTGTCTACCTGACCATGGTTGTGTTTTTAAAAAGCCCCTGATTTTCCATTTGTTAATCACAGTTTGAACGCTACTGACTGGCATTATCAATTCCTTGGATATCTTTTTGTATCCCTTTCCTGTTTTATACAGTTCAACTAACTTTTCCCGTAGATCCGTTGATAATTCTTTTGCTTTCCCCATGACCCACAATCTAGAAATGTCAGTGGCTGGATGAAAGATGCAAAAGTTTGTCTGGATGCCAGAAACTCAGCTTTTATGCACACACACTGATTTCAAGCAAACAGGTCACAGGTGAGGATGTTACCTTTAGCAGCCATTCAAACCCATTTGTGTCAAATTCTGTGCATGTTGTCAAGCAAAAATCACCAGGGTATGTGAACTTTTGATCAGGGTCATTTGGATGTTTTGGGTTGTCATTATGATTTGAAAAGAAAAGCACAGTAGTTTGACAATAAGGCCAGCGTCACACTAACGAGGAATACTGACGAGTGAGAGGCGTGAAAATCACTCATTACACTCGGACCAATATTTCTCTATCGGGCAGCTCTGATCATGCGTATTTTTCTCGGGCGTATGTTACGGTGCAAGACACTCGCAGTATGCTGCGATTGTCATCGTATTACGCCCGTTGTATGCCAATGAAAGTCTATGGGTGCGAGAAAACAACGGTTACACACGGACCAGACGTGTGACTTGCGAGAAATACGCAAGACTTCTGCAGCTCACAGGAAATGGTGCAACACATGCATCAGGAAGCTGACACATGCAAATTTGCTCAAAAAGAGCGCCAGACATCCAGAAGAACGTCTCCACGGAGTCGGCCATGATGTCTACGCTCATCAATGTGGAGATGTTGATAGTGTTGGTGCAGGAGAGGCCCAATATTTTGGACCAATGAGATGCACATTATGCAGACCGCGCAAGAAAAGAGGCGGCATGGAGGCGCATCTGTGGGCAGATGTCTCCCCAGTTTGTGGACAGCCCACGCGAGGAGTAGCAGTGAATGAGTAAGTTACCTGAATTTTTTTCAATCTTCTTAACGGTCAGAACGTAATAATAGCGATGAGTTTTCCAAAAATATGTTTGTTTGTTTTTTTGTTAATTTTGTTGCGCAAAATGTTATGTTAATCACATCCAACTAGGCCCCCATGACTATGTGAAGTGTATGTAGAAGAATTTGGCATTGTGCAGCTAGGTAAATTATTGCATTATATGTCACACTGCAGTGGATGATGTAATGAGAATGTCATGTATAGTGTACAGTTCCTATAGCGTCTTGTGCTTGGGTGCGAGGAAAACACAGGAGACATAGGTTGAAATGAAATGACTTGTATTACTTCATACAAGCATGCTGAAAAGTTCACACAGTTTGCAGAACAGCGACAGGAGACACAGCAGGCCAGAGTAACTTCAAGCACTACAATAAATCTCCAAAGCAGGTTCAGGATCTCTTCTCTGTACCGTCATTCCTCTGCAAACATGGATTCACCAAACAGCAGGTTTCCAGAGTCCAAAAGTGTTCCAAGGTTCCTCAGTAGGGAATAGCTGGAGTACAAGTCCAAGGTTTCCAGGAGTCAGGTCACAGACTGACTGAGGCTTGATTCAGGAGCACTGATTGTTCAGCTGTGGCTGCTTAAGAAGCAAGAGGGAAGAATCAGGGCGGGAACATGAAAACTGGAAACTCCATATTAACTGAGGGCAAGAGCTGCAGAAAGACAGAAAGCAAAATGGCCGACGGAAAACTGAGTTTCAAGGAACATGTCAACAGAGACAAAGAACCTTACATTACTCCTCCCTTAGGGACAACCTCCGGATGACCTCAGACCAGGCTTGTCAGGGTACCTCTGATGAAACTGGCGGAGCAGGCGAGGAGCAATTACATTATTGACTGGTTCCCATGAGTTGTCCTCCACTGGGTAGCCCTGCCATTTAATCAAATATTGCAACTGATTTCTGTACAACCTGGAATCTAGAATCCTTTCCACCATAAATTCTTCCTGACCATCGACCAGCACTGGGTCAGGGCAAGGAGAAGAACGTCCAGGAAAAGTATTGGGTGTTGCAGCCTTTAGTAGGGATACATGAAAGGCAGGGTGGATTCTCATAGTTCTGGGCAGTTGAAGACGACAAGCAACAGCACTTATAATCTTATTGATCTTATAAGGTCCAATGTACTTATGTCCCAATTTAGACGATGGAATCTTTAATTTAAGATTTTTGGTTGACAGCCATACCAAATCTCCTACCTTGAAAGCTGGTGCAGGTTTACGAAATTTATCTGCTGCTTTCTTGTACCTTTCCTGAGCCAATTCTAGATTTTCCCTTAGAAGATCCATATTCTTTTGTAAAGAAGTGATTCTTTCAGCCACTGCCGGCAAGGGCGTATCTATGGGAAATCGAGGAAGAATGTTAGGATGATAACCTAGATTGGAGTAAAAAGGAGACTGCTTAGTGGAGGCGCTCTGAGAGTTGTTATAAGAGAACTCAGCCAGTGGAAGTAGATCCACCCAATCATCCTGTAGGTGGCAGATAAAACAGCGGAGATACTGCTCCAGGGTCTGATTGGTTCGTTCTGTCTGTCCATTAGTCTGGGGATGAAAAGCAGAAGAAAGGTTTACTTTAATGTCCAATGCTGCACAGAAATTTTGCCAAAACCTTGAAGTGAATTGCACCCCTCGATCCGAAATGACCTCATCCGGTACTCCATGTAAGCGAAACACATTCTTAATCATCAAGTCTGATGTCTGTTTTGCAGTGGGTAAGCCGACACAAGGGATAAAATGAGCTGCCTTTGTTAGACGGTCAACCACCACTAGAATGGTGTTCTTCCCTTGAGAGGTTGGTAACTCCACAATGAAGTCCATAGAAATGGATCCCCACGGGCGGGACGGGGTGAGAAGAGGTTGCAACAGACCAGTTGGTGAGGAGCGAGGTGTTTTGCATCTTGCACAGACTTCACATGAAGTGACATAGTTTAAGACATCTTTCCTGTAAGTGGGCCACCAAAAGAAACGAGAAAGAAATTCTTGTGTCTTTAGAATTCCCCTATGCCCGGCTATCTTGGAATCGTGGATGAGTTGCAATACTCTCAATCTGACTGTTTCAGGTATATACAGACGTTGTCCCTGAATCCACACACCATTCTTAACCCCTCTCTGACATTAGACGTACTATCCCGTCCATAAAACCCGTGCCATTCTGCCCATGGACGGGATAGTACGTCATAGGCGATCAGCTGCGCTCTTGAGGGGAGCGCAGCTAATCGCCGCCGGGTGTCAGCTGATTATCACAGCTGACACCCGTGACTGTGTGTCAGGAGCGGTCACGGACCGCTCCCGGCACATTAACCCCTAGCACACCGCGATCAAACATGATCGCGGTGTACTGGGGGCACAGGGGAGGATCGCGCAGGGTGGGGGCTCCCTGCGCGCCCCCCTGAGACCCTCAGACCAGCGCGATGTGATCGCGCTGTTCTGAGGGCTTCCTCCCTCCCAGGACCCGGATCCAAGATGGCGCCGGGTCCTGGAGGGAGGCGGCTTCCTCAGTGCCTGCTGAGAGCAGGCACTGAGAAGCCTGCTGCACTGCCTGAGCGATCGCTGGTGTGACAGTGTGCTGTGCACACTGTCACACCAGCGATTTGATAAAATACAGTGATGTCCCACCCTGGGACAAAGTAAAAAAGTTAAAAAAATAAAAATAAACATGTTATAAAAAAAAATCCAAAATAATAAAAAAAAAAAAAAATATTCCCCAATAAATTCATTTCTTCCTATAAATAAAAAAAACAAAACAATAAATGTACACATATTTGGTATCACCGCGTCCGTAACGACCCCCCCTATAAAACTGTCCCACTAGTTAACCCCTTTAGTGAACCCCTTAAAAAAAAAAAAAACGAAGCAAAAAATCAATGCTTTATCATCATACCGCCGAACAAAAAGTGGAATAACGCGCGATCAAAAAGACCGATATAAATAAACATGGTACCGCTGAAAACGTCATTTTGTCCCGCAAAAAACGAGCTGCCAAACAGCATCATCAGCGAAAAAATAAAAAAGTTATAGCTCGCAGAATAAAGCGATGCAAAAATAATTATTTTTTATATAAAATTGTTTTTATTCTATAAAAGCGCCAAAACATAAAAAAATGATATAAATGAGGTATCGCCATAATCGTACTGACCCGAAGAATAAAACTGCTTTATCAATTTTACCACACACGGAACAATAAAAACGCCTCCCCCAAAAGAAATTCATGAATTGCTGATTTTTGTTCATTCTAACCTCCCAAAAATCGAAATAAAAAGCGATCAAAAAATGTCACCTGCTCAAAAATGGTACAAATAAAAACGTCAACTTGTACCGCAAAAAATAAGACCTCACATGACTCTGTGGGCCAAAATATGCAAAAATTATAGCTCTCAAAATGTGGCGATGCAAAAAACTATTTTTGCAATAAAAAGCGTCTTTAGCGTGACAGCTGCCAATCATAAAAACCCGCTATAAATAGTAAATCAAACCCCCCTTTATCACCCCCTTAGTTAGGGAAAAATAATAAAATTAAAAAAATTTATTTATTTCCATTTTCCCATTAGGGTTAGGGTTAGGGTTGCGGCTAAAGTTAGGGTTAGGGTTGGCGCTAAAGTTAGGATTAGGGTTAGGGTTGGGATTAGGGGTGTGTTAGAGTTAGGTTTGTGGTTAGGGTTGGAACTAGGGTTAGGGGTGTGTTGGGGTTAGGGTTGGAGTTAGAATTGGGGGGTTTCCGCTGTTTAGGCACATCAGGGGCTCTCCAAATGTGACATGGCGTCTGATCTCAATTCCAGCCAATTCTGCGTTGAAAAAGTCAAACGGTGCTCCTTCACTTCTGAGCTCTGCCATGCGTCCAAACAGTAGTTTATCCCCACATATGGGGTATCAGCGTACTCTGGACCCCAAGAGTTATTGTGCAATTTGTCCTATTTCTTCTGTTACCCTTTGGAAAATAAAAATATTGGGGGCGAAAAAATCATTTTTGTACAAAAAAAATTATATTTTTGTTTTTAACGGCTGTACATTATAAACTTCTGTGAAGCACTTGGGGCTTCATAGCGCTCACCACACACCTAGATAAGTTCCTTGTGGGGTCTATTTTCCAAAATGGGGTCACTTGTTGGGGATTTCCACTGTTTAGGCGCATCAGGGCTCTCCAAATGTGACATGACGCACCCAGACCATTCCATCAAAGTCTGCAATCCAAAACGTCACTACTTCCCTTCCGAGCCCTGACGTGCGCCCATACAGTAGTTTTCTCCCACATATTGGGTATCAGCGTACTCAGGACAAATTGGACAACAACTTTTGGGGTCCAATTTCTCCTGTTACCTTGTGAAAATAAAATATTGGGGGCGAAAAAATCATTTTTGTAAAAAAAAAAAAAAGATTTTTTATTTTACGGCTGTACGTTATAAACTTTAGTGAAACACCTGGGGGTTCAAAGTTCTACCACACATCTAGATAAGTTCCTTGAGGGGTCTAGTTTCCAAAATAGTGTCATTTATGGGGGTTTCGACTGTTTAGGCAGATCAGGAGCTCTCCAAACACGACATGGCGTCCAGCCAATTCTGCGTTGAAAAAGTCAGACGGCGCTCCTTCCCTTCCAAACTCTGCCATGCACCCAAACAGTGGTTTACCCCCACATATGGGGTATCAGCGCACTCAGGACAAATTGCACAATAACTTTTGGAGTCTTGTTACCCGTGGAAAAAATATGATTTTTAAATTTTACGGCTCTACGTTATAAACTTGTGTGAAGCACTTGGGGGTTCAAATTGCTCATCAAAAATCTAGATAAGTTCCATAGGGGGTCTTAGTTTCCCAAATGGGGTCATTTGGGGGGGGTTTTTCCACTGTTTAGGCACATCAGGGGCTCTCCAAATGCAACATGGCATCCAAACTCAATTCCAGCCAATTTTGGTTGGAAAAAGTCAAATGGTGCTCCTTCCATTCCGAGCTCTGCCGTGCGCCCAAACAGTGGTTCCCCCCCACATATGGGGTATCAGCGTACTCAGGACAAATTGTACAACAACTTATGTGGTCCAATTTCTCCTGTTACCCTTGGGAAAATAAAAAATTAGTGACTAAAGATAATTTTTGTGGGAAAAAAATAGGATTTTTTATTTTCATGCAGGGCATTATAAACTTGTGTGAAGCACTTGGGGGTTCAAAGTGCTCACCAAAGATCTAGATAAGTTCCTTATGGGGTCTAGATTCCAAAATGGGGTCACTTGTGGGGGGTTTCCACTGTTTAGGTTCATCTGGGGCACTGCAAACGGAACATGACCCCCATTAACGTCTGCATTCCAAAACGTTACTACTTCCTTTCCAAGCCTGCCGTGCGCCAAAACAGTTTACCCCCCCCACATATGGGGTATCAGCGTACTCAGGACAAATTGGACAACAACTTTTGGTGTCCAATTTCCTTGGGAAAATTCAAAAATTTGGGACTAAAAAATCATTTTTGTGGAAAATTGATTTTTTTTTTTTTTCACACCCAGGCTTTATAAACTTTTGTGAAACACTTGAGGGTTCAAAGTGCTCACAACAGATCTAGATAAGTACCTTAGGGGGTCTAGTTTCCAAAATGGTGTCACTTGTGGGGGGTTTCCACTGTTTAGGCGCATCAGGGGCTCTCCAAACGCGACATGGCATCCAATCTAAATTCCAGCCAATTTAGTTTGAAAAAGTCAAACGTCGCTCCTTCCCTTACGAGCTCTGCCGTGTGCCCAAACAGTGGTTTTCCCCCACATATGGGGTATTGGCGTACTCAGGAGAAATTGCATAACAACCTTATCTGTCCATTTTCTCCTTTTAACCCTTGTGAAAATAAAAAAAAAGTTTGTAAAAGATAATTTTTGTGGCTAAAAAGTAAAATATTCATTTTTTCCTTCCACGTTGCTTTAGTTACTGTGAAGCACCTGAAGGGTTAATAAACTTCTTGAATGTGGTTTTGAGTACCTTGAGGGGTGCAGTTTTTAGAATGGTGTCACTTTTGGGTATTTTCTGCCATATAGACCCCTCAAAGTGACTTCAAATGTGAGGTGGTCCCTAAAAAAAAATGGCTTTGTAAATTTTGCTGTAAAAATGAGAAATCGCTGGTCAACTTTTAACCCTTATAATTTCCTAACAAAAAAAAATTTTGGTTCCAAAATTGTGCTGATGTAAAGTAGACATGTGGGAAATGTTATTTTTTAACTATTTTGTGTGATAATATTTCTCTGTTTTAAGGGAATAAAAATTCAAAGTTTGAAAATTGCAAAATTTTAAAAATTTTCGCCATATTTGCGTTTTTTTCAAAAATAAACGCAAGTTATATCGAAGAAATTTTACCACTAACATGAAGTACAATATGTCACGAGAAAACAATCTCAGAATCGCGAAGATCCGTTGAAGCGTTCAAGAGTAGTGTTGAGCATTCCGATACCGCAAGTATCGGGTATCGGCCGATATTCGCGTTATCGGAATTCGATACTTAATTCCGATACTTTTTCCATATCGTATACCGGAATCGGAAGTTCCCATAATTCTTTGAGAGGCAATGTGATTTTAGTCAGCCAATGAGGAATCCTACGAAGTGTGGGCACATCCTGTAATGCTGCGGGCATCTTAACTAATGGCATGGCTGTGATTGGCTGCTGAAATGATGTCAGAATGCACTATAAAAGGCGCCGCCGCCATTTTAGCGTCACTGTGCTGTGAACTCAGTAAGGGACAGAACGCTACTCTGCTAACTCTGAGGGACAGTTAGATATTGCGATTTTGTGTACTACTGTGCTTGAGGCAGGCTAGTTTACCAACCGCTGTGTAAAGCTTCATTTTGCCAGTGTTGTTTTAACAGCTCTGTGCAAGGTGTGTGTGTGACAGTGCAGGTGACGCTGCAGTTTGTACTTCAACCACTGCCGGTTGTAGTCTGCTGAGCGTGTGTCACTGCCTCATCCTTCACATTTTTCTCTAATTGGTGCTGCTCCATTTTAGTGGAAAAAATCTAATCTATTAGTGTGACGCGCTTCCATCCGTATACAATACATTGGTTGCAAACACTATAGAAGTACACAAAGGGGCCTTTCACAGATACTGAACAGTTGTCTGCAGGGTTCACTGTAGTCTGTGAGGAATAACCACACTTAGGCCTTAACTTTTCTGACTTTCTTTATCAATCTACCAAGATTGAAGAAGTCAGTGAGTAAGGCACGTGGTCGTGGTCGAGGCCGTGGATTTGCAGCAGGGAGAGGACGTGGGGATTCTGTGGCTGCTGCCGCACCCAGTGACACAGCATCCACCAGTTTTCCCCGTGAGCGTTCCTTTATGCGCACTTTTGTAGGAGCTCAGCGTACCCCCTGCTGCGTGAAGAACAAATTGAAGCCGTTGTTGGTTGGATGGCAGCCAATGCATCGACTTCAATACCTTCCACCTCCTCTCAGGACCACAGCACTGTTGAACAACCATCAGTCTCTTCACCGCCTGCCAAATTGCCCAGGCAGTCAGAGAGCTCTGTACAGGAGCCAGCTGAGTCTCTGTTTCTGTTCTCAGAATCTGTTGGCTTGGAAACAGGGGCCCAGCCAAGCAGCATTCTGGAATGTGAAGAAGAGGCAGTATGCAGTGATGCGCAACAGCTGTGTCTCTCTGAATCTGAAGAGGCGGGTGAGCCAGTGCCGATGGTCAGCACACCGCAGAACGCATCTGATGATGATGAACTCAGTTGCCAGTTTCTGTTGAGCATGGTGCTGGCCAGACCACCCAACAACAGCAGGTGTTGGAAGAGGGTAGTGGTGGAGATGATGAGGTCCAAGACCCAACATGGGCGTGAGGAACAGGAAGGTGGTGGGAGCAGCTCTGAGGAAGAGATTGCACCAACGGTCCAAACAGTAGGGAGAGGTAGGCTGCAGACTCGCTTGCCTGTAGCCTCCAGTTTGGCACCCGTTCGGAGCAGTTCTCTTACAACAGCCAAACCGGGCGCTCCCAGGACTTGCTCTGCGTGGTCCTTTTTTGATACAGTTGCAGATGATATTTGCTATGTCAAATGCAAGCTGTGTAATCAAAAAATTAAAAGAGGTAAAAGTGTCAGTAACCTTAATACAACAAATATGTGGAAACATGTGCGGTCAAAGCACTTTGTTGAGTTACAAAGACACACTGGAGATGTAGGCCAACCTACAGCAGCACCTACATCTTCAGCTCCTGTTGGAGCCTCTTCCTCCAGTTCACACACAGCTGGTAAGGCTTCCTCAAAGGATCGCCATGGAAGAACCTCTGTCACTGTTGTCCAAAGAGCACAGTGTTATTCCACCCACAGGTGCAATTTCCCCTGTCATCCTCACACACCCAGGCCACAAAACAGCCATCGGTAGCACAGGCATGGGATAAAAGACGGCCATACTCGGCAAACCATCCACGAGCACAGGCTCTGAATGCTGTCATTGCAAAACTCCTGTCCTTGAAATGCTGTCATTCAGGCTGGTGGAGACTGACATTTTTCCGTGAATTAATGGCATTGGCAGTCCCACAATACAATGTGCCCAGCCGATTTTATTTCAGCAGGCAAGCCGTCCATGGTCTGCAAAAGCCCTGTTGAGGCAAAAATTAAACATGCGCTACTAAACGCCGTCAGTAGCAAGGTCCACCTGACCACCGAAGCGTGGACCGTACCCATGGCCAGGGACGATACCTTTCACTCACTGCCCATTGGGGTGAATGTTGTGGAGCCGGGTACAGATCTTGCGAGTGGCGCTGTACGTGTTCTGCCAACTCCAAGGATTGCCGGAATCAAGTCTGTCCACATTGACTCCTCCCCTACTCCATTCCTCAAATCATCGCTGCAGGAGCCGTCACGGTCTACCTCCACATGGACCCGTGGACGCTTACCTGATGCGACCGATATGAGCACAGCCGTGGCCAAACGGCAACAGCCGTTCTGAAATTAATTCCCATGGGGAATCGAAGCCACACAGCGCAGGAGGTCTGGAATGCCATCAAGCAGGAGAGCGACGTGTGGTTTTTGCCAGCGAATCTCCAGCCAGGCTTGGTAGTGTGTGACAATGGCCGAAATCTGGTGGCAGCTCTGGGCCTTGGCAACCTCACTCACATACCATGTCTGGCACATGTGCTCAACTTGGTCGTGCAGAGTTTTTTGAGGGACTATCCGGATCTTGATGCACTGCTGCACAAGGTCCGCCTAGAGTGCGCTCACTTGCGACGTTCCAGCATGGCCAGATCGCGCATTGCAGCTCTGCAAACGCAGATTGCGCCTTCCTGAACATCGCATCATATGTGACGTATCCACCAGTGGAATTCAACGTTACATATGTTGGAGCGGTGTGTGAGCAGCAGCCAGCAGTTATGGAGTATCAGCTGCTCAGGCGCAATCAACACGCAATTTGCGCCGTCCACACTCACCATTAATGAGTGGCCACTATGAAGGACATGTGCCACGTTTTGCGTGCGTTTGATGAGTCAAACGCGGATGGCGAGTGCAGAAGATGCACTAGTCAGCCTGACTGTCCCCCTTATCTGCCTGCTTCAAAAAACACTGCAAGCAATAAGGGATGAGGTTTTGGAAGAGGGGGAGGATTTAGGAGTCACAAATTCCATCACCTTCTGGAAAGTCAGCGCAACGTGGTTCCTCACAAAGGCTGGGCAGGGCTCACTTTGTGAGGAGGATGAGGAGGAGGAGTCAATGGAGGAGGAAGACATCGCTCCAGAGGAGGTACACAACGCTCTAGTCGTATTGTAGAGCGAGGGTGGGTGATGCAGAGCAGGCATAGATAACGCCTCTTGCAGAGGGCAGCGTTTCTTTGCCAGTTTGGGAGTCTGCAGCACATGTTTGATTTCATGCTGCAGTGCCTAAGAAACGACCGCGCCCCATCGCCCACATTCTCACGACGTCTGATTATTGGGTGTACACCCCCAACCCTCGCTACCGGGACAAACGTCAAAAGCCTCATCACACCGTTGAACCGGGAGCGTAAAATGCGGGAGTACCAAGACACACTGGTGCAATCCCAATTTCTACCTTACTGCCGAGAGCACTGCTGCTGCTACTGCTTTTTCAAAGCAGCTCTGTGCGTCGAGGCAGTGTAGAGAGGGTCTGCAACAAGAGGGAGCACACGCAGTGCCTCTGCACAGGGAAAGACCAGTATGTTAAAAAATGTGGCAAAGTTTTGTGGCACCCACAAATTTCTACACCATCCGAGAGGGCTCCATCAGGGGGAGCAACGTATCCCAGATGGGACAGACTATTTTGCTTTGCCTCTCAGTGTACTCCCAGATGGCCTTCCCCATTCAAGTTTTGGGTCTCTAACTGGATACATGGCCAGAGCTTAGCCAATCATTGGGGGTGCTGGCTTCCCTGCTGCCGTGTATTATCGGAGCGCGTCTTTAGTGCTGCAGGTGGTGTATAACACCGTCGAAATGCGACATCCTCCGATAATGTAGACCGGCTTACTTTTCTGAAAATAACAAGGCATGGATCTCGCCAGAATTTGTCTGTCCTTTCGATTAAATAACTGGTTCGCAACTTATCCATTCCCTGTTATGTTCACTTCTACCACCTGAACTCTACCCCGGGCTCCAACACTGCCAGTTGCTGCTCAGAAGTGCGTTCCACGAACAAAACACAAGCTCTACTGTTAGTGGGATCGTAACGCCAGCTGTTCCCCTGCTGTTCAACGGCAAAAGTCTCCTGTTCCCCGACACAGGACAGAAAAACACAATGACCAACAGCCCCCCAAATAGGGAAGAGCCGTCACCCTGCTTTTATCTGAAAACATGAAATTGTAAAATTTTGCAGGCCAAGAAAAAAATTTTTTAGACAAATATGGACAAAAAATAATTTTCATCACAGCCAAACTGACATTCTATTAGAAATGGTAACAAAAAATAAAACAAGTCAACTCTTCCCATTTTGAAATTAATCAAAAAGTACATTTCAACTTATGAATTAATGCTTTTTAAGGAACTTTACTGTACCGTAAGATAACACTCATGGATGTACAATCATTACATCCTCATCATCACATCACATTTTTATTTATACAGACATTATAAAAAACACAACTATCCAACTGTAACTTCAAACCACCAATAGAAATGGCCACATGAAACATGTAATAATGTCCAATAATAAATTATTACATCTAGAAAGGGGCATCATGCAACGACAATAGGTACTATACCTGCAATGCTGTTGAAACAACCACAAAGATATTAAATTAATACTGGGTATATAGGATCACAGTGCATATTACTCAGGGACAATTTGAGAATACTGTATCCAATTAGTCAGTGTCAACCCTTAGGCTTGTTATCTTGTACATTGTTAAAAGGAACGTAATTTTTTTTTTGTCAAAGGTTGTTTACACATTAAATTATTACGCTTTACTTTTTTTTTGGGGGCCTAGGCGCAAAAACGCAGGCCTAACCTCACATTTGATAGTCAGCTAATTCCACAAACCCTCCCTACCCTACGCTGACAGTAGGAAGGTAGTGTTGACGGATTAAAAAACTTTGCGCAACCAACATTCTTTTTTACCCCCCTTCAAAACCCCCTACAAGCAAAAAAAGCTGATTTCAGCCCAGACTTTATTGACGTACATATAAAAAAACGCATTACCCATCAGAGGCTGTCCACGTGTATACGACATAGAAACCTTTGCTATCCGTACCTTTGTTTTTCACCTACACTTGCAGGCCCACATAAATTGGACAAACAATCCTAATGTTTTTTTAAATGCTTATTTTTATTTACATTTTGGTCATCAAACACATTTAGTTCCAGCGGAATGTCATACATGCTAAGAAATTACGATTTTATAACTTAAATAATTGAATTGTCTGTGACGTCACAAAAAATTTGCGATGATGATGATGAGGACATTAAAAAACCATTTCTTCACTATGTTATGGTTTAACATTGCTTCCTTAAGCATTATTCCCAAAAAAAAAAAAATTTACTTTTATTCTAAATTTACAACACTATATTTTGTTACCAATTTTTTGGTGTTTGTTGTTTTTTCCATTTAATTTTGGCATTGCATAATGCGTTTATATTTGTATTTTCTTTTTTTCCTTCTTGAAAATAAAAACATTGGTATCTTTGTACCGGTTAGCCAGTAATAAAAAATTTTAGACTTCAGAGTCAGCATGGTTGATACCTTTTTATGGAAACTAAAAGAGGAAACAAAATTTCAAGCTTTCAAGGCTACTCCGCTCTTCATCGGGAAAGACTAACAAAAAATTAACATCACATATTTTTTATACACAACAGGACACGGAATAGTGCAATAGGTAAGACAATAAGGACGTGTAAAAACTTCTTATCTCACAGGGATGAACATAAATATTCAACATTCCTAGATAAGGAAAGAAAATTTATTTCCCCCTCATTGGCGTATTTTTTGGGGTTTTCATGACCCGGAAGGGCATAGACCAGTTTCCTTAATGATATAGAATACATAAATCCAGTGATCTTTCATTCCATCACTAACAGTGTCAAAGGTCATGATGACTTATAAACGAAACCTTTGTACTTTCCCATATTTGAAGTTAATTTTAATAACATAATTCCAATCCAGATGCTATGACCGGGCATACAAAATCTTTTGCCACACTAAATTCATTAAATTATCTGTGATTGTGTGGGGCTGATAATTCACCTTGTTCTCCTTTTGTTGCCGGCTCCCCCCCACTTGTCCCTCCCTCACTTGTCTACTATTCCTGTGTCCTGTTTTGGTAGAAATATTGGGTTCTTCATTTTTTGGCTTTACCCCCTTTGCCGATGAAGACACCTGAGTAGTCCCCAAAGCTTTGAATTTGTTACCAAAAATTTTTTATTAGCCTTAAACGTTATCACCACAAGGACTGTCATAAAATATTTTTATATTCTTGAATTGAAATTTATCATTTTATTGTTGTAGAAAAACTTCATTTATCTTGTTGAAGTACATACATTTGCCAATGGCCACGTAACAAGGCAATAACTCATATTTTATGCTTTCACCCTCCTTCCCTGGGCTTCAACAGCGCCATTTCGCCAGAATGTTAGATGCACAGATTAAAACAACGCTGATGTGTTTGTGGGGGTTCAGTAACGCCGCTTTCCCCTGCTGTGTGTCTGCAAAAATTACTTTCGCTAACAAAAACTTTAACTTCAAACTCCAAACTAGGCCCTGCCTAAACCCCCTTACCCTGGGCCCCCAACACCGCCATTGTTTCTTGTAAGTGCTGTTAGCACAGTCTACACTTGCTCCCGTGTTCTGGGTTCAGTAATGTCAGCTGTTCCTGCTGTGTGAACCAAATCCTGCTGCCCACCAGTTCTTTACCCTGGGTTACAACACGCCAGTTGTTTCCGAAGTGGTTGCACAGTCTACACTCTCCCGTGTTACGGGTTCAGTATTCGCTTTCCCGCTGTGTGAACGCAAATAGTCCTCTGCCCCCCTGTTCTCTTCTCCCCTGGTTACAACACGCCATTGTTTCTCGAAGTGCGTTAGCACAGTCTACACTTGCTCCTTGTTATGGGGTTCAGTAATGTCAGCTGTCCCTGCTGTGTACGCAAATATCCTGCTCCTCCACCATGTTCTTCTCACTGGGTACACCCGCCAGTTGTTTCTCGGAAGTGCTGTTAGCACAGTCACACTTGCTCCTGTTACTGGGTTCGTAATCAGCTGTTCCCCTCTTGTGAACGGCAATAGTCCTGCTCCCACATGTTCTCTTCTCACCCTGGGTTACAACACCGCCAGTTGTTTCTCGGAAGTGCTGTTAGCACAGTCTACACTTGCTCCCGTGTTACTGGGGTTCAGTAATGTCAGCTGTTCCCCTGCTGTGTGAACGGCAAATAGTCCTGCTGCCTCCACCATGTTCTCTTCTCATCCCTGGGTTACAACACCGCCAGTTGTTTCTCGGAAGTGCTGTTAGCACAGTCTACACTTGCTCCCGTGTTACTGGGGTTCAGTAATGTCAGCTGTTCCCCTGCTGTGTGAACGGCAAATAGTCCTGCTGCCTCCACCATGTTCTCTTCTCATCCCTGGGTTACAACACCGCCAGTTGTTTCTCGGAAGTGCTGTTAGCACAGTCTACACTTGCTCCCGTGTTACTGGGGTTCAGTAATGTCAGCTGTTCCCCTGCTGTGTGAACGGCAAATAGTCCTGCTGCCTCCACCATGTTCTCTTCTCATCCCTGGGTTACAACACCGCCAGTTGTTTCTCGGAAGTGCTGTTAGCACAGTCTACACTTGCTCCGTGTTACTGGGGTTCAGTAATGTCAGCTGTTCCCCTGCTGTGTGAACGGCAAATAGTCCTGCTGCCTCCACCATGTTCTCTTCTCATCCCTGGGTTACAACACCGCCAGTTGTTTCTCGGAAGTGCTGTTAGCACAGTCTACACTTGCTCCCGTGTTACTGGGGTTCAGTAATGTCAGCTGTTCCCCTGCTGTGTGAACGGCAAATAGTCCTGCTGCCTCCACCATGTTCTCTTCTCATCCCTGGGTTACAACACCGCCAGTTGTTTCTCGGAAGTGCTGTTAGCACAGTCTACACTTGCTCCCGTGTTACTGGGGTTCAGTAATGTCAGCTGTTCCCCTGCTGTGTGAACGGCAAATAGTCCTGCTGCCTCCACCATGTTCTCTTCTCATCCCTGGGTTACAACACCGCCAGTTGTTTCTCGGAAGTGCTGTTAGCACAGTCTACACTTGCTCCCGTGTTACTGGGGTTCAGTAATGTCAGCTGTTCCCCTGCTGTGTGAACGGCAAAAGTCCTGCTGCCTCCACCATGTTCTCTTCTCATCCCTGGGTTACAACACCGCCAGTTGTTTCTCGGAAGTGCTGTTAGCACAGTCTACACTTGCTCCGTGTTACTGGGTTCAGTAATGTCAGCTGTTCCCCTGCTGTGTGAACGGCAAATAGTCCTGCTGCCTCCACCATGTTCTCTTCTCATCCCTGGGTTACAACACCGCCAGTTGTTTCTCGGAAGTGCTGTTAGCACAGTCTACACTTGCTCCCGTGTTACTGGGTTCAGTAATGTCAGCTGTTCCCCTGCTGTGTGAACGGCAAATAGTCCTGCTGCCTCCACCATGTTCTCTTCTCATCCCTGGGTTACAACACCGCCAGTTGTTTCTCGGAAGTGCTGTTAGCACAGTCTACACTTGCTCCCGTGTTACTGGGGTTCAGTAATGTCAGCTGTCTCTTGTGAGCAAGTCCTGCTGCTCCATGTTTACCCGGTTCAAACGCAGTCTGAGTCTGTGCCTCCACTTGCCCTGTTCTTCTTTCATGCTGATCCCTCGGGTTCCACCAGCTACCGTACACCCGCCAGTTGTTTCTCGGAAGTGCTGTTAGCACAGTCTACACTTGCTCCCGTGTTACTGGGGTTCAGTAATGTCAGCTGTTCCCCTGCTGTGTGAACGGCAAATAGTCCTGCTGCCTCCACCATGTTCTCTTCTCATCCCTGGGTTACAACACCGCCAGTTGTTTCTCGGAAGTGCTGTTAGCACAGTCTACACTTGCTCCCGTGTTACGGGGTTCAGTAATGTCAGCTGTTCCCCTGCTGTGTGAACGGCAAATAGTCCTGCTGCCTCCACCATGTTCTCTCTCATCCTGGTTACACCCGCCATTGTTTCTCGGGGCTGTACACGCCATTGCTCCACTGGGTTCAGTAATCAGCTGTTCCCCTGTGTGAACGCAAATAGTCCTGCTGCCTCCACCATGTTCTCTTCTCATCCCTGGGTTACAACACCGCCAGTTGTTTCTCGGAAGTGCTGTTAGCACAGTCTACAACTTGCTCCTGTGTTACTGGGGTTCAGTAATGTCAGCTGTTCCCCTGCTGTGTGAACGGCAAATAGTCCTGCTGCCTCCACCATGTTCTCTTCTCATCCCTGGGTTACAACACCGCCAGTTTGTTTCTCGGAAGTGCTGTTAGCACAGTCTACACTTGCTCCCGTGTTACTGGGGTTCAGTAATGTCAGCTGTTCCCCTGCTGTGTGAACGCAAATAGTCCTGCTGCCTCCACCATGTTCTCTTCTCATCCCTGGGTTACAACACCGCCAGTTGTTTCTCGGAAGTGCTGTTAGCACAGTCTACACTGCTCCTGTGTTACTGGGGTTCAGTAATGTCAGCTGTTCCCCTGCTGTGTGAACGGCAAATAGTCCTGCTGCCTCCACCATGTTCTCTTCTCATCCCTGGGTTACAACACCGCCAGTTGTTTCTCGGAAGTGCTGTTAGCACAGTCTACACTTGCTCCCGTGTTACTGGGGTTCAGTAATGTCAGCTGTTCCCCTGCTGTGTGAACGGCAAACAGTCCTGCTGCCTCAACTTTAATTTCCATGGGTACCTTCTGCTACCCATCCGGGTTCCAGTACCGTCAGCTGGTTCTCCGCAGTGCCTTTGGCCTAGGTGCCTCCATGTCGGTATCCGAGTTCCAGCAACGTCTGCTGGTCCTTGGTAGTGCTTTGGAGCACAGGTACCTCCTGCTTAGTAACCCTGTCCCAGTAACGTCAGCTGGTCCTCGGTTGTGCCATTGGCTCTTTTCCTTCTGCTGACCCTCCGGGTTCCAGCACAGTCAGCTGGTCCTCGTTACTTTCATTGGTTCTTGTACCTTCTGCTACCCATCCGGGTTCCAGTACCGTCAGCTGGTTCTCCGCAGTGCCTTTGGCCTAGGTGCCTCCATGTCGGTATCCGAGTTCCAGCAACGTCTGCTGGTCCTTGGTAGTGCTTTGGAGCACAGGTACCTCCTGCTTAGTAACCCTGTCCCAGTAACGTCAGCTGGTCCTCGGTTGTGCCATTGGCTCTTTTCCTTCTGCTGACCCTCCGGGTTCCAGCACAGTCAGCTGGTCCTCGTTACTTCCATTGGCTTTTGTACCATCACCAACAGGACAAAGAAGGTTAAGACAAACTACAAGATACAGAACAAGAGACAGAAGAACAATAAGCAGAAGATCAAAAAGCAGAAGAACATTAAGTATAAGACCAAAATGAAGAGCAAAATATATGCTCTAAATTCTAAGCAGAAGAAGACTAAGCAGTGTATGGGGGTGAGTCCGTTCCTCCTCGTGGTGCCCCTGGAAAATGCCTGATGCTGCTGCAGGCTAAACTGAACGCGGACAAATACTGTTGTAATTAAAATCTTTCGTGACAGCAATAACGGAAGGATGAAAATTCAGAGTTTTACAGATTACAAGTACAGGAATGTCTGTCACAAATAAGAATATGATGAAAAGGATGAATAGGAAGAAGATGAAGAAGTAGAATATGAAGAATAATAACTGTTTAATAAGAACAATATAAGTAATGTTAACAAAAAGATGAATAGCAAGAAGTTTTAGAAGATTAATAAGGTGAAGATGAAGAATAATTTGATGAGAAAGATGATGCTGCTGAAAATTATGAAGGAGAAAGTGTGTGAAAAGTTAAAAAGGTGAAGACCATGGAAGTTGTGAAACAGACATATTTGACAAAATAGAAAAAAGGTTAACAACATTGTCAATTTGTTCGTCAATCCGAACGTATTTCCTAAAAAAAAAAATTAATGCTATTCCATTGGATTGGGTCAAACATCTATGCCTTTAATGTCTCCTCAACCTCCCCCAATACATTCTACATTACTCTTTCTTGTTTTCCTTCATGTACAATTAACCAACAAGGCAAGAATGGGTTTTTTTTAATTTCGATATTTTGTTCCCATAGACTTACATGGGACTTCCGGTATCGGTATCGGGTATCGCCGATATTTTAGTGATATCGGCGATACCATTACGATTCCGATACTTTAGGATATCGGAAAGTATCGCTCAACTCTATTCAAGAGTTATAACCTCATAAAGAGACAGTGGTCAGAATTGTAAAAATTGGCCCGGTCATTAACGTGCAAACCACCCTTGGGGGTGAAGGGGTTAAAGACAAGACTTACGTCCCTTGGGGGTTGAGCCAACAAAGAATCCGCATGGCATGCTTCCTTGATGTCCTTAAGTAGGTCTTGATTATGAATCACTCCCAGAAATCTAGAGTAAGGAAGAATAGTCTTAGGAGGAGTAAGTGGACGTGTCTCTGCTGAATGAATCCTAGAGAGTGCATCAGCATTTCCATTGCGCGATCCTGGTCTATAAGAAATGACAAAATTAAATTGGTTTAGGAAAAGATTCCAGCGAGCCTGGCGAGGAGTCAGGCACTTAGTCGACCTGATAAATTCAAGGTTACGATGGTCTGTCAGGACGACTATTTGCTGTGCATCACCCTGAAGAAGGTGTCTCCATTCCTTGAAGGCGGCAATAATGGCCGACGGAAAACTGAGTTTCAAGGAACATGTCAACAGAGACAAAGAACCTTACATTACTCCCCCCTTAGGGACAACCTCCGGATGACCTCAGACCAGGCTTGTCAGGGTACCTCTGATGAAACTGGCGGAGCAGGCGAGGAGCATTTACATTATTGACTGGTTCCCATGAGTTGTCCTCCACTGGGTAGCCCTGCCATTTAATCAAATATTGCAACTGATTTCTGTACAACCTGGAATCTAGAATCCTTTCCACCATAAATTCTTCCTGACCATCGACCAGCACTGGGTCAGGGCAAGGAGAAGAACGTCCAGGAAACGTATTGGGTGTTGCAGCCTTTAGTAGGGATACATGAAAGACAGGGTGGATTCTCATAGTTCTGGGCAGTTGAAGACGACAAGCAACAGCACTTATAATCTTATTGATCTTATAAGGTCCAATGTACTTATGTCCCAATTTAGACGATGGAATCTTTAATTTAAGATTTTTGGTTGACAGCCAGACCAAATCTCCTACCTTGAAAGCTGGTGCAGGTTTACGAAATTTAACATGGCTGCTTCAGCTGTTGCACCTCGATTGGGGTCATCAAACACCTGCCCCATGGCTGAAATAAAAGCATCAAGGTGATTCAAACAATCATCCTCAGTCTCAATCAGAGGGTTTGCCCACATCAAAGCCTTATTGGTAAGCAACCTGATTATAGTAAGCACTTTGGATCGTTCAGTGGGAAATTGTGAAGCATGTGCAGAGAAAAATAAATTGCATTGATTAATAAATCCCCTGAATTTCTCACGTTCACCGCCAAAACGAAAAGGAGGTAATTTGGGGATCCCAGAACTCGGGGTTATGGCAGGAGCCTGGGCTCGTTCCTCTAGAGCCTCAATCCTGACTCGCAATTCCTGGGTAGTCTGTCCAAACACTTGCAAATTATGATTAGTGAGGTCCTGTAGGCTTGCAAAACGGGTTTTTAAAGTCTGTACATCTGAAAGGATTGTATCAGTCACTCCGCAAAGTTCCTTTATGCGGGCCTCCATCTTCCAGATCTTTTAAGGCAGAAGTGCTGGAAGGAGAAGAGGAAAGGAAAAAAAAAAAAAAAAAGTGTTTACCTGTGGTAACACTCCAGAGTAAAATTTTAAGGGAATGCGCTCACCTGGAATGGTTGTGAGAAGTCACAACCACTGTCATCACATAAGGTATTAAACGGACATCTGATATCCACAGTCACAGCAGACACGGCTTTCCCAGACCCAGCAGACACTAAACATTGGCTCCTGAATCTTGTCATGTATAGTGTACAGTTCCTATAGCGTCTTGTGCTTGGGTGCGAGGAAAACACAGGAGACATAGGTTGAAATGAAATGACTTGTATTACTTCATACAAGCATGCTGAAAAGTTCACACAGTTTGCAGGAACAGCGACAGGAGACACAGCAGGCCAGAGTAACTTCAAGCACTACAATAAATCTCCAAAGCAGGTTCAGGATCTCTTCTCTGTACCGTCATTCCTCTGCAAACATGGATTCACCAAACAGCAGGTTTCCAGAGTCCATAAGTGTTCCAAGGTTCCTCAGTAGGGAATAGCTGGAGTACAAGTCCAAGGTTTCCAGGAGTCAGGTCACAGACTGACTGAGGCTTGATTCAGGAGCACTGATTGTTCAGCTGAGGCTGCTTAAGAAGCAAGAGGGAAGAATCAGGGCGGGAACATGAAAACTGGAAACTCCATATTAACTGAGGGCAAGAGCTGCAGAAAGACAGAAAGCAAAATGGCCGACGGAAAACTGAGTTTCAAGGAACATGTCAACAGAGACAAAGAACCTTACAGAGAATCATCCGCAACCAATACCGGCGGGAACGGCAGCAGAGGTCAAGGAGCGGGTCTGCAGCACCCACCAAGAGGAAGTATGTTTATTTAGACCGCCTTGGTTTTCTGGCTCCTATTGTGGATCTGAGACCGTAAGTACCTACATCACACCACATAACACCTATGCTGTTTAGGCTCACATCTACAACATGTTCTAATACCATTTCATTTCCAAACAGAACTCAGTCCAACCTCACTGAGAGGGAGACAGGCTCCGACTCAGAGACCATAATTGACCTGGTTGGGGGAGGTGAAGAGGTGGCTGGCCCATCGTCTGACCCTCCCTGCTGCATCCCTCAAGCTTCCCAAGCACCAGGACCTGACCAAGCAGCTGCACTGCAACCTGTACTGACCCACCAGCTGCAGCAGCAGGCCCCAGTGTTGAGGATGCAGCAAATAGCATCAGCCCCACTGTACCTCTGGGGGCTCCCCCCAGGCTGCTGCAATATCCCGCCGTGGGAGAAGACGTCGAGACATCACAGCTTCTGATACCCGGAGGCATGTGAACACTGGGGTCCTCAATTATCTGTCAAGGGCAGCTGTGGATGAGGGTGAGGAGGCCTACGCCCATAGCCTTGCCTGCTACCTTCGTCCCCTACCCCGTGAGATCAGGCTCCGTGTGCGAGGATCAATTCACATCCTAATTGACGCATGCACACCCCCCAATACCCCATATGAGGTATTTGAATTCCTTGAGAGGTGGCAGCTCTCACCCCGTAACTTTCTGCGCCTTACCCCCCAACAAAATGTGCATACTCAATTAGGATCTGAGGATCCTCTTGCACGGGCGCCTACACCTCAACCTATTCCCCCACAAAACCAACCTTGGCAGCAAAAGGGTCAAATGGCAGGCTATAATCCGACTTCCCAATATGGCCACTTGTACAGATCCAGTGTTGGAGGCTGGTTCCAACCTGGATGTGCACAACATGGTCATATTGGGGGGTATGATTCTCGGGGGTACCATCTTACACAGGAATATAATCTCCCTTATTTGTATGGCAATGTGCCCACACACCAACCTGACTGTGGGCAGATGTTAGCTCAGGGCCAAGAAAATCCACCCCAACAGGGTGATGGTCAAGGTTCTCACCCAAGCCAACCACACAGAGACGCTAGGCACCTACCAACCCCACCACCCACATACCTCCAGCTGTGATTTTTTATTTTTCTTATATATTATGATTTCAAATCCTGTTTGTTATTTTTTTATATTTAGTTGAAACTCATGTTGTGTCAAAGACATTTGCACTAATCTAAATGCCTCAAAAAACCATATTGGTACCAATATGCTCTTAGTAGGCATAGTCAAAGTTTGTTATTTTCATTATCTCTTATTAGTTGCACAAAAGTTTATTTTTTTTAGATTTATTTTTACACCATTTTGTGTAAAGCATATTTGCACAAATGTGAATGACTACAAACAGCATATGGTACAAATATGGTGTTAAATGGGCTACCTCAAAGTTTGTTATTTTCTTAATATCTTATAATTTATACCAATGTTTGTTATTTTTTTATATTTCTTTTGAAACCATGTTGGCTTATGCATAATTGCAATAGTCTAGTCTTAAAACTCAACCATATGGGTCAGATATGGTGCTCACTAGTCATAGTGAAAGTTTGTTATTTTCCTTATGTATTATTATTTATGCAAATGTTTGTAATTTTTTTATGACTTATTTTGGTACTTGTTGTGTAATAATGCACACTTACAGTATAGTGCTATGAAGACATATACCATATGACTAAAATATGGTTGTCACTACCTCAAGTGAGAGTTGGCACATATAAAAATATATTTTTATAGAAAGTTTGGTGTCTTGTTTCATAAGTAAGTTCTACTACATCACCAACACATCTGCTATGAACTTTAACACCAGACACAGACTATGTCATAGAAATTTTTTTTTATATATACACACAGAAATACATTAGAGCATGGATAATGCATCATCTTGCTATTTAGTAGTACCTTCATGTGACACAAAATATTGGGTAAAGATATCACGGGTTTTCAGTCCTGAGAGTGGACGACGTAAAGGGATGACATGGGGCCTAGGCATATCCCCATGGTCACCACACTTTCACCAACATCAGATGGGCCACAATCATGCATTCTGGTGAAATTATGTAGAACAACACATGCTTTGATAACCTCATTGACGTTGGCTTCACTCAGCTGAATAGCAGACTGGAGGACCCGCCATTTTGCACACAGAATGCCAAAGGCACACTCCACCAGGCGCCTGGCCTGTGATAGGCGCAAGTTGAAGATCCGATGACGGTGGTCAAGGTTTCGTCGTGGATATGGCCTCATCACATTCCTTGATAGCTGGAAGGCCTCATCCCCAACTACTACATTCGGGACAGGTTCTAGATTGGAGCCAGGAAGTTGCTGTGCTGGTGGTAGGTGCAACTCGTTATTGCGCAGCCGCCGACCCATAATGGAAGAATTGAAGACTCTAGAGTCTCCAGTTCTTCCATAGGCCCCAATGTCTACAATTATAAACCTGTAGTTACTGTCAACCAGAGCCAACAGCACACAGAAAAATATTATTTATAATTATAGAATTGGGACCCTGAGTTCGGCGGCTTACGCACACGGATGTGCTTCCCATCAAGGGCTCCTATACAATTTGGGAACTGGCATTGCTCCTCAAATCCCCTGGCAATCCTCATCCAGTCTTCCATCTTTGGCTCTGGCATGACCAGTTGATGAAGTCTGAAGTCTGTCCCAAGTTGTGAGCAGGTGTCACGCACAATGCCAGATATGGTGGACCTCCCAATCAAAAACTCCAGATGGAGTGTGGCATAGGATATGCCAGTAGTTAGGAACCTACAAGTAACCAAATGTAGAGAGAACAATCATTACACATGCACAAAGGTTTAAGAAATGCACTATACATAACCGTTAAAGCATTTCATTTACAAACAATCCTAAGTTCCATTTACCACAAGTCTAAGGTTTCTGTCATTTTTACATACACATAATTGTTCGGGTACTTTGAGGTGATATATGGGATATATTATGAGGATATTTCAGCAACACCCATAAGGGTAAAGGGAAACTTGTGGGAAAACACATAATCAACAGACAGTATGTAGGTGAGGAATACATACCATAGTGTAAGGAGAAGTCGCTCCTCTGCAGAGATAGCTTTCCGCATCCTGGTATCCTGGTAGGTGATCCCAGGGTGCACAACCTCCAACAAAACATCAAATGTGAGAATGGTCATCCGACAAAACAGGAAAAACTTGTCTGGATGAGTCCGCAGAGATGCATAAAAGCGTGTTGAAAATGGCCTTTAGTGAGGCGTTGCCTCAAATGCGGATGCACCCACATTCGCCTCCTCCTTCGCGGATCAACGATCACTGGGTATGGCTGCCCAAAGCGGCGGGACAAAACCCAGTTGTACAAAACTCGATCAGTTGGGGTAAACTGAAGAGTGTCAGACATTTTGGCAACCAAGCAGCAGTACTCCAACACAAGCACACCACCAAAATGGCCAGATTGGGGGCTGGCACCTGATCAGAGCCAATAAATAGACTTGCTGATGATGGTTTGAATGATTTGCAGGCCTAAAAACCGTTAAATGTCCATTTTGCAAGGCTGCGAGAAAAAAACGCTTTATCATGCCATACGGATTGAATACAGATACTTACATGCGCAAAATACGCAGCCACACCTTGACAACGATGAAATACGGATTATTGTGCCGGCAACATTTTGGCGTATTATGCTCGTACAATACGGTCCGTATTTTTCTACGGTGAGTGTGACGCAGGCATTAATGGCTTCACCCAACCACCAACCATGAGTGGAGAAAAAGTTTTGGTGTTATCATTCACATTCTCTGAAAAAAGGCCAAGAAAGCAAAAATTCTGCTGGGGTATGTAAACTTTTGAGCACAACTGTATGATGATAAAGCATGTTTTTTTGCTTCATTTATATTTATTTTTTACTGTGTTCACTGAAGGGGTTAACTAATGGGACAGTATTATAGGTCGGGTCATTCCGGAAGCGGCAATACCAAGTATGTGTACTTTTTTAACATAAATAAATGAATATTTTCAAATAACATTTTTTCATTGTTTTTCTTTGTTCTTATTTTTTTTTTTTATATATTTTTACAATTTTGAATAACTTTTTTTAAAAACTTTTTTACATTGTCCCACTATGGGACATCATCTTTAGGCTGGAGACACACTAGCGTATGGCATTAGATGCAAGAGCATCAGATGCGATATGCTAATGACCCTCAGCTCCTGCTCTGCTGCGTGCGGGAGCCGAGTGTCCTGCGTGTGTGCTCCAAGCCTGTCGCACAGAGAGGATCGGAGCACAGCTGCGGAGGAGGTGGAGAAATTAATTTCTCCATCTCCTCCATTGCCGGAGTCAGCGTAAAAATCGCACAGCACTCGCATGGTATGATTTCTGTGCGAGTGCTGTGCGATTTTTTAGCGCACTCATTGAATTCTATTGCAGGATGCGATCCGATTTGCATTACAATCGCAGCATGCTGCGATTTTTTTCCAATTCAATCGTGATCCAATCCGGGCTGGAAAAAAATCGCAGATGAAGACTCCATTATAGATTAACATTGGTCCGAATTCAATAAGATTTTTTATCAGATTGAATTTGTCCGATTGAATCGCAAGTGGGCATGAGCGCTTACATTGATTTTATACTCTGCAATGCTTCTGCACTGCAGGGCATCACAGCAGCGTCTAGCAGGTAGTGTGGAAGCATGTCAGCACCTGTTCTGAGCAGACGCTCACAGATCACCTTTCTTGAAGTACCCGGAAGGACCCGAGGCCATCTTGTGGCTCGGGGTCACCATGGAGACCATCAGCAGAACGCAATCGCATCGAGTTGTGCTGATGGGAGAAGACAGGGAGCTCCCTTCCTCTGCGATGCTCCTCGATGTCGCTGTCACTATTGACAGTGGCATCTGAGGGGTAAAACATCTTCAATCTGTGCTAGCACCGATCGTGGGCACCGCTGTAGGGTGTTGGCTCTCATATAGAGCTGACACCCGCACTCGATCGTGGCAGTGCTCAGCGTGAGCCTGCGCGATCGAGAAGAAGTATATGTATGGCGGACAGGAATATCCATTGTTTAAACTAATGTGTGACTGGCAACAATTAAAATGAAAATAGATCGTGAGCACAACCTTAATGGAAATGGTGCTTAAAGTCTAGGTTCCCACACCGGGTACTAATAACAAAGAAAAGACTAAGCACTCAACTTAATAATTTATTAGTAGTATCTTCAAAACATTTCGGTCTTGGTGACCTTCATCAGTAACTACTTATATGTATATAGAAAATGGCTCCAAGAGAGACAGGTGCCCCAAGTGAAGAATGCTGCATAAAAATAAGCGTGGCTTATGACAAAGCTCTGTGGTAATGCCGAGTGTCTAATATTGCGGTATCCACCGCTATGAAGACTGGGGCTGAACCAGGACGCTATCTGCGCAGTCTAGATGTCTTCCCTTAGATGTGGGAGGCTTCCGCTTCCGCCTCCCACATCTAAGGGAAGACATCTAGCCATGATGCTGCTGGCATTGTCTCTTACTAATTTGCCCAGTTTTGGTTGACGAGAAGCCATCCAGTGTGACATTGTTTACAATGTCATTCTGCCCAGTTGATGTTGGGGATGAGGCGATGTCTACTGAGAAAGATGTGTAGAAGATGAAAGAGCATCGCCTGGTGTGGAGGTGTTACCAGTAGACACCTGGTCCACTAGCAATACTTGAATCGCCGCCATTCCAAACATTGACTCAATGAGCCATTAAAGACATGCCAAGTTTCTGGCCAAAATTGCAGTTGATAATGGTGTAGTGCATATCGAAGCACATGATCAATTTCAAGGAGCTACCCACGGTGTCTGCCAAGTGATAGCACAAAGTATGGCTTACTTCAAGGAACAATGATGGCTAGGTATTTTCCATCAAGGCTGAGTGCAAAATGTGGAGCTTTTCTAATTTGCTTCCGCTCTGATACAGAAATTCTTTCAACTGTAAAAGCCAACAAAATATTTTTAAAAAATAATTATACACACCCTACTGCTCACCTCTCCGAATCCTCTCTGACACCCATCTGTCCTCCCCGTATCTTTAGATTGCTTTTTGCATGAAAGGTCTTGGCGTCATCATGTCACGGTGATCACCAAGACCTTGCGCGTGCATGCACAAACCCTCCCTGGCTTCATCAAATTCAGGATTTTAGTGTACCTGAAGATGAAACAAGGACCAGATGGGTAATGGTGAGGAGTGGAGAGGCTGGAGAGGTGAGCAATAAGGTGAGTATAATATTTTTTTTAATTTTTATATCTTACATTTATTATGTTCTAGACCCCAGAGCAAAATAATGATAATGACATTGGATTCAAATCTAATTTCCAGAAAGATCTGCGTGAACAGTCAAATTCAAATTTTGTCTGATCCACTCATTTCTAATATCTTTAATACCTTTTACGTTATGGCACCAAAACCCAAAGTCCTCAATGACCACTCCAAAAGAGAAGGAAGCACAGGGTTTGAATGATGTAGAGACCTTAGCATGCTCTTTTGGTTTGAGAACTGTTGGCTTTCTGCACAAGAGAACCAGTACCTCTCAAGAGCTCTTCAGATCTACATGAACAGACCATAAATTCAAATTTGTTTAGTTAGTGAGGTTGAAAAAGTTTAATTGAATCTGTGTTCCGTAGCTGTGATGTTCCTTCCATCTTTTGTTGATGATGAAACCATATTAAGTCTAGTGGTTTTAAAATACACCATGACTTTTTGAGCCCCCAGATGTTCACTTTTTTCTATATCTCGGTTTTACCTCATGGTAAGGTTAACAAAAGTCCAAAATGACCGCTCAAAAAGAGAAAGAAGTCTCGAACTGGCAAGAACAAGGTTTGAATGATGTCCTACTGACCTTAGCATCTCTTTTGTTTTGAGAATTGTTGGAGTTCATACATCGCCAAGTTTTCCTTCCGACGTGTCTTTGTAGATTAATTTAGGTGGAATTTCCTTGTAATGATTACATTGGATAACATGTTGATTGATAACCATATTTTCACGAAGAGCTCAAGCCCAGAAAGAAAATGTCACATCCCAGTATGTCCATCAACATGTATTAACAACTTGGCTTTTTTACAAGATACACATTCTATACCAACCTCAAAGACCACCCGAGTGATTTAATGGATTATTCCAGGACCCATAATGAAAATGCGCTATAATCAAAGACATGTACAAATAGCTGACAATTAACCATTTCCTTTAAACAACATTTTGACACTCGAAATGGCAATGCCACCGTTTCATATATTACGTCAAATATACGTTCTGTCTCTTTCTTATTCCCTATTTTTGTCCTACCAAATGACTTCTTATACGTTCCTACAAGCTATCAAAAAGAAAACGATATCATGTGTACTGTGTATACACATCCAGACCGACAAAGGAGAAATTTGTGAATATTTGCCAGAAAGTCACGGAAGAATAACAGGCAACCCATATAAATATTTAGATGTTTTTCTAAAAAAGAAATGGAATCCAACCATTGAGATGTTTTAGCTATAGGTAAGGTAAAAGCATCAATGCGCAATTGAGCCACCTAGGTACCTGTATCTCATTGGAATCCATTTCATATTTTCTGGTTAGCTAGTCCCATATAAATGTAGCTTGACCACTACAATACCACTTTAATGGGCATCATACAAATGTCTACAGTAGATCAGTACTTCTCATAATGGTGAGGAGCCTCATGGTTCTTGTTGAGACACAACCTACCAGATTCATGAGGTTTCTACTTCAGCTTAGGTGCTGTATCAGAAATCACTTAATCAGCAGTCACCACAGAAACATTTTATGCCAGCACTGTGGTTGGCACTGTTATGGCATTACTACTGTGAAACCTAAAGGTGGCCATATACTTTGTATAATTTACATTCAAAGCCTTTTTTGGCTGTCAGCTGTTTCTTCTTGCTTCCACCCACATTGATTATGATCCACACCCCTGATCCAGCAATATCTGCATGCATTTTCAGTTGGGAGATAGATCACCGGACACTCCATTGCTTCCACTGAGACCAAAATGTTGAGCGCATAAAAAAATCAACATGTCTAACCCTTCATTCCCTGACCGTCAGTCAGGGCACCCTTCATACGTCAGTCGGGGCATCCATCATCTGTCAGTTGGCATGTTTATCGGTCAGTCACTGTCATCCTTCACTATAGTCAGCACCCTTCATCTAATCATACCCCTTCATCAAAAGTCATAGAACGTTTCATCTGTCAGTGGGGACACCTGTCATCCATCAGTCGGGACACTCGTCATCCGTCAGTTGGGGTATCCATCATAGATCAGTAGGCCCATCCTTCATCCATCAGTTGGGGTATCCTTCATCGGTCAATTGGGTGATCTTTCATCCGTCAGTCAGGGCACCCCTCATCCATCAGTCATCGCACTCGTCATTCATTAATCAAGGCACCAGATACCTGTCAGTCGGGGATCCCTTAATCCATCTGTGTGGGCATCCTTCATCCATGAATCAGAGCACCCTTAATACATCAGTCGAGGCACCCTTCATACATCAGTCAGGGCTTCCGTCAGGGCATCCTTCATCACATAAGATACTCATTAGGTTTGACCGACACATATACAAGGTGCATTGCCACCTTAATACATGTGCAACATCATACTTCTTACATCTGCTTATCTATCATGTGCAAATATAAATTACTAGTAACTAACATGTCGCGACTCAATACAAATGTGTGGAAGAAATAATCTATCTATCCGACATGTAAAAAAATGGACATAATGGAGAGACAGCTGTACCAAATACAGCAAAACCACAGAAACAACAGCCGTATAGTCTCAAAAATATAAACTTTATTGCAGATAAATACAAGACATGATAAAACCTGGACAGGGATGGATACAGGACAGAAGTAATCCAAGGGTGGCAATCACAAAATTGTGGATACAAAACAGGCTGGACAGCAAGGGCTGCTCAATGAGTAGCCATAAATAACCAAGAAAAATCAAGGTAGTGGTAGCATCAGTGTCTCAGTATATACACAATGCTGCAGATATGGCATGATGACAAAAAAGAAAAGAGAAAGATAAGCATACATGTGGTTACTTAAATATGCCAGTGCACAATAGACTACACGATACCTGAAAGTAGTGTAACCCATGCAGCTTATGTGAAAATCATATGTAATACATATCACAGACAAATAGGAGTACTAACATACCGAGTGGCGAGACACTGGTGTCAACCCACAATAGAAATCCATGATGATGGTAACATAAAGAGCGATGTGTTACCTACTCAGAGAGCAGCGGAAGTCGTCCAGCCCTCCCCGACGCGCGTTTCGGAGCTGCAGGGCTCCTTCCTCAGGGGGCGTGGTAACACATCGCTCTTTATGTTACCATCATGTCTTGTATTTATCTGCAATAAAGTTTTATTTTTGAGACTATACGGCTGTTGTTTCTGTGGTTTTGCATTATCTATCATGTGGCATGGATATCCAAAAAATTAGACTAATTTTTGTCTAACCCAATATTTTAAGTTTGGTATACCAAAGAACTAATATGTAAGGTGGCTTCAATATCCAATTGATAATTTAGTCCTAAAGAGAATATAAGAATTTAGTATTTTTGTGTGATAACTAAGGAATCTGACAGTCACTTAATCTCCGTCTGCATAGAAATTAAAATATAAGTTCAGCAGTAATATTGGCAAATAGGTTTTGAGGTTGTCGTCATAAGCTGCCAGCCAATGTCCAGCAGTTCTGATACTTGTACTGCTTATGAGTTATCCAGGTTTGTCCAACTACAGCACAATTTTCACTTTTATGTTCTATCAGTTAACCAGATCGTAAAGGGATATTTTATTCGGGAGCAAGTCAATAGGAGCCCTGACCATCATAAGAACGAGAGGCCTATTTTTCCCATTCTCAGCCATAGAGATAAGCACGAACGCTTATTAATGTCTGCATGAGATAATAATAATAATAATCTTTATTTTTATATAGCGCTAACATATTCCCAGCGCTTTACAGCTTGCACACATTATCGTGATGAGTACTTCTCATACTGGTGAGGACGGAGCTTCACAGTTCTTGTTCAGAAATAACTTCAAGACTCACTCTGGGGGCTGTTTGTATGTCAGCTATTCCTTCCCACTTTCTTACTCAAGAAGGAGGGTGAGAAGGAAGATTGGAAGGGGACAAGTGAGGGTGGGAAGGAAGAGTGGAAAGGGACAAGTGAGGGTAGGAAGGAAAAGTGGAAAGGGACAAGTGAGGGTGGGTAGGAAGAGTGGAAGGGGAGAAACGAAGAAGAGAAGAAAAGGAGAGATGGAAGAAGTTAGGGGCAAAGGCGAGTAGGAAGGAAGAGTGGAAGGGGACAAGGGAGGGTGGGAAGGAAGAGTAGGAAGTTACAAGTGAGGGTGGGTAGGAAGAGTGGAAGGGGAGAAATGAAGAAGGGAAGAAAAGGAGAGGGAAGAAACAAGGGACTAAGGCTGTGGTTCCACGGTCCGGAACCACAGCGCTTTGGACGGAGCGGAAATTCCGCTCCGTCTAAGCCCCGCCCCCTTTATGACGCGCGATCTTTCCGGAGGTGTTCAGGACACCTCCGGAACACCTCCGGAAAGAGCGCAGGGCTACATAGCCCTGTGTTAATTCTGTTGCGGCGACGCACCGTCGCCGCAATACGCGAGGACATGCTGCGGTCTAAAAAGACGCGCCGCATGTCCGTTTACGCAGGTTTGCCACCTGCGTATTGTTACGCATAGTGGAGACGGGATTTCTTGAAATCCCCTCCACTATGCTGTAACATCTGGACGCCGCGTGTTTGGCGCTGCGCCAGCGCACAGCGCCAAACACGCAGCGTATCCTGACCGTGGAAACTCACCCTAAGGAGGGTAGCAATGAAGAGTAAAAGGGGACAAGTGAGGGTGGGAAGGAAGAGTGGAAAGGGACAAGTGAATGTGTGTAGGAAGAGTGGAAGGGGAGATGCAAAGAAAGGAAAAAAGGAGAGAGAAGGAAGGGACAAAGGAGGGTAGGAAGGAAGAGTGGAAGGGGACAAGTAAGGGTGGGAATGAAGAATGGAGGGGGACAAGTAAGGGTGGGTAGGAAGAGTGGAAGGAGAGTAACAAAGAAGGGAAGAAAAGGAGAGAGGGAAGAAGGAAGGGACACAGGAGGGCTGGAAGGAAGGGAATTGGAGGAGGGAGGAAGGTAAAAAAGTTAAAAAGAAAGAAAGAGCAAAAAAGTTGGTTCAGTTTGTGAATGGGTTGTTGAAAATCTTTTGCCCACATTTTTTACCGAGCAATGATTAATCAGTAGTAAAGCTTTAATAACTTATTTTTGAAAAACTGCTACACATGCCGTATAAGCTTGTGACCTCTTCCTCCTCCTTTAGGTTAAAGAAAGAAGTTAATTTGTGACTTTGTCACAAAGTCACTCAGGCTTCTTAGAAATGCAGAGCTTTGCTGTTCACAGAGCTTCCTGCTTTTCGATGTTACTACATTTGGAGATTCTTGGCAAGTGAACCGATTTTGCTTACATGTAGCATTACACTAGTTACTCCAATTTCTGTGCTAAGTCTAAATTTAGTTGCCCAAGATACTGTATGTGTCTCAGGTATGACTTTAACTATGTCACCATTCATCAGTATATGGTTTATAAGGTAGATGAGTAACCTAAAGCTGCTCCACGACAAGTTATAAACACGTACTGTATATGGATCCTATAATTGTACAGAAAATATAAAGTCACACACAGAAAATGGTTACATACCCTATCCAGAAGTATAGTTATGTCTTAGTGCAATAGTTCACTCAGCCCTATAGTAGACTACCAGTGCTAAGAAAGAATAGTCAAACTGGGTCAGTGGTAACACTAGACCATTAGGGATAAAAAAAAAAAAAACATAGACTGACTGGGTCGGTAGTAACATTAGATCAGCAGGGATAAAGAAAATAATTAGACCTGTCAGTGTTATTATTAGACTACCAAAGATCAAAAAAAATAGTGACACTGGGTCAGTAGTAATACTAAACAGAAAGGAATAAACAAAACAAAAACAACAAACAACATATAATCCAATGAAGTCAGAGGTAACACTAGATAACCATGTGCCAAAGAAAACAATGGTCAGAATGGGTTAGTGGTAACACTAGACCAAATGTATTAAAAAAATATAAATGTTAACACTGGAACACCAGGGATATATAACAAAAAACAACTTACAAACAGACTAAAGGTACTGCCACACTAAGCGATCTTTAATTTTTAATTTTTTTTAAATTTTACAGATCCATTTTTAGATCCCAGCTGTTGTTAACCATTGTCGTCCATCAATTTTTTTTTTTTTTGCCATTGTTTTTTGTTTGCCATTGTTTTGTTCTGGCGGTCCCACCACCACCATTTTTTGATCCCTGCTGTTTTTACCGTAGTTGTCCATCTATGACTTTTATTTCGGTCTGCCATTGTTTTCTCCTGCTGCGCCCACCACCACCATTTTATGATCCCTGCTGTTTTTACCGTAGTTGTCCATCTATGATTTTTATTTTGGTCTGCCATTGTTTTCTCCTGCTGCGCCCACCACCACCATTTTATGATCCCTGCTGTTTTTACCGTAGTTGTCCATCTATGACTTTTATTTAGCTCTGCCATTGTTTTCTCCTGCTGCGCCCACCACCACCATTTTATGATCCCTGCTGGTTTTACCGTAGTGGTCCATCTATGACTTTTATTTATGTCTGCCATTGTTTTCTCCTGCTGTGCCCACCACACCATTTTATGTTCCCTGCTGTGTTCTATGTTGTAGGCTATGTAAGCATTTTATTTAACCATTATGCCATTCTCACATAATCCTTTTTTTATTACAGATGGCCAATAAGCATGATTTCCTGCGGGAATTCATCGAGATGTACTGCTCGATGCCTTGCCTGTGGAAAATAAAGTTGGCGGATTACAGCAACAGGCTGAAAAAGAAGGACGCGTACCAAAAACTGGTGGAGCTGTGCAAGAACCATAACCCCGATGAACCAGCGGATGAGTCATCGGTGAAAAAACGTATTCAGGCCCTCCGCACTGTTTACAAAAAAGAATTAAATAAAGTCCAAAAATCTACCAAATCTGGAGCCGGGTCCGAAGATGTGTATGTCCCCAAATTGTGGTGCTTTGAGCTGTTTTCTTTCACAAGGGACCAAGAAGTACCCAGACAAGCAACTTCCATTGTTGGATCTAGACCCAGTGATCCAGCCGGACTCCCCTGTCATACATGTAAGTACCTTTGTATTAAAACACATTTTAATGTGAAATGTAGATAAAATGGCTGAATTAATCCCTTCATGTACTGATAATTTATCTATCTCAACGGTTGAGGCCTATCCATTTACAAGTGTTGTTTTCACATTTTTGCTGTATTTGGGTATAGTGTGAAGATAAATTTCTTTTTCTTTACAAGTGTCGTTTTCACATTTTTGCTGTATTTGGGTGTTATAGTGTGAAGATAAATGTCTTTTTCTTTGTGATTTACCATTTGTTTTTTGTTCATACAGGACACAGAAGAGGCTGTCTCCACACCTCAGAATGAAGAAGACAGCATGGCGTTGGTCCAAGAGGACGAAGTAGTTGAGCCACCATCCTCATCTGTGCGGAGCCGGCTTACATTTTCAGGAAGGAAAAGGAAGGCTCCCACCTCGGCTACTCCAGAATTGGTTGAAATTGGCAAAAAAGTGCTTACGGCGGAAAAAGACCAAACAAAAATAACTGGCTTTGCTTACTACGCTAATGAGAAGCTCCCAACACTGGATCCTATACAGCGGATTCATGCAGAGAGACTCATGTTTGAGGTCCTGACTCAAGCGTCATTAGCAAACCTTGATAACAGTTACAGTATGTCGTCACGGCCAGACCGCAGTACCCGCAATACTCATGGCCCAACAATCCTGTGCCGAACCCAATTGGGATAAATTCAGCAAACCCAAACATTGGTGCTCCACCTTATTTTTATACACCGCTGAGGCAACGTGGTAATGGCAACGATCCATCTTACCAGCATCTGTAGTTTTTAAAATTTTTTACAAAAGTTTTTTGCTGTCTATATTTTTTTTACATTGTTCCCTTTTTTAATAAAAATCTTATTTATCTAATGAATTGTGGTCTTTTATTATGTGATGGCAACAATTTTGTTGTCAACTATTAAAATGTTGTATTTTTATTCCATCTACTTGTATCTACTTGTCACACACGGGGTCATGGGAGTACCAGCAGTCATAGGAGTTCCAGCATTGGTAAAAAATGTAATGAAAAAAATTTAAAAAATGTAACATTTCTTTTAAAGGCCCTGGTCACACTAGCGCTAAAATCTTATAATAAATAATAATACACCACAGCTTTATATATATATATATATATATATATATATATTTTTTTTTTTTTTTGTCATATATATAAGTATAACTAGAAAAAAATAAAAATAAAAAACAACAAAATACAAATAATTATAACAAAAAAAAAAATTAACTACTGCCCCCCTTTCTAGGGCAGCAAAAAACCTTTCCATCATCACCCCGTGTTGATGCACGGCTGCCATCATCCGGCGGTGTGACATCCGCAGGTCCTGGACAGTGGGGATTTCTGTGGAGGTAATGGTAACAGTTAACAGGGAATTCTGTTGCAACATCAACATGTACATGTTACACGTTTGCTGTGCACTTACGGTTTTGGGCGACTGCATATCCCCTGACGACCCACTTACGGCCCATCCAGAACCTGTGGCACCGCCGGCTAGGGAAACACAGAAAAATATATATATCACAACAGCCCTTAAACATTTTATAGAAAATGAACTCGGCACTCAACTTTAGTATAGTGAGAATAAAGATTGCCAGACGCACTCAGACTAGCGGTGGACACCGCGTCCAATGCAGAGACCTATCCTCACTGCCGGACTCCTTCACAACAGGTTACTAGTGCAATAGAGGCATTGTCCTCTTCCTCATCTCACCCCACCAATACAGGCTATATCCAGCCCTTTCTTTCTTCCCTATGTGGATCAACCCCCTTCCCAGTAGTATCTGTGACTGATGAAGGTCCATGATATAGGACCGAAACGTTTCGTGTTACTACTGTGAATAAAAATCTTTATTCTCACTATACTAAAGTTGAGTGCCGAGTTCATTTTCTATTAGATACGGTGTGGGAACCTACTCTGGCACCTTCTTGGTTGTGCACACGGTTATTTTTTCTTAAACATTTTATGACCTAACAAAGTTGTCAAAGATGTGCGTAAATTACCTGAAGGCGAGCCTGCATACGCATCACGGAGTGATGCTGGAGAGAATTGTAGGGTGGATGGGGATGGGGATGATGGCCCCAAAAGCAGAGGCGGGGTAGCTGCTGGTGAAGGGGTGCATGGAACTGGTGATGCGGGGGCTGCGGCGGACGGTGGTGCAGGTGAAGGTGGTGCTGCAAATAAAAAATACAATTCAGTGAAATAATCCTTCTACAAACCCCGTCACTGCTGTACTCCCATCACTACTGGTACTCACGTCACTGCCAGTAGTTCCGTCAATGCATGTAACCCCCACACTATTGGTACTCGTCAACACCTCCCTGCTCCACCGCTGTGACATCTTCCGCATTTCCTGACAAGTCCAGAGAAGAGCCCGGCGAGGAGAGGTCTTTCCTTTGTATTTAATGTTTGGAGCAATATATGGGGAGCATTATATACTGGAGAATTATATATGGGCCCCATCATAGACTAGAGCATCATATGGAGTTCATTATTTATGGAACATCACATTTATATATGGAGCATCATATGGAGCACATATGGGTCCATTCTGTATGGCGCACTATGTGGTGCCCATAATACTGTATGGAGGACTATACCGTCCATCACCCCATCACTAATGGTACTCCCGTCACTGTCCGTAACCCCATCACTGCCAGTACTTCCGTCAATGCCTGTAACCCCATCACTACTGGTAGTCCCGTCACAGCCTTAACCTAGCCTCTCCACATACCCTCACCAACACTCACCACGATGCTTCCGAAGCTCTGCCCGGATGCTGGCGACCCGGTAGTGCAGGTCCGCCAGCTTCTTCCTGATCTGCTTCGTAGACCTCTGCACCCCGAACCGCCGAGCAAGGCCCCTCTTGATCCGGCGCAGTACTGCTTTTTTGTGATGCATGGGACGTGCTGTGGGTATGGTGCACCCATAGTCCATCAAAAACAGAATTTTAGGAGGGCACCACCTTACAAATAACTGGAGAAAAGGACAATAAGAAAAAGGAGGGTATCTACCTGGAGTATGTGAAAAATGGATATGGAACAAAAGAAGGAAAGGCACATACTAAACACCAGGGAACACCAAAATCATAGTAGTAATAAAGTATTTATTGAAAGACTGCAAAAACACCCAAAAAGTTAAAAGAATTTAAAATTGAACAAGAAAATGCCCGACAAAATAAGGGTACATGGCACCCCCTAAACCTCTCAGTACACAATACAAAATACAATATGCAACAGATGGTATACAATAATACAACTCCCCCAAAGGCCTGAGAAAATGTGTAACACTTCAAATATAAATGTGCACATAAACCTACATAAAATGAAATATGAGGTATAAATCAGATAATGAAACAGATAGAGCACAAGAACCTACACAAAATACAATATAAAGTGTAGATCAAATAACAAAACAGATAGGCTAAAGTAGTTAATATGCATATATATGCATGTATGCATGAACCTATACAGAGCAGTATTTAAAATGTGCACAAAATAATCAAAAAGGTACATGGATGATATGGGTGTCCTGACCCACATAGAGACAATAGATAATCAGAATGATAGGATCACCCATGAAACCAGTGTTACCGAGCCAAACAGGGGGAGAAAAAGGACCAGAGAGGCAGGGAGGCCAGAGCCCAACGCGTATCGCCACCAGCAGTGGCTTCGTCAGGGAAGGTGTGATTAAACGCAGCAGAGTAGCTATTTATAGGCAAAATATAATGGCGAATACTCACAACAGCTGAGCACTGTGAAGACGGCGTCAGAGCAGAGGACGCCAGCTGCCGGAAATGTGAAAGACCGGAAATGTGTGCCAGGTGTAACAACAAAAGCGACTGCGCATGTCGTGCACCGCAGCCAGCCGCAGCCCATGGCATCAATGAGTGCAGATAAAAAAGCCCCGTACTGGGCATGCGTATTGGAGTCCCAATATGGCCGAGAAACAATACAACTGCGCATGCGTTCGACATCACCAACCAGCCCGGGGCTGTAACTTGAGCATACTGTTGTTTATTACATGGTATGGACATAAATATACAAACTGCAAATTATTCAGGTGTCAAAACCTTGATGGCACAATACATAGCGGGAGGGGAACACAATAATCAAAAGTAAGATAGTAATTTAAGATACTTATATAAACTAATAACTATATGTACAAGCGTATTTGGAGTTTAACATCCTAACTAAAAACCATTATAAGTAAATAAACACAGCAAAAAGCAAACACTTACATATTAGGAGCAAGGGTAAGTATGTATATAGCCCATATAGTAGAACCTTGATCATGGTTGCACATATATTAAACGACCCCGCATGGATCGCTATGTAAATGGACACAGTAAAGTGCGTCTCCTAACATAATGTGAACATATCCTTTCTGCCATCAATATATGCAGAGACGGCGACCATCCACCAATGCACGTATGAAAATGGCCCAAATGCTGCGGCCATTCACATAGTGCAAACCCTCACAGGATATGGGCAAAGACAGAAGTCTATAATGTGAACATATACATCAATGCAAATAAATAATGGTCCCAATATTACAAGTATAGGGCCGAAGAACAATTGCGCATGCGTTCGATGTAACAAATCCTTTCAGCCGTCCATACATACAAGGGCGGCACCCATCCGCCAATGCAAATATGTGAGGGCCCGAGTCTTGCGACCATTAACATGATGCAAACCCTCACAGAATATGGGCGAAAACAAAAGTCTGTACATACCCCATGCGATAGAGCCCCAATTACATAGGGCTCAACGCAGAATAAATACTGGAGGCTGTCCATCCCCTCAACCTGTTGGCCGAAAAACGGCATGGTTGCGTATGTATTGGGAGTCAAAGCTCCCCAGCATGGATCACTGTGTAAATGGAAACAGCGAACTGCAAATCCTCACATAATGTGAGCATATCTTTTCCGCCATCCGTACAACAAGGATGGCGACCATCCACCAATACAGATAAGTGGTGGCCCAAATATTGCGACTAATCGCATGGTGCAAACACTCACAGAATATGGCAAAAAAAGAAATCTGTACAAACCCCATGCAGTAGAACCCAAAAGACATGGGCTACATGCAGAATGAATACTAGAAGCTGTCTATCCACACAAAATGTAAACATGAGCAGAAGGATCAAAATTAAGAGCTATACTTCCCCACACAGTATAAATATAAGCATAGTATAACCATAAGCCTAAAGTGAACACAGAGAACAGTTCTTAAGTATGCGTAGTAGAGAGACTAATGTGCCAATAGGTCACAAGGGCTAGATCCCATATTTGCGGATAGCAAGTAGATATATGCTATAACCAAAAAGTATTAGGACAGTAGGAATGAAGTGTCAAACAATTTCAAACACACACTAGAGTTGTTTATAATACCCAGTGAAAAGCATTTCCTCATTAAGGCCTTTAGGGGAGAGGCTTTGGAGATTAAATATCCATTTACTTTCACAACGAAGTAGAAGATTAACAGCATCCCTGTTATGTTACGGTAGCTGAGGAGTGCAGGTAAAAAAAAGGAAATACACCAGAGCAGTTGGAATCTATGAGATTGCAGTACCCTGACTAACCACCGCAACTAGAGGCAGCCGTGGAGCGTTCCTACGTTGGTCCTAGACGCCTCGTCACAGCCTGAGAAACTAACTACACCTAAAGATAGAAATAGGAAAGCTATCTGCCCCGGAGCAGAACCCCAAAGATAATAGAAAGCCCCCAAACATGTAATGGCGGTTAGACAAGAGGAAATACTGACACAGAAAGAAAATAGTATGAGCAAACGCTGGGGCCCAAACTATCTAAATAGAAAAGGACAGGAAGGGTACTTACTGCAATCTCAGAAAACCCTGAAAAAACACCAACTCTACTAATTTCAAAATCACCTGAGATCACACGACCTCTACCACCTAAATTAGTTCTCTGGTGTAACAAAATCAAAACAGCAGCCACTGAAAAAAAAAACTGGAAAAAGCAAAAGTACAAAACACAGTGGCTGGACTAAACTGAGAGGGCAAAAGCCCCCGGAGGGGACCCTGAAGGCCCCCACAGAAGTGCAGGACAAAATGCAAAAATATAGCAAAAACACAAAATAAGAAATTGTCTTATCTGATAGCAGGAGATGCAGACACGACACAGCAGGCTACAAGGGAAACTGGAAAGAAGGATTCAGACCAGAACAATTGATCACCGGCAACCCTGATGGGAAAATGACTCCCTTATATAAGACCAGTCAGTAACACCTGATTCCCAGTCCTCACAATCCTCACTAGTACCGCTTGTAACCACCAGAGGGAGCCTCTGCTCAGAACTCATCTCAAACCCATTCACAACACATCCCCCCCTCTGATGTTAACAAGAACACTTTCAAGTCCCATAACTTTAAAGCTGGTGGTCTTGCTACGATGATATTCAAGAAAGTGTCTTGCTATAGAAGATAATGCTTTGTTCTTGTCCCGATCTCTTTGGGCTGTTGCAATATTTGAAAGATGTTGTTGTGTCCTTCTCCTCAGTTCTTGTGTGGTCTGGCCAACATAAATCATAGGACAATCACAAAAGATGGCGTAGACTAGATTACGAGACCTACAATTAAAGAACTCCTTAGGCTTGATCTGAAATGAAAGAGTAGACACTGCATAACCATCTTGTCCAATCATGAATTGGCATATGTTGCAATTACCACAAGGAAAAGATCCAAAAATCCTGCTCCCGCTATTTAATTTGACAGTGGGGCGTTGGTAATGACTATGACATAAACTGTCTTTCAGATTCCTAGCCCGTCTGGCTACCATACAAGGAGATTCAGACACATGAGAGACAATTCTCCTATCGCTCATCAATATATCCCAGTTGTCAGATAACAAAGCATGGATATCAGACCATTGATTATTAAAAGTGGTAATCAATGCCAAAGGGCGGGATGATTCACGTACCTTCTTAGTCAAAAGATCTTTTCTATTCTGAAGAGACGCAAATTGAAAGGCTCCTGAAACCGTTTTCTGAGGATAGCCTCTATTTTTAAAACGGGAAGACAAATCTTTAGCTTGAGTGTAAAAATCGGACCCAGAACTACAATTCCTTCTCAACCGAAGAAACTGTCCTTTTGGAATGCCTGTCAGATGATGTGGGTGAAAGCTGGAAAAATGGAGGAGGCTGTTGGTGGCTGTGGCTTTTCGATACAGAGAGCAAGAAATCCCAGACTCAATAATTGATAACTTTAAATCCAGGAACTCGATCAAAGAATCTGAGAGGTTAGAAGTAAGTTTAATGTTAAAACTATTGCAGTTCAAATCCTCAATGAATATATGGCATTCTTCAACAGAGCCCGTCCAAACAAACAGGACATCATCGATATATCGTTGCCAAATTAACACCTTTGTGGCGAAAAAATGATGTTCATACACAACCAACTCCTCACACCAACCCAAAAAAAGATTTGCATAAGATGGTGCACAGCGTGCCCCCATCGCGGTCCCAGACAGCTGTCTATAAAACTTCCTATCGAAGACAAAATAATTTTTGTCCAGAATAAAATATAGGAGTTTTAAGATGAAATTCTTGTGTTCAACAGGACGTTCTGGGTCCTTCGTCAAAAAGTAAGAGACAGCTTGTAATCCCAACTGGTGAGGTATGCACGTGTACAAGGATTCCACATCCATACTCACCAGAAGGGCGCCATCTGGAATAGTCAGATCCTCCACCTTTTGCATCAAGTGTGTGGAATCCCTGGTAAAAGATAAAAGAGACATAACCAGAGGTTGGAGGAAGTGATCGACATAAATACACGGCCGCTCGAAAAGACTACCAATCCCGGAGACAATTGGCCTCCCCGGTGGTTCAAAAAGCGACTTATGGACCTTTGGGAGTGCGTAAAAGGTAGGGACGACTGGAAAAGGTGTGACCAAAAAATCTACCTCTCTTTTAGTAACGACATTAATTTCAAAAGTACTTTGTATAATAGAATCAATTTGATCCTTGAAAAACTTGGTCGGATCTGACGGTATGACCATTTAGCAATTTCCATCATGCAACTGTCGTGTAACTTCCTTGAGATAAAGATCATGTGGCCATAAGACAACATTGCCCCCCTTGTCAGCCTCACGTATAACGAAATCAGTGTTTTTCTTTAGATGAGACAAAGCTTGTCTCTCTCTCTTACCCAAGTTGTTCTGTTTATATGGATCCAGATGTAATTTTTCAATGTCCTTACACATCTTATCAAAAAAGATTTGGACAGCTTGAAACAAGGAAAAGGATGGAGTAGCTTGAGAGGGGAGACGTCTGGTAAATCTCCTATCCGTTGCCGAAGGTTCATTTTCTTGTAATAAATCTAGAAGATCATTAAAGACTTGTCTTTCATTTTCAGGGAGCTCATCTAGGAGGGAAGGTTTATGGTACAGTAGTTTAAATGTAATTTGTCGACAAAACAGATACAGGTCCTTAACCAGGATAAATTTATTGAGTGGATTCATAGGAGAAAAGGAGAGTCCTTTAGATAGGACCTGTTTTTCAATGTCCGACAAAACATACAAGGAAAGATTAATGATCTGCAGATTACCTTCCGTGTTGGAGTCCTCTGGAATTGCCATCAATGTCTCCTGTTGAACTGTGTTTCCCTCCTGTAAGTGGGTGACCACTTCCTGTAATTTTTTCCTTTCTTCTTGTTGGGGTCTACTCTTTCTCCTCCGACCCCTCCGACGGCGCCCTCTACGTCGCTGGGGTCCGATGACAAAAAATCGCTAGAAGATACTTCCTGCCGGGGAGGTGCCTCACCCGTTTTTTTGGGGACATTTGAAAATAGACGTTTATTGCCACGATGAACCCATCTGTACGCTCTTCCGCTATTAAAGTCAAGTTTGTCTCTGTTAAATTTGTTTATTTTACGAGAGACAATCTTTTTTTCGAAATCATCAATCAAGTCCTTCAATTTAGTTGGAAAGGGTTAACCAGGGAAACTTTATCAAAGTCCAGGAGTTTAGTCTCACAGGCTTTAATATCCTCCTTGATTTTGATCAGTAACACTTGGTCATGTTCAATGAGCATATCGATTAAAATGGTGGAATATTTAGCCAGTCCGGTTTCCAGGTGGTCTGAAATTCTGTGGATACTTCCCAGGCTGGAAAAATTTGAATACGAAGACCACGTGGAATGAAACCGTTTTTTTTATATTCTTCCAGGCTTCTAATGTTCCACCATATTTTAGTCAAAGATTTGTGCAAATTAATAATCTTAGAGGAAAGTGTTTGAAAATCAGATTCCCTCGATTCCCCCAACTCAGTGCACCCATAGTCCCATGCATCACTTTTGCGGATTAGGTACCGCACCTCCGCATCACCCCAGGCTGCTGCACGCTGCTGCCTTGCCGCCATTGTCACAAGATATAACGCCGCATGAACGACGCCAGCGTCGTGACGTCGCGACGTACGTACGCTATAAACTAATCGCACTTGAGACTCAAACTCTATTGCGATCGCAAAGTGACCGCACAGACAAGCGACGCCATTGCAATCGCAAAGTTACAGGTCCCAGCTAGGCGCCCCAGCCATAGAAACATGACACGCCATTGCGATCGCAAAGTGACAGTTTGTGCTGCTAATTGCGTTTGCCCCGATTTGTCATTTTTTATTACTGAAGTGATGTGGTCAGTAATCGGAGCTGAGGGGCGTTACTAAAGAAAACCTAGTCCCGCCTGCGCCGCTGACTAATGCGTCGTCAACGAGGTCGCACATCGTTCACAAAAGGTGCCAAACACAGCGATTCAGGCTCACCAGCGGGACGCCAACGATCAAAATACGGTCCAAACCGTTCGTGCACATCAGCGACATCGCAGCGGGGGCCACATCGCCGCTACATGTCACACACAGCGATGTCGCTAACGAGATCGCTAAATAGTGACGTAGTAGCGATCTCGTTAGCGATCTCGCTAGCGATCTCGCTAGCGATCTCGCTTAGTGTGGCATACCCTTAAGTCGGAGGGTTTTTTAACCCCTTCACCCCCAAGGGTGGTTTGCACGGTAATGACGGGCCAATTTTTACAATTCTGACCACTGTCTCTTTATGAGGCTATAACTCTGGAACGCTTCAACGGATCTTCGCGATTCTGAGACTGTTTTCTCATGACATATTGTACTTCATGTTAGAGGTAAAATTTCTTCGATATACAGTACAGACCAAAAGTTTGGACACACCTCATTCAATGATTTTTCTGTATTTTCATGACTATTAAAATTGTAGAATCACACTGAAGGCATCAAAATTATGAATTAACACATGTGGAATTATACATTACACTTTAGAAAAAAGTGTGAAACAACTGAAAATATGTCTTATATTCTAGATTCTTCAAAGTAGCCACCTTTTGCTTTGATTACTGCTTTGCACGCAGAAAAGGTGAACGGATGGAATCTACATGCCTGGTTCCCACTGTGAAGCATGGAGGAGGTGGTGTGATGATGTGGGAGTGCTTTGCTGGTGACACTGTTAGGGATTTATTCAAAATTGAAGCGGTGAGCGGTCCAGCTCATCCCAAACCATCTCGATTGGGTTCAGATCTGGTGACTGTGGAGGCCAGGTCATCTGGCGTAGCATCCCAACACTCTCCTTCTTCGTCAAATTCACAGCAGGGAGCAGGCTCTTTGTATAAGGAAGACACATCACTGAGGGAGCTGTACAGATGCAGCAGGGGTGTGGGACCCGGGGAGATCATGTTTTTTTAACCCTTTGCTGTGTCTGAGAGACGAGTCCCTGGCCAGCAGTATGTGTCCAAGCCCAGGGAGGGACGGGAGAGGGGCACCGCCTCTGCACCTCAGCCCCATAGTAAGTTGCTAATAGCTATTTAGTCACCTGCCTTCTGCTTCTGGGCACGATGATATCATACTTTGTACACACACGGCTCCGCTCCGTACACCTCGTACACACACGGATCCGCTCCGTACACCTCGTACACACACGGCTCCGCTCTGGTACACCTCGAACACACACGGCTCCGCTCCATACACCTCGTATACACACGGCTCCGCTCCGTACACCTCGCACACACACGGCTCTGCTCTGTACACCTCGTGCACACACGGATCCGCTCCGTACACCTTGTACACACATGGCTCCGCTCCGGTACACCTCGTACACAGCTCCGCTCCATACACCTCGTATACACACGGCTCCGCTCCGTACACCTCGCACACACACGGCTCTGCTCCGTACACCTCGTACACACACGGCTCCGCTCCGTACACCTCGTACACACACGGCTCCGCTCCGTACACCTCGCACACACGGTTCCGCTCCGTACACCTCGCACACAAACGGCTCCACTCCGTACACCTTGTACACACACGGCTCCGCTCCGTACACCTCGTACACACACGGCTCCGCTCCGGAACACCTCGCACACACACGGCTCTCTCCGGAACACCTTGCACACGGGTTCCACTCCGTACACCTCGCACACACACGGCTATGCTCCGTACACCTCGTACACACACGGCTCCGCTCCGTACACCTCGTACACACATGGCTCCGCTCCGTACACCTCGTACACACATGGCTCCGCTCCGCACACTTCGCACACACACTGCTCCACTCCGTACACCTCGCACACACACTGCTCCGCTCCGTACACCTCGCACACACACGGCTCTGCTCCGTACACCTCGTACACACACGGCTCCGCTCCGTACACCTTGTACACACACGGCTCCGCTCCGTACACCTCGCACACACGGTTCCGCTCCGTACACCTCGCACACAAACGGCTCCACTCCGTACACCTTGTACACACACGGCTCCGCTCCGTACACCTCGTACACACACGGCTCCGCTCCGGAACACCTCGCACACACACGGCTCTCTCCGAAACACCTTGCACACGCGGTTCCACTCCGTACACCTCGCACACACACGGCTATGCTCCGTACACCTCGTACACACACGGCTCCGCTCCGTACACCTCGTACACACATGGCTCTGCTCCGTACACCTCGTACACACATGGCTCCGCTCCGCACACTTCGCACACACACTGCTCCACTCCGTACACCTCGCACACACACTGCTCCGCTCCGTACACCTTCGCACACACACGGCTCCGCTCCGTACACCTTGTACACACACAGCTCCGCTCCGTACACACATGGCTCCGCTCCGTACACCTTGTACACACACGGCTCCGCTCCGTACACCTCGTACACACACGGCTCCGCTCCGTACACCTCGTACACACACGGCTCCGCTCCGTACACCTGTACACACACGGCTCCGCTCCGAACACCTCGCACACACACGGCTCCGTTCCGTACACCTCATACACACACAGCTCTGCTACATCCACACTGTAAACCCCTTCTGATCCCAAACATAAACTTACCTTCATCCAGCACCATGACAACCAGTACAGCAGAGACCTGCACAGACTGAGCCTGACCATGTGACCCCTGACTTCGCCTTCTCCTGTGACCTTATCACAGGTCCTGTGCGCACAGAGGAGGACAGCTAGCAAAGTCATTGCTCTGCTGTAAGAAGCTGAAGTGGAGAGCGAGGAAGGGGTTCATGGGGGGCGTGGCAGCTTCTCTCACTGCAGGACACATAGCACCAAGCACAGGAGTGTAAACTGACTGTGTGACTCAGCAGGGATTAAGGAGAGCCGGCACCACACCACATGTTCTGAGTTCCGCTCTAGCCGCCCCCTAGCTTCAGTGAGGAGCCGCCGCCTGAGACAGAAGGCTCAACTCGCCTCATTATAGGTATGCCCCTGGTCCCATCAGAGACAGTCGGTTGACAATTATCTCTGTCCAGGCCCCGTATTATACCCGGGCGACAAGGCCTGTCTCGCGACTCGCAATATTAGAGGACGCGGGGAATCTGCTAAGTTTGCCTCCCGTTTTATGGGTCCTTTCAAAAATTTGAACCATATTTATGCCTCTAGGCTCAATGAGGAATTTGAGCATCAGGTGGGGGGGATAATGTTAGGCATCGGGCGACAGCTAGATTTGAACCTGGATCTGAGGCATCAGTGGTCCCCCATCCAGGTCTCAGCTGGGGCAGATGGTGCTTAGCTTCACCGTCGATCCCAACACCTAGCCAGTACAAGAGAGTACAAGCTGTCTCCAGGGTCTTTGTTAATAGTAGCCTTAAGCATAGGTTACAGATGGAGACAGGACTGTTATAGCCCAAGTCCAGAAATGCCTGCACTGAGCATGTCCGTGACATGGCGAACCGTGATTGGTGGTTAATGTCAGCTGATCCTCTGACCTGGCATCGCCTGATTGGTCACGGATGATGTCATCGGTGATGCGATTGATGAGATGGCTGGGGGCAGAGCTTAGCTCTTAAATAGCTTGTCTGTCCGCGTCGCGGTCAGATCATACTAAAATAGGCAGTGCTCATGTGTGGACGTACCAGAATCTGGGTTCCACGTGCTCTCTAGCTTTGCTCTCCGGGACCTGCCGATGCCAGATTCGCTCGGCTAATTAGCACAGGTCCTTCAGGCAGGATTAGCTTATGCCAGGCAGGTAGACAATGTGCACAGTCTTGCTACGAATATAGGGTAGCTATACACCCTGAGCAGACTGTGGGGCGCGTAACCTGTAGCCAATATGGCGCAGTCTTGCTACGATTAGGGTAGCTATACACCCTGAGAGACTTGGGGCGCGTAACCTGTAGCCATGTGCCGCATCTGCTACGAATTAGGTAGCTATACACCTGAGCAGACTGTGGGGCGCGTAACCTGTAGCCCATGTGCCGCAGTCTTGCTACGAATTTAGGGTAGCTATACACCCTGAGCAGACTGCGGGGCGCGTAACCTGGGCATCACCTGCCAAACTGAACAGAGAGTTGCTCAGTCCGGTCTCACGCCGGCTGGTTGCACGTACACCTGGTGTTAGTCGCACGCACTTCCTAGCAGCTGGCACGTAGCTTCTGTGCAGTCAACAGGGCTACGTCTATACCAGCTTGCAGCACATAGTGCAAACCTAATATCTGTCCAGTGGCTTCTGTGCCATTAACAGGGCTACATCTACGCCAGTCGAGAGCACATCTCCCGTGACGTTAAGGTAGATAGTGCTAATTCAATATCTCTCCTTGTGTGAAGTAACACAGACGAGATCTAATTTAATCCTTTTGTTGTCAGTTGTTATCCTGATACCCAAAGGGTGTTCGGCAGTAGTGACATAAACTGCATCGCGGACCCCGGGTTCTGTTGCAATCCATTATATATTAAAGTTGTTGCAACCAAGCTCATAACATAGACCCCCTAAGGAACTTATCTAGATGTGTGGTGAGCACTTTGAACCCCAAGTGCTTCACGCAAGTTTATAATGTAGAGCCGTGAAGAAAAAAAATCATATTTTTTCCACAAACATGATGTTTTAGTCCCCAATTTTTTATTTTCCCAAGGGTAAGAGGAGAAATTGGACCACAAAAGTTGTTGTCCAATTTGTCCTGAGTACGCTGATACCCCATATGTGGGGGGAACCACTGTTTGGGCACACGGCAGGGCTCGGAAGGGAAGGAGCGCTGTTTGACTTTCCAAACCAAAATTGGCTGGAATTGAAAACGGACGCCATGTCGCGTTTGGAGAGCCCCGCATGTGCCTAAACAGTGGAAACCCCCACATGTGACCCCCTTTTGGAAACTATACCCCCTAAGGAACTTATCTAGATGTGTGGTGAGCACTTTGAACCCCTAAGTGCTTCCCGCCCTTTTATAATGTAGAGCCGTGAAGAAAAAAAAATCATATTTTTTCCACAAACTTGATGTTTCAATCCCCAATTTTTTATTTTCCCAAGGGTAAGAGGAGAAATTGGACCACAAAAGTTGTTGTCCAATTTGTCCTGAGTATGCTGATATGTTGGGGGGAACCACTGTTTGGGCGCACGGCAGGGCTCGGAAGGGAAGTAGTGACGTTTTGGAATGCAGACTTTCATGGAATGGTCTGCGGGCGTCATGTTCCATTTGCAGAGCCCTGATGTGCCTAAACAGTGGAAACCCCCCACAAGTGACCCCATTTTGGAAACTAGACCCCCTAAGTAAATTATCTAGATGTGTCGTTAGCACTTTGAACCCCCAAGTACTTCACAGAAGCTTATAACGCCCGGGCGTGAAATATAAAATCCTATTTTTTTCTCACAAATATGATCTTTTAGTCTCCAATTTTTAATTTTCCCAATTTGTCCTGAGTACGCTGGTACCCCACATATGGGAAAAACTGTTTAGGCACACGTCGGGGCTCGGAAGGGAAGTAGTGACGTTTTGGAATGCAGACTTTGATGGAATGGTCTGCGGGCGTCATGTTCCATTTGCAGAGCCCCTGATGTGCCTAAACAGTAAAAAAAAAACACAAGTGACATAATTTTAGAAATTAGACCCCCAAGAAACTTCTCTAGATGTGTCCCCTTTTTGGAACTAATCTACAGTTTCCTGTAAATTAGTAGTGCATGGAGGTGTGGTACAATTTGAAGCAAACCTTCATACACAGGCCAGGTTTTTCGGGGCAGGTGTCGCATTGATAAATGGTGTCCTTGCATATTCCCCTTTTGTAACACACTCTGCACCTTTTTTGCGACTTACCTTTTTTTCCAGTTTGCGGGGACCTCCCCTGGGGAAATGCTGACCTGGTACAATACGAGCACTTTCAGTTCCGGAAGTACTGGGGCCCGCTCCTTCCTGAGCGCCAAACATCAGGTACAACGTATTGGTGTGGCGTGCACATCGTGACAGCAGGAAAGCGTTGAGCATTGCCATCTGTACTATGTGCACGGACAGCTTTTTGTACCACACCTTGGCCTTTCTCAAAGCACTGTATGGTTGGAGGAGTTGATCAGAGAGATCAACGCCCCCCATGTTTTTATTTTACCCCAGTAAGTCCAGGATTGGGTGCAATGTGTGTGTGTGTAATATCTTCAACCAATAGAATAACAACCGGGTTCAGATTCCAGAATGCTGGTAGGGTATAAAAGATATATATATACAATTGTCCAAAGGACAAATATTACTAGAACATTACTTTTATAAGGTATTATTTAAAAATAATAATGTGATATACCCAGCACTTATTACATCATGAAGATGCCCCTTTTGCATGAAGTCACTACAGGGCCTTCAGGAGTGTAAGTTCCTGAATCCTGATGAAGCCTAACTGGTGGCTAAACGTGTTGATGAGCTTGTGTGTTAGGTTTTAACAATTGTGATGGCTTTCCCTTGCACAAGTAACACGGTGTGTACTGCTGATGTACCACCAACACGACTATTATGGTAATATGAGATTTCATAAATACTGCCCTCAATTAAAGAACAATATTGAAAAATCCACATGAGTAACCAGTTTCATTTTAGTAATTTAGTAATTGTTGGAAATGTCATACCCAATTACATTACACAATATAGCCAATTTCTGTAATAAGCCTAAATTCCAATGCCTAAGGTACTGTATGTGTCTCAGCTATGACGGCCATTATGGCACCAAACATCAGTACATGTAATATATAGCAGATGAGTAACTTACAGCTGCTGTACTACAAGTTATAAACTTATATATGATGGATCCTATAATTGTACCGACAGTATAAGGTCATGCACAGAAAACGGTCACATACCCTATCCAGCAGCCTAGTTATGCTTCATTCCAGTAGTACACTCAACCCCCTACTAGACAGTCAGTAATTAAAAAAATAATCAGACTGGGTCAGTGGTAATACTAGACATCTAGGGCTAAAAAAGAATAGCCAAATTGGGTCGGCTAAAAAAAATAATCAGACTGAGTCAGTGGCAACATTAGTGTCACGATTCTATCGGTGTGTCTGGAAGCAGTCAGTGACAGTTCAGTTGTCCAATCTAGGCCAGGGGCGTTCTGAGCTGTCAGTAAGGTGATGCACAGTTCAGTCGTCCAATCGGAGGCTGGGGTATGCTGAGTGTGTTGAGTGACAATTCAGCTGTCCAATCAGGGCCGTAACGTGCTGGGGCTTCCTTCATGTGTCTTCTATTCAAGTAATTACCTGGCTATTTAGCTGCCTATCTGCCTGCAATTAGTGCCACTTGCTGCCTGACCTTGGCCTCTTTGACCACCCCTTTGCCTTGCCCTACTACTTTTCTGAAATTTTGACCTCAGATTGTGAACTAACTACACCTTTGCCTTACCCCTTTGCTTATGACATGCCCTCTTGGTATCTGACCTCAGACCTCTTAACTGCACAGCCTCATGGCTGTCCTTGAGTAATAATAATAATCTTATTATATAGCGCTAACATATTCCGCAGCACTTTACAGTTTGCACACATTATCATCACTGTCCCCATTGGGGCTCACAATCTAAATTACCTATCAGTATGTCTTTGGAACGTGGGAGGAAACTGGAGTACCCGAGGAAACCCACGCAAACACTGGGAGAACATACAAACTCCTTGCAGATGTTGTCCTTGGTGGGATTAGAACCCAGGACTCCAGCGCTGCAAGGCTGCAGTGCTATCCACTGAGCCACCGTGCTGCCCACAGTAGTAGTGTCCCACAGGAGTAGTGACTAGCATCACATTACAACTGGCCCAACAATTTTTTTTCCCCACACACTGTGTGATAAGGTGACGAATTTGAGTCAGGTGGTTGAGGATCTGGCCAAGGAACAACAGAAACTAGAAACTTAGTGGTCCCAGTTGAAGGGTCAGTTAACACTTGTAGTCCACAAGGTATAAAAAATAAACTGGGTCATTGGTAATACAAGAATACCAGGTATGTAAATACTATTTCTTATTTGACTTCTAGGGGTTGCAAAACACTTTAGAGCAACAGAAACACTAACTTTTTCTCTTTTTATGCTCTTGACCTGCATAATATAAATTAGAGTATATACCCTATGCAGCATTTCAGGTGAAAAGTGATGTCTGGTCAATTTCACCTAATTTAAAGCAATGCCACACAATTGTCACAGGAACACCAAGTAATCACTCCCCATTATGTCTACCGTGATTCATCACACACTCTACTATGAGTGATTTGTATGGGATGCCTCTTCTTACTGACAGTCCTATGTTCCAGCTCATAGTTACATCTGACAGTCAGCTTGACATGGCTGTCACATACTTTAGGTCTGAGTGGTAAGTGTCACTGACGCAGTTATATTTTGTTATATAACCAGCATTATTTTATACTTTGTTTTTATAAAAAAAAAGCAAAAAAACCCATTATCCGAGAAAAACCTAGAAACAGAAGATTAATGCTACTGTAACATAAAAAAATCTGATTAAGGTACATAAGAAAGAAATGACAGGTGACTAAAAGAAACTAAATTTACCACACAAAATACAGCAAACTAAAGGCTATAAAGACATAATTACATACCAAAATGTCAGCTGCTAGCAGCCTGTATCAGGCTGGGTCTATTATCTTTCCACATGGGTGGGGTTAGTCAGTGTGGGTGGGGTGAGTCTCCACATTTGATCTCATCACAGAAGAAGTCTCCAGGCTCCTCTCTTCTTCTCGTCTGACTATATGCACTCCTGACCCCATTCCCTCACATCTCCTCCAGTCTCTCTCTTCAGTTGTCATAACTCACCTAACTACAATCTTTAATCACTCCCTCTCCTCAGACATTTCCCCTCCTCCTATAAACACTCTATCATTACTACATTATTAAAGAAACCTGCTCTCGAGCCATCCTGCACAAACAACTACAGGCCAGTCTCCAATTTCCCCTTCATCTCTAAACTCTTGGAGCCACTGGTCTACTCCCGCCTTACCCGTTACCTCTCCACTCACTCCCTTCTAGACCCTTCACAGTCCGGCCCTGCCCACTACATTTGACTGAAACTGCACTCATCAAAGTGACCAATGACCTTCTGACAGCAAAATGTAACGATGACCACTTTCTGCTCATTCTTCTCGACCTTTCTGCAGCTTTCGACACTGTTGAACACCGTCTCCTACTCTTTAGGCTCCAGTCACTAGGCATTAAGGACATTGCCCTCTCATGGTTCTCTTCCTATCTTTCTGACCGCTCCTTCAGTGTTTTGTTCGCTGACTCCACTTCATCCCCTATTCCTCTCATTGTTGGGGTACCTCAGGGCTCAGTCCTTGGCCCCCTTCTCTCTACACGGCCCCAATTGGACAGACCATCAGCAGATTTGGCTTTCAGTACCATCTTTATGCTGATGACACACAACTATACACGTCATCCCCTGACCTTACCCCCGCTGTACTACAGAACGCCACTGACTGTCTGTCCGCAGTCTCCAACATCATGTCCGCTCTCTATCTGAAACTCAACCTCTCAAAAACTGAACTTCTTCTGCTCCCGCTGTATTCTAACCTCCCTAAAGCTGACATTTCCCTATCCGTGGGTGGCACCATAATTACACCCCGGCAGCAGGCGCACTGTCTGGGTGTTATGTTTGACACCAATCTCTCCTTCACCTCCCATATACAATCTCTTGCCCGCTCTTGCCGCCTACACCTAAAGAACATCTCTAGAATCCAACCCTTTTCTCACAATGGAGACAACAAAAACCCTCACTGTAGCCCTGATCCACTCCCGCGTGGACTACTGTAACGCCCTATTAATTGGCCTCCCCCTTACTCGACTTTCCCCTCTCCAGTCCATCCTTAATGCAGCAGCCAGGGTCGTCCATCTGGCTAATCGGTACTCGTCCGCTCTTCGCCAGTCCTTACATTGGCTGCCCATTCATTATAGGATCCAATTCAAAGTACTTGTTCTCACCCACAAAGCTCTCCACAGTACTGCACCCCCTTATGTCTCCTCCCTCATTTCTGTCTATCGGCCTAACCGACTGCTGCGCTCTGCAAACGACTTTCGACTAAACTCTGCACTAATCCGTACCTCCCACTCCCGACTCCAAGACTTCTCCCGCGCTGCGCCAATCCTCTGGAATACTCTACCCCAAGAAATTAAGACCAGCCACAACTTGCACAGTTTTAGTCGCTCCCTCAAAAAACATTTGTTCAGAGCAACCTATCACGTATCTATCCCCCACTCCCTCAAGATGGCTGGACCATCATTGAAAGTAAACACACCTGTACTTTGTATCTCCCCCACCTTATTATAGATTGTAAGCTCTCACGAGCAGGGTCGTTTTATTTTGCTTTAATTATTGTATTTTTGTTAACGTTGTTACTTATGACTGTTTTGTTTGAAACTGTTAACTGTAAAGCGCTGCGGAATATGTTGGCGCTTTATAAATAAAGATTATTATTATTATTAAGTCTCTCCCCGAACTTCAAAAATACTAAATAAGTATCCCAAGGTACATTTGCCCTTCTTGCTACAAAAGGGTGAGCCTATATGTCCAGGATTGGGTGCAATGTGTGTAGTATTTTTAACCAATACAATATCAACAGGGTTCAGATCCTAGAAGGGTGGTAGGGTATAAAATATACATATACAATTGTCCACATGGTCAGAAATATTTTTTCCATCAGTGCCCAGTGCCCAGCAGTGCCAGGAATTCACATGCGAGACTCGTCTGTGTTTCTCGCATGTGTGATCCCGACTTTATTTTTATCTGATTTTCCATTTTTATTCTTTTGACAATCTCACCCAATTTAAAACAACGCCACACAATTGTCACAGGAACAACAAGTAATCCAACCCCATTACATCTAATACTACTCTACTGTGATTTATCCCACTATTCCCACTATGAGCAATTTGTATGGGATGTCTCATTTGACAGACAGTCCTTGACAGCTTGACATGGGTGTCACATACTTTAAGTCTGAGTGATAAGCATAAATGACTTAGTTATATTTTGTTATATAACCATCATCATTTAATACTTTGTTTTAAAAAAAATGCTTAACCTAAAAATTGAAGATTAATGCTGTTGTGGATATTTCTCAACTCCACTATTACTGCAATAGTTATGTTGGTTGGTAAGTCGACAGTACACACCAACTTACTTGTACAAGGGAAAGCCATCATTACGTTTTGCTGCCAGTTGGGCTTCATCAGGGAAACGGGTATACACCCCTGAAGAAACCAGATTACTGGCGAAACATGTGAGAGGACTTGTAAGGTAGCTTTTAGCAATTGCAGTGGCTATCTCTTGCAGAAATAAAGGCATGTGTACTATATCATAAATTTTGCAGCAATAGGACAGTTGAGAAATAGTGTTATCTATTAGACAATGATATAAAAAATCCACAAATTAGTGACTTTGTCCAACAGGTGCAATTTTGCATGCAGTATTGGGTATATCACATTATTCATTTAAATGATACCTAAGAAAAGAAAATGTTTAGTAATGCCAGTGGGTAGGGTGAAAAAAAGGGAAAAAATGTTTGTCCATTTGGACATCTGTAGATGTATCTTTTATACCCTACCACCATTCTAGGATCTGAACTCAGTTGTTATTGTATTGATTAAAGACACTACACACCCACTGCAACCAATTCTGTACATATGAGCAGATCCTTTGGTAGAAAGAAGGGTAGAAGTTACTTTGGATACTTGATTAGAATGGTAGAAGCTCAGGGGAGGGAGTTGACTTGATTTTACCCCACCCATGAGTAAAGAGAACAGGCCTAACCTAATATGGGTTGCTAGTATCTGATTTATTGGTATGCACTTATGCCTTTATAAGCTTTTGTTTGCTTTATTTTGAGTAGTAGGTTTCATCTATTTTGGTCACCTGCCTCTTCTTTCTTACAACAGCATTAATCTTCTATTTTTTGGGGTGAGAGATCATTCCTAATCTGGCCATAGAGTAAAAAGAGAAAAAAACAACAACCAATAAAAAACAATCATAAACCCTGCAAACAGGTAATGGCCTAGCTTTTTAGTGGCACTTCCACAATTAATCTTATACCTACAAGCACATGGAAGCAAATGCCAAGTATTTCTTTTTGTAAAAAATAAACAAATCTTTATTGAACAAAAAATTACATAAAATATAAAATTTCAACGGGAAACACAAGTTGCGAAATGGATCTGTAAACCCAGGGGTAGCTATACCTAAAATATATTGTATACCAACTTTAGGAAAAAAATTACATACTTTATATATAGAGGATAAGTAGGTGGTTGAAAATGAACAAAAGATACTTCCCTTATATGGATTAAACCTATATTCCTTAAATCCAAAAAGTTATCTATACAAAAATGGATGTTACTATGGTTAGTGCTTATGAGAGTCGACGTACAAAAATCAATGTGCAGAAAAATAACACTTTCCAAATATAGTTAGACCAATTATGAATTTAGGCCACAATGAATTTTTTAAGACCTAATAACAGCCAGTAAAGATTCAAAAATTGCTATATGTTAAGCAATAGTTCATATAAGTCCAAGTGGATAAAAATTTTAACACAATACTGCTGAGGTCAAAGTAAAAAGGACAATAACATCAAACTCAACATCAGGGAAAGTAAGTTTTTCAATCAGGCATATTTAGTATCACAGTTGGTGCTCATAACATTAATGTATAAACTATTCCACATTAAATGTAATGTGCACAGGAGCTTTATGCATCCAATAGGTAGAAAATACTTAGAGATACAATTTATAATGCTCAGAAATTTTAGTGACGTTAATCGTGAGTCGCTCGGCCAGGGCCTGTGGGGTACTCGGCACCGAGCCCGTTCACTGCAATGGGGGATGTCACGGGTAGCACAGCTCGGTCCGTGCCCTGGGCACTCACTGAAAAGGGGGATATTTACAGGGGATTATAGGTTTGTAGAAATGTTCGTGATGCCACCTGTGGTTCCTGGTCAGGATGACCAGCGCTGCAGGGTGAATCCTCTGAGGGGTTGTTAATGGGCAGCAAGGTGTTAAGTCTCCCACAGGCAAGACTGATCCCTCAGGGTATATGGTGGTGTAGGGGTGCAGGATCAATAAGGCAGACACACACAAGAAAGTCTCTTTCTGTACCTTTACTGATGGTAGATGCAGGCACGTCCCGGGAAGCTGTCAGGGTGGAGGATGCACATCCAGTAATCCCACTGAGTAGGTGTAGGGCCTCCTTACTCCTGTTGTGTGTGAGTTTCTGACCTGTATAGAACAAAGTCTAACTCTGTCTTCTCAGCTACGCTCGGCTGACTTTGTGGTGGAGCCTTCTCTTGGACAGAACTAAGTCTCTAATGGTTGGCCTACCAGACTCCTGTTCTTCCTGACTCCGGTTACGTATCAGCTCAGCACTGTAGGGCCCCTGCGACCTGAAGTCCAGCAGGGTCTCCGGTTTCTCCTACTAGTCGTGAAGAAGCTAGCAAGCTCGGACCCGGTGTCCGGTAGTGCAGAGCAGAGGTAAGCGATCAATGCTGTTTCAACCCCTGACACTCTCTTCTTTCTTCCACTTGCCTTTCGTCCTACTATAACCTTTAACATAAGCACAGGTAACAGTAGATGGCAGTTTCTTCCACACTTCTTCTACTAACAAGCCAACAGCTAGCCAACTCCCAGCTAGGCTGCCTGACAAGCTCTCTGCTTCTCTCTCTCTCAACTGCTCTGAATAACTAATAACTAATCTACTGCTGTTCTCTCCACTACCCTTATATACCTAGGTACTCTCCAAGGGCTCCCTCTGGTGGCACCAGGGAAATGTGAAGTGTGAATGCATATCAGGTTATTATTCGTGGGTTTACCTTTTGTACATCCTCCAGGGTAACATGTGGCTCCAGAGCGCAGCTGGGCTACACAATGGCAGTAGATATTGCCTAGGATAAGTCCCATGGTACAAAAATATACTTAGTAAAAAAGTGGATAGTGTATTAACCCCCTAAGGAAGAAGCTAATGCGAAACGCGTGATGGGGACGTTACTCTGCAAGCCAGGTCATGTATACCTTTTGTCTATAGAGCTCTCCTCTCTCCCTCACTGTTTACTTTATTGCTAGCACTTAAAGGGGCACTATCCACTTTAGTACTGAGTATATTTTTGTACCATGGGACTTATCCCAGACATTAGCTACTGCCATTAATGTCACAAAAATTTCTGAGCATTATAAATTGTATCTCTTAGGCTAGTTTCACACTAGCCTATGGCCGCGCTGAGGAGGGCTGCGGACTTTCTCAGTGAAGCTCTGCCCACGGCCACACCTCCTCCAGTCAGCTCCACCTACGGCGGCATGCATCGTGCATACCCTATCTTTAACATTGGGTACGCAGGCCGTGCCGATGTATGCGGATGCCTGAGCATGAGTCGTTTTGATGGTGCGGCGAACACACCAAAATGCAACTCGTTGCATAACACACCGCGGAGCGGGATCTAGGGCCGTCACTACACAACGGCTGCCGGTGACATCGCAAGGAGAGGAGGCGGGGGCCGGGAACAAGAGGGGGATGATGGACACCACTGACACAGGGGGAGAAGACATACCTCCCGGACACAATAGCGGTATGTCGGACAGATTATAAAAGGGTATATTTCAGCGATCCTAGCGATCAGAAACCTAAGAGCCACCTTCACAGAATGCAGCCTTAGTGCTGCTGAAGGTGGCTCTTTTACTTAAAAAGGCCCTGGGGGGTGACAGGTTCCCTTTAAAATACAGGAAATATAGCAGAATTGAAGCTGTTATTCAACAATATTGTTAATATATGGTGGAAAAAAGTATCTGTGACCAGATTTCGCAATATATCATTAAATAGACCTGATGGGGCCGATGTATTTACAATTTGTATCCAAAGCTGTACAATCCTTTATGAAAGTTTAACTTAATATCTGCCCATCTAGCCTCATTGACAGCTCCTCAGTGCCCCTCCTTACCTGATTTGTTAAATCTCTGTCCCTCTAGTCTGATTGACAGCTCCTCAATGTCCTTCCCTTGTGTTTCTGCTGAACTTCTGCCCATATAACATAACTCTCCAGTGTTTCTTTTCCCTCCCTGCTGCTGCTGAGATCTCACACTGCTCAGTACAAGGTGCTGCTGTCACTCAGGCTGGTTGGGAAGAGACTGAATACTCTTGAATTCATGAGCACTGTCTGTTATGATTTGGTAGCTAAAGATAGAAAGAGGAAAGCTATCTGCCCCGGAGCAGATCCCCAAATAACATAGAAAGCCCCAAACATGTAATGGCGGTTAGACAAGAAGAAATACTGACACAGACAGAAAATAGTATGAGCAAACGTTGGGGCCCAAACTTCCTAAATAGAAAAGGATAGGAAGGGCACTTACTGCAATCCCAAAAAACCCTGAAAAGTACCAACTCTACTAATTACAAAAACACCTGAGATCACATGACCTCTACCACCTAAATTAGTTCTCTGGTGTAACAAAAACTAAACAGCAGCCACTGAAAAAACTGGAAAAGGCAAATGAACAAACATGTAATGTATGTAGTACAGTTCATATAGCGTCTTGTGCTTGGGTGCGATGAAAACACAGGAGTCACAGGTTTGATATAGAAAAGTCCTGTATTACTTCATACAAGTTGGCAGAAATAGTCACACAGTTTGCAGACACAGAAACAGGAGACACAGCAGGCCAGAGTAATCCAAGCTCAGCAATCACTCTCCAATACAGATTCAGGATCTTCTTCTCTGTTACCGTAAGTCCATGCAAACGTGGGTCTTTCAAAGAGCAGGGTTCAGAGTCCACAAGTGCTTCAGAGTTCCTCAGTAGGAATAGCTGGAGTACAAGGTCCAAGGCTTACAGGAGTCAAGTCACAGGTTCACTGCAGGCTAGATTCTGAAGCACTGATTGCTCAGCTGTGGCTGCTTAAGAAGCAAAGGAGAGAATCAGGGCGGGAACATGCAAGCTGGAAACTCCATTTTGACTGAGGGCAAGATAGCTGCAGCAAGACAGAAAGTAAAATGGCTGACGAACAAACTGAGTTTCAGGAATATATACATAGAACCTTACATTACTCCCCCCTTAAGGACAACCTCCGGATGACCTCAGACCAGGCTTGTGTGGGTACCTCTGATGAAACTGACGGAGCAAGCGAGGAGCATTAACGTTATTGACCGGTTCCCATGAGTTGTCCTCCACTGGGTAGCCCTGCCATTTAATCAGATATTGTAACTGATTTCTATACAACCTGGAATCTAAAATCCTTTCCACCACAAATTCTTCCTGACCATCGACTAGCACTGGGTCAGGGCAAGGAGAGGAACGTCCAGGAAACGTATTGGGTGTCGCAGCCTTTAGTAGGGATACATGAAAGACAGGGTGGATTCTCATAGTTCTGGGCAGTTGAAGACGACAAGCAACGGCACTTATAATTTTACTGATTTTATAGGGTCCAATGTACTTATGTCCCAACTTAGACGATGGAATCCTTAACTTAAGATTTCTGGTTGACAGCCAGACCAAGTCTCCTACCTTGAAAGCTGGTGCAGGTTTACGAAATTTATCTGCTGCTTTCTTGTACCTTTCTTGAGCCGATTCCAGATTTTCCTTTAGAAGATCCATATTCTTCTGTAAAGACGTGATTCTTTCAGCCACTGCTGGTAAAGGCGTTTCTATGGGAAATCGTGGTAGAATGTTAGGATGATAACCAAGATTAGAGTAAAAAGGAGACTGTTTAGTGGAGGCACTCTGAGAGTTGTTATACGAGAACTCAGCTAATGGAAGTAGATCCACCCAATCATCCTGTAGGTGGCAGATAAAGCAGCGGAGATACTGCTCCAGGGTTTGATTGGTTCGTTCGGTCTGTCCATTAGTCTGGGGATGAAAAGCAGAAGAAAGGTTTACTTTAATGTCCAATGCTGCACAGAAATTTTGCCAAAACCTAGAAGTGAATTGCACCCCTCGATCCGAAATAACCTCATCCGGTACTCCATGTAAGCGAAACACATCTTTAATCATCAAATCTGATGTCTGTTTTGCAGTGGGTAAGCCGACACAAGGATAAAATGAGCTGCCTTTGTTAGACGGTCAACCACCACTAGAATGGTGTTCTTCCCCTGAGAGGTTGGTAACTCCACAATGAAGTCCATAGAAATGGATCCCCACGGGCGGGACGGGGTGGGAAGAGGCTGTAACAGACCAGTTGGTGAGGAGCGAGGTGTTTTGCATCTTGCACAGACCTCACATGAAGTGACATAATTCAAAACATCCTTCCTGCAAGTGGGCCACCAAAAGAAACGAGAAAGAAATTCCTGTGTCTTTAGAATTCCTCTATGCCCAGCTATCTTGGAATCGTGAATGAGTTGCAATACTCTTAATCTGACTGTTTCAGGAATATACAGACGTTGTCCCTGAATCCACACACCATTCTTAAAGACAAGACTTACGTCCCTTGGGGGTTGTGCCAAAAAGGAATCCGCATGGTATGCTTCCTTGATGTCCTTAAGTAGGTCTTGATTATGAATTACTCCTAGGAATCTAGAGTCAGGAAGAATAGTCTTAGGAGGAGTAATTGGACGTGTCTCTGCTGATAAATCCTAGAGAGTGCATCAGCCTTTCCATTGCGCGATCCTGGTCTATAAGAGATGATAAAATTAAATTGGTTTAAGAAAAGATTCCAGCGAGCCTGGCGAGGAGTCAGGCACTTAGCCGACCTGATAAACTCAAGGTTACGATGGTCTGTCAGGACGACTATTTGCTGTGCAGCTCCCTGAAGAAGGTGTCTCCATTCTTTGAAGGCGGCAATAATGGCCAACAACTCTCTATTGCCCACATCGTAGTTCCTCTCAGCCGAAGACAACTGCTGGGAAAAGAAGGCACAGGGATGCAAACATTCTTCTCACCTGTTCTCTGAGAGAGTATAGCTCCAACGGCACAGTCTGAAGCATCCACCTCTATTATGAAGGCAAGCTCGGGGTTGGGATGTACTAGGATAGATGCAGTGGTAAATTTATCTTTTAGACGGGAAAATGCTTCCTGGGCTTGGGGAGTCCAGGAAAACCTAGACTCTTTCCGGGTAAGTTGAGTGATAGGTGACACTACCTCAGAGAAATTTCTAATGAAACGTCTATAGAAGTTGGCAAACCCGATGAAGCGCTGTACCTCCTTCACATTTCTAGGACTTGGCCAATCCTTGATGGCTTGGGTTTTGCTTCCATCCATACTAATTCCTTGTGTAGACAGTACATACCCCAGAAATTGAATTTCGGTCCTATGGAATTCACACTTTTCAAGTTTGATGTAAAGATGATTTTGTCTTAGACGTTCCAAGACCATTCTCACATGTCCATGATGTTCCTCTGTGGAGTTAGAAAAAATTAGAATATCATCCAAATAAATTACCACGAATGTATCTAGGAGATCCCTGAAGATGTCATTCACCAAGTGTTGGAAAGTGGCTGTGGCGGTACTCAGACCAAAAGGCATAACTAGATATTCAAAATGTCCATAGCGTGACCTGAATGCAGTCTTCCATTCATCCCCAGGTCTAATACGGACTAAGTTATAGGCCCCACGAAGATCTAGTTTAGAAAAAATTTTGGCATGTCGCACTCTCTCCAATAACTCAGGGATTAAAGGCAATGGATAACGATTTCTAATAGTAACCTTATTGAGTTCCCTATAGTCTACGCATGGTCTCAGAGATCCATCTTTCTTCTTTACAAAGAAGATGGGTGCACCTGCAGGAGATGAAGAGGGGCGTATGAAGCCCTTGGCTAGATTTTCATCTATGTAATCCTTTAAAGCCTTTAGCTCGGGCCCCGCCAGGGGGTAGATCTTACCAAAAGGTATCTCTGCTCCAGGCAATAATTCAATTGGACAATCATATGGACGGTGAGGAGGAAGCTGGTCAGCGTTCTTCTTGTCACATAAATCCACATAGTCCTGGTATACAGCTGGTAGTTCAGGGACTGACATGATTCCTTTAGGAACAGAGCAAGCTGAAACTTTTGGACTCATCTGTTTCTCTGGAAAGTGTAATTCCTTAGTCTCCCAGTTAATGGTAGGATTCTGAGCCTGCAGCCATGGTAGCCCTAGAATAATGGGAAAGTGGGGAGAAGAGATAAGCATAAAGGACAGTTTCTCTTGATGATCTTTATCCATAAGAACCCTCAAAGGCTCTGTTTCCTGATCCACTGGTCCAAAGGTCAGCAGGGAGCCATCCACAGTTTCCATCTGTACTGGAGTAGCCTTCTTCACTGAACGTATTCCCTGTTTCAGAGCAAAGGAGACATCCATAAAATTTCCACTTGCCCCTGAGTCGATCATAGCAGAGCTAGACACCCAAGCTGAGTCAACCCAGAGTTTGATGGAAAGAAAGCAATGAGAATTGTTTTTCTTACAACTCAGCTGGGACACCGCTGAGGAAACTTGAAAAATGGCAGCGTTTACACAGTCAACGTCCTCAGAGGTAACGGAGTTTAAGTCCGAGAAATCAAGATCTGTTGCTGCAGATCTCTCTGGAGCCTGAGGCTCGGACCTGACAGATCCCCTCTCGCAACACTCACAATGAATGAGTGCTGCAGTAGTCTTACGAGAACGGCTGGGGCAGTTTATAATGAAGTGCCCTGACTTACCACAATAGAAACATAGATTCTCCTTAAAACGATGTTCCTTGCGTGCATCACTAACCCGTCGTTGTAAAGAGTCTACCTGCATGGGTTCAGGTTCAGGTTCCCGTGTAATCCTACTCAAAGGTTCCTTAGCTGGAGAGGAAGGTAGGAAAAGGTTAGTACGATTGCTTTCGAACCATCTCTCTTGCCTGCGTTCAGTCAGACGAGTATCAATACGGATGCAGTAGTTAATAAAGTCACCTAACGCAGTGGGAGGGTCGGCACGAGCAAGTTCATCCTTAATCAGTGGAGATAACCCCTTTCGAAAAATAGATTTTTTGGCGGAACTGTCCCAGGTGGTATCAAGGGCCCATCTCCTGAAATCCAAGGCATATTCAGCTACCGAGTGCTTACCTTGGCGCAAAGCTAACATGGCTGCTTCAGCTGTTGCACCTCGATTGGGGTCATCAAACACCTGCCCCATGGCTGAAATAAAATCATCAAGGTGATTCAAACAATCATCCTCAGTCTCAATCAGAGGGTTTGCCCACATTAAAGCCTTGTTGGTAAGCAACATAATTATAGTAAGCACCTTAGATCGTTCAGTGGGAAATTGTGAAGCATGTGCAGAAAAAAAAAGATTGCATTGATTAATAAATCCCCTGAATTTCTCACGTTCACCGCCAAAACGAAAAGGGGGCAACTTGGGAATCCCAGCACTCGGGGCTACGGCAGGAGCCTGGACTCGCCCCTCTAGAACCTCAATCCTGGCTCGCAAATCCTGGGTAGTCTGTCCAACCACTTGCAAATTGTGATTATTGAGGTCCTGTAGATTTGTAAAACGGGTCTTTATATTCTGCAAATCTGCAAGGATATTATCAGTCACTCCGCAAAGTTCCTTTATGCGGGCCTCCATTTTCCAGATCTTTTAAGACAGGATTACTGGAAGAAGAGGAGAGAAAAAAAACAATAGTGTTCACCTGTGGCAACACTGCAGAGAGAAAAAAAAATTAAGGGAACTGCTCACCTGGAATGGTTGTGAGAAGTCACAACCACTATCATCACAGAAAGTTTCAACCAGACATCTGATATCCAGAGTTACAGCAGACAAAAAAGAGAAAAGAAAGGAAAAAAAAAAAACAATAGTGTTTACCTGTGGTAACACTGCAAAAAGAAAAAACTTAAGGGAATTGCTCACCTGGAATGGTTGTGAGAAGTCACAACCACTGTCATCACAGAAAGTACAACCGGACGTCTGATATCCACAGTACAGCAGACACAGCCTTCCAGACCCAGCAGACACTAACGTTTTGGCTTCAGAATCTTGTAATGTATGTAGTACAGTTCATATAGCGTCTTGTGCTTGGGTGCGATGAAAACACAGGAGTCACAGGTTTGATATAGAAAAGTCCTGTATTACTTCATACAAGTTGGCAGAAATAGTCACACAGTTTGCAGACACAGAAACAGGAGACACAGCAGGCCAGAGTAATCCAAGCTCAGCAATCACTCTCCAATACAGATTCAGGATCTTCTTCTCTGTTACCGTAAGTCCATGCAAACGTGGGTCTTTCAAAGAGCAGGGTTCAGAGTCCACAAGTGCTTCAGAGTTCCTCAGTAGGAATAGCTGGAGTACAAGGTCCAAGGCTTACAGGAGTCAAGTCACAGGTTCACTGCAGGCTAGATTCTGAAGCACTGATTGCTCAGCTGTGGCTGCTTAAGAAGCAAAGGAGAGAATCAGGGCGGGAACATGCAAGCTGGAAACTCCATTTTGACTGAGGGCAAGATAGCTGCAGCAAGACAGAAAGTAAAATGGCTGACGAACAAACTGAGTTTCAGGAATATATACATAGAACCTTACAAAACAACAGTGGCTGAACTAAACTGAGAGGAGCACAAGCCCCCGAAGGGGACCCGGCAGACCCCCACAGAAGTGCAGGACAAAATGCAAAAAACAAGCACAAAAAACTAAAAGAAGAAAATGTCTTATCTGTTAGCAGAAGATGCAGGCACGAAACAGCAAGCTACAAAGTGAACAGGAATCAAAGATGAGACCAGAACAATTGATCACCGGCAACCCTGATGGGAGGGAACCTCCCTTATATAAGACCAGTCAGTAACACCTGATCTCCAATCTTCACAATCTT
>JARQOD010000003.1:75298850-75348027 GCA_033576555.1 Oophaga sylvatica | reverse complement strand
TTGACGTACCTCCGGCACAGCTTCTCACGGTAGATGAACAACCGCTTCTCTCATTCCACAGCTGCCTTGCTTGTAGAGGCGCATCCTTCTCCAAGGAGGAACCTTCTCGTCTTATCAGCTCCTTGATTCGGCTGACAACTGGATCGCTGTCCTGAGTCTCCTTCCAGCTGTGGTGAGGTAGAGGATTTAACGTCTTACCACACGATCTCCTGCTGGCTTGTTGCTCATGGATCATCCCATTCCTGTGAAAGGCAGGTAGTTCGATCTCTTCCAGATCATCCACTTCTTCTTCTGTGTCCGATTCAGGAGGCATCATGGATAGGGCATCAGCGTTGGCATTTTTGCGGCCTGCTCGGTACTTGATTGTGAATTGGTAGTTTGACAGTCGAGCCATCCATCGTTGTTCCATGGCTCCCAGCTTAGCTGTTTCAAGATGCGTCAAGGGTTGTTATCGGTGTAGGCAGTGAACTTGCTGGAGGCTAGATAGTGCTTAAACCTCTCCGTGATGGCCCAGACCAGTGCCAGGAACTCCAACTTGAAGCTGCTACAGTTCTCTGGGTTTCTCTCGGTCGGGCGGAGCTTCCTGCTTGCGTAGGCGATGACTTTCTCCAGGCCATTTTGCTTCTGACTGAGGACTGCTCCCAATCCTTCATTGCTGGCATCAGTATACAGCAGGAACGGCTGGCTGTAGTCAGGGTAAGCTAGGATCTCATCGCCTGTCAGGATCTCCTTCATTTCCTTAAATGCTTCTGCCTGTTCTTTACCCCAATGGAATGGAGAATTCCTTCTCTTGAGGGACTGTCCCACCAGGAGGTCTTGCAGAGGCGCTGCTTTCTTGGTGTAGTCCTTCACAAACCTCCGGTAGTACCCTGTCAGTCCCAGAACTGTCGCACCTCCTTGAGATTTTTCGGCTCCGGCCATTTCTGGATGGCGGTGATCTTCTCAGGGTCTAGCGCTACCCCTTCTGAGCTGACAATATGTCCCAGATACTGTACCTTCTGTTTGAGCAGATGGCATTTTGAAGGCTTCAGTTTCATCCCATATTTAGACAGTGACTCGAACACCTCCGCCAGGTGCTTCATGTGATCTTCATACGTTTTGGAGTACACGATGACGTCGTCCAGGTACAGCAACACAGTTTCAAAGTTGAGATGTCCCAGGCAGCTCTCCATCACTCTCTGGAACGTTCCAGGGGCACTGCTGAGTCCAAACGGCATTCTGTCAAACTCACAGAGTCCCATCGGGGTGGTGAAAGCCGTCTTCTCCCGATCCTCCTCAGCCACAGCTACTTGCCAGTATCCACTAGTGAGGTCAAGGGTGGAAAAGTAGTTAGCAGTTTTTAAGGCAGCTAAGGATTCCTCAATGCGTGGTAAAGGGTATGCATCCTTATGTGTAATGCGATTTACCTGTCTGTAATCTACACACATTCTCATGCTCCCATCCTTTTTCCTAACTAGGACTAGAGGTGCTGCCCAGGGACTACAACTATCCCTTATCACCCCTGCTTCCTTCATATCACGCAACATTTCCTTGGCTTTCTGGTAGTGTGCTGGAGGTATAGGCCTGTACCGTTCTTTAATGGGAGGATCATTGCCTGTGGGGATGTGATGTTGAACCCCTTTAATTTTCCCAAAGTCGAGTGGGTGTTTGCTGAATACCTGTGCATACTCCTGAACTACTCGGTATACTCCTTGTTTCTGGTGGGCTGGAGTGGTGTCTGTCCCGACATGGAGCTGTTGACACCAATCCTCCACCTGGGTGGTCGGACCTTTATCCTCCACTGGTTGTGGGGAGGTTAAGGGCTCCGTTGGGTGAATGGAGTTATTATCCACAGCATGTAACTTAGCAACAGTGGCATAACGTGGTAATTTGACTTCATCCTCTCCCCAGTTGAGAAGACGCACGGGCACCCTCCCATTATGTACCTCCACTACCCCTCTGGCAGTCAAGAGTGTAGGTCTGTGCTCTGAACAATGGAGCTCTACTACTGCTTGGTAGTTCCGTCCTTTCAGACCTATTGCTGCTCTACACCAAATAAGCATTTCACTCATTGGGGTATCACAATGGGATTCGGGTCTGTTACCCGTACATTACCAATCTCACCACCGTCAGTTTCACTTGCTGCTGGCACATCAGGGTCCGAATCTCCTTCCGGATCACTCCCTTTTGCTTTGGTCTGGCAATTTCGGCGAGCTGTTGGAGTAAAAACACAACCTCCTCAAAACAGTTACTAATAATGTTAGTGCCTAAAACCACATTCAACCCATTTTCCTCATTAACAGTCTTTACTACAAGAAGTCCCTGGTTCTTTAGCTCCACTCTCCCCACCTTTACGTCTACGTTTTTAGCCCCCAGTAAGTCAAGAGGGAGGCCATTAGAGGCATATACGGCAAAGTCAGGGTTTGGGGTTGGAGACCGTCATTGGACCAGTACTTATTGTAGAGAACATCAGGTATGACGGTTACCTGAGATCCAGTGTCCAGCAGGGCAGGGATGGCGATCCCGTCCAATATGATGGACAGGTAAGGTCTTCCTCCCACAAACCTGCGGTTCCAGTCTGAGGGGCCTGAAGAGTCTATTCCTGGGTGTTGGCCCTCGGACCCAGGATTTGCTAGTTTAAAGGACACCGACGTGCTGGGTGACCTTCTCTGTGGTAGCGGTAACAGATGATCTCTCGGCGGAGATGATGCTGGTCGCGGGTCCTTCCTGGGGGTGGCATTGTCCTCCTCCTGTGGGGCGACGTCCTCCCTCTTCTCCGGCGCATCCAAGGGACATCCTCTGGGCAGTCAGCTAGCAGGATCTTTCCTTCTTCCTCCGTCGACAGTTGCAGGGCACTCATTACAGTGGCCAGGTGTTTGGTCAGCTGGCGCACTTCTGAGCGCAGACAGTCCAGCTCAGTAGGGGGCGCCACCTGCGTTTTGGCTTCCGCAACCAGTGGGGAAAAGGTGGATGCTGCTGGCTGTAGGGTGGCTTCACTCAGGTGACACTGGGTTGCCATCCCGGGTGTTTCCAGGGGATGCAGTCCTTTTATAGCCATGTCCTTAAGAGCATCAAAGGTAGCATCAGGATGATCCAAGGACCACCAATGCACAGTCCGGCTTTCAGCTTGGGACTTTAATCCCCGTACAAATTGTTCTTTTAACATTTTATTTTCGTTGGAGACACTCATGGGGTTAACTTGTTTGAGTGCTCGCAGGGCCCCCTGTAGTCGGCAGGCATAGTCCCTAATGCTGTCATCTGTTTTCTGGGAGCATTGGTAAAACATCATCCGGAGATCTGTTTCAGTGCGGTCCTCAAAGATAGTCTGTAGCTTTAAGAAAATTGTAAGCACTGATTCCTGGTCTGCAGCTGTCCAAGTCTCTACTTCTCTCTCTGCAGCACCAGTTAATTGTCCCACTACTACTGCAGCTCGCTGCTTTTCTGTCATAGGGTACATGTCCATTATGCTGCATATTTTCCTCTTGAACCCTGACAGGGTGTCCGGCTTGCCGCTGTACTGAGGGAGCCACTTCGCTCCAGGCATGTATGGCAGCGTTAGCGGTACTATTGGGGCCACAGGACCAGGTGAGGGGCCAGCATTCACAGCCTGTGCGGCAGCGCCAAGGGGTGAGTCATTAAGGCCGTCGGCCTGGGCCGCGTTGTCGGCTGGCTGCTGCGACATGTCTGCGCCCCCCTAGTTAATCGTAGCCTACCTGCTCTGAAGGCTGCAGCTCCGCAGGCACAGTGATGTGTAAAAGGACCTGCGTCGCTGGCGCTCTGACGTCAGAGCGTTCACTGTAGCTCTTCACAGGACCTGCCGCCGCGTCAGCGTTGGGGGCGTGTCCAGGACTCAGCGCGCTTTTGCAGGTACGCCCTCTAGTTTTCGCGCCGTGGCGCTGTAAATGGCGGGCAATGGCGGGCAAATGGCGGGAAATCTTCACCACATACAAAACACAGTCTTTAGGCACACAGTACCCCGGTGGCAACGGGCACAAATTACTCCGTTGCTGCAGGGCACGAAATCCTGTTCGTGACGCCAAGTTAAGATGAGTCGCACAACACCAGGGTTATGGGGTACTCGGCACCGAGCCCGTTGAAGTCTATGGGGAATGTCACGGGTAGCACAGCTCGGTCCGTGGCCCTGGACGCTCACTGTAATGTGGGATAATTACAGGTGACTTGAATAATGATATGGGGATTCGTGACGCCACTTGTGGTGCCTGGTCAGGATGACCAGCGCTGCTATGCAGATCCACTGGAGGGTTAATATTGGGCAGCTAGGTGTTAAGCCTTCCACAAGTAAGGCTGAATGGTCCTCCAGGGCAGATAGATATGCAAAGGTGCAGGACAGACGGGGACCCGGCAGTCAGAGATAATAAGGGAGACACACACATAAGTCACTTTGGTACCTTTACTGTAGGTGTTGCAGGTACTCCCCGGAGCACTTTAGGGTGAAGGATGCACATCGAGATTCCTCCACTGGTAGGTGTGTGGCCTCCTATCTTTTGCCTTTATGTGATAAAGTCCTGACCTGCCTGTAGCTAGGTCTAACTTGGTCTCCGTCTTGCACCTGACTGATCTTGTGATTGGACCTTCTCCTGAAGCACACAGTCTTTATTTGCAGGGCCCTGCTAGACTCCGTTCTTCTGATCCAGCTACGTATCAGCTCTGTGGTACTCCTGGGACTTGTAGTCCTCCAGGAACTCCGGTGTTCTCCTAATGGGTCGTGGAGATCCCTATAGGCTCAGACTCTGGTGTCCGGTGATACTTGCTGAGATGAGCTATTAAGGCTCCACTGTCTCATAAACTTTTCCACTTGCCTTCGGCCTACCTAGATCTTCACACGATCACACACGCTGGCAGTTGGTGGGCTGCCTCTTCGCCGCTCTTTTAGCGTCGGCACGCTTTCCACTGAGCTACACTTCTAAATTCAGCTCTGATTAGGCTGGAGTGATGTCTCTGTGTCACTCTTACTAGACTCCACTTGCAGACTGAGCTCTCTAAGCAGACTGAGCTCTCTGAGCAGACTCCATAGCAATGGCTGCTCTGCTCTCCCTCTGAGCTCTCTGACTGAACTAGATGTTTCCTGTGTAACTGTCTTTTTATATGTCTTACACAGCTCCCTCTGGTGGTCTCTGGGATAGCTGTACGTGTGTGTGTGTATAATGACCTCTAGTGGGATCTTCCTTCAGTGCACCCTTCTGGAAGATATGGATTCAGTCACAGCTGGGCTCCACAACACATAACAGGGCACAGCTTAGACTGCTCTCAGTTTGTACTGCTCTATAAAGTAACAGAGTCAGGCACTTTGCACTCTGTTCACGAGTGACATTTAACTCGGTGTGTTTACAATGCTTGCTCGCAGGTTCGATCCGCCATTGGCTACTAGCTGCAATTTCTCCATCACCGCACGGTGGACCCCGGGTTGCGATCGCACCTTATCATAATTCATATTTGGTACGATCCACAAACCCTAACACTGAGAACATACACGCATGTTCACATTGGCCATAAAGCATACAAATCCTACAAGAAGCAAAATGAACATAAATCCTACTGTAACTAGGGATGAGCGATACGATACTGCAAATATCGGGTATCGGCCGATATTAGCTGTATCGGACTTTCGATTCCGAGTTCCGATATTGTCGTCTTATCAGATACCGGAATCGGAATTGTCACTGTCACTGTCAGTGTCCGTCGGTCGGGTCTGTCAGCAGTCAGCGGCACTTACCTGGCAGAAGATCTCTGGCGGTCACGGCCTGGACTGCTTGATGGCCGCCATCATCTTTCCCCGGCAGTCACATGCAGTTTCTCGCGATAACTGCAGTGACTGCTGGGTAATCCCGGCCGTAAAGCAGTCAGTCCGATGACGTCACCGCCGGGGAAGCAGGTAATCAGCTGTGCTGCGTCGCGATGACAGGCTCTGCCTGTCATTGTGATGTAGCAGAGCTGGATCGTCGTGGGACTGTCGTTACTATGGACTGCGTCGGACAGGTGGTATACTGTTGGTTTGTTTTTTTTTCCTTTTTTTACAGAGATCGATGGCGTCGCAGGAATGAGAGTATAATAAAAGAAATGAAAACTGTGTTGTCTCTTTTATTTCATTAAAAGACTTTTTTCTTGCTTTGTCTTTTTTTTATACATTTAAAAACTTTGGGATTAATAATGGATCGGTGTCTTATTGACGCCTATCCATTATTAACTGGGCTTATTGTCACCGTGCAATCAACGGTGACATTAACCCCTTATTACCCCACTTGCCACCGCTACAGGGCAGTGGGAAGAGCCGGGTAAAGTGCCACAATTGGCATATCTTTTGATGCGCCAAATGTGGGGCTGCTGTAGCCTGGTATTATCAGGCTGTTGAGGGCCAAAATCCATGGGCCTTGACAGTCTTTTAATACCAGGCCGCAGCAGTCTGCATTTTACTTGGCTGGTTAACAAAAATAGGGGGACCCCTACGCCGTTTTTTTTTCGAGGGGATCCCCTATTTTTGTTAACCAGCCAAGCTAAGCAGACTGCTGTGGCCTGGTATTATCAGGCTGGCAAGGTCCATGGTTCTTGGCTCCTTAACAGCCTGAAAATCCAGGCCTCAGCGGTCTGCTTCATCTGGCTGGTTAACAAAAATAGGGGGACCCCACGCAAATTTTTTTTCGAGGGATCCCCTATTTTTGTTAATCAGCCAAGATATGCAGACTGCTGTGGCCTGGTATTATCAGGCTGGCAAGGTCCATGTTCTTGGCTCCTTAACAGCCTGAAAATCCAGGCCTCAGCGGTCTGCTTCATCTGGCTGGTTAACAAAAATAGGGGGACCCCACGCAAATTTTTTTCGAGGGGATCCCCTATTTTTGTTAATCAGCCAAGATATGCAGACTGCTGTGGCCTGGTATTATCAGGCTGGCAAGGTCCATGGTTCTTGGCTCCTTAACAGCCTGAAAATCCAGGCCTCAGCGGTCTGCTTCATCTGGCTGGTTAACAAAAATAGGGGGGACCCCACGCCAATTTTTTTCGAGGGGATCCCCTATTTTTGTTAATCAGCCAAGATATGCAGACTGCTGTGGCCTGGTATTATCAGGCTGGCAAGGTCCATGGTTCTTGGCTCCTTAACAGCCTGAAAATCCAGGCCTCAGCGGTCTGCTTCATCTGGCTGGTTAACAAAAATAGGGGGGACCCCACGCCAATTTTTTTCGAGGGGATCCCCTATTTTTGTTAACCAGCAAAGATAAGCAGACTGCTGTGGCCTGGTATTATCAGGCTGGCAAGCAGGTCGGACTGAGCCACCGGGACACCGGAGAAACCTCCGGTGGGCCCCAGCTCCTGCGTGGTGGGCCCTGATTTGAAAGGATAGGTCGCGGGGCAGAGGGGGCGGTGGCCCGGGCGCGCTCTGAGGGGGCCCACCCGGAGCTACGCTACAGTAACTGTATGGCGTGCAGAGCCGGTCAGTTACATTCTGCGAGAGCAGGGAGAATCGATCTTCCTGCTCTCCCGACCCAGAAGCTATGGGGCCTGAACAGGCGTTGGGGGGGCCCGGTGCCAGCAGTGGGCCCCCACCCGTCATCGGAGGGTCAGCTGTATCGGCATCCAGCCGATACAGCTGACCGCATAGAGAGAGAAGGAGCGAGCGCTCCTTCTCTCCCATAATCCCCCTCTCAGCTCTGACAGCGGGGCGATGACATCACCTGCCGGCGCCCGCTGTCAGACGCTGAGAGGGAGAACAGTGAGCAGCACAGGAGCCGGGAGGTGAGTATTTTTTTTTATTTTTTAATGGGGGTGCATTATACTACAGAGGCTGTATATGGGGGGTGCATTATACTACAGAGGCTGTATATGGGGGCTGCATTATACTACAGAGGCTCCATATTGGGGTGCATTATACTACAGAGACTCCCTATGGGGATGCATTATACTACAGAGGCTGCCTATGGGGTGCATTATAATATAGCGGCTGCTATGGTGGTGCATTATATTATAGACTCTGCCTATGGGGGTTTATTATAATATAGAGGCTGCCTATGGGGGTGCATTATACTATATTGAGGACTATCTGGTGTATTATGCTGTATGGATGCTATCTAGGGGCCATCATACAGTGTTGGACCCATTAAATAGTTTGGGGACATTAAGGGGTCAGTATATATCCAGTGAGGGGCATTATTCTGTGTATAGGGGAGATGTACAGGGGGAGACTTGGGACATTATTAAATGTAAAGTGGACACTTATTGTTATAGGGGAACTCGGGTTACTGTGACTGTCAAAGGGGCACACAGGGCATTATTACAGTCTAGGGGACAAAATGTGGTCACTGTTTTCTAGGGCACTTGCACCCGGCATTACTATATTCTAGAGGGGTGCTTTAAAATTTAGAGGTCACACAGAACCACACAGCAGGTGCAGTAATAGGGACACATACGGCAGCAGCGCAGCTCAGTATTGGGGTATCAGTGCAGTAATAGGGACACATACGGCAGCAGCGGCTCAGTATTGGGGTATCAGGTGCAGTAATAGGGACACATATGGCAGCAGCGGCTCAGTATTTACAGGTGCCCGCTAGTGGGTATCAGGTGCAGAAATAGGGACACATATGGCAGCAGCGGCTCAGTATTGGGGTATCAGCAGGATGAGGAGTTTGTGCAGGTTGAGAATAGTCCAATTGGTGACCAAGACAGTGCTAAAAATATGAGAAGTGAAATGTGTCTTTGTTGTAATCTCTGCAGTCGAGTCCTGGCTGGAGAAGTCGTCATGTCGGTCTGGGCCAGATGGAAAAGAAATGAAAAGTGAACAATTCCATTAGAAAGAACATCAGCGGTAAGTCATTATCTGTACCTGTGCTGTAATCTATTATATGTTCTGTAGGACTGGTATTATTTACCACAGACCATATGGCGGTAATATCAAATTGGTCTTTTTATATATAGATTATTTTTGGCAACAGCGCGGTCATTTGCTGAGTTCTCTGATTAGGGGCCCACTCAGAAGTTTCGCCCCCACTAAACCAAAACCCTAGCTACGCCTCTGGCTCTCTCTCTAGTCTTTCTTTCTCTCTCTAGTCTTTCTCGCTCTCTGTTCTTTCTTCTCGCTCTCTGTTCTTTTTTCTCTCTATTCTTTCTTTCTCTCTCTCTTTTCTTTCTTTCCTCTCTTTCTTTCTCTGTTTGTTCTTTCTCTCTCGCTGCTCTTTCTTTCTTTTCCTCAGTACCAGCCACTGTGCCCTCATTACCAGTCAGTGTGATCAGCAGTGCTAAATGGGTACGCTTGGGGCCGGATATGGGTGTGATTAGCTGTTAAATGGGTGTGGTCGGGGCGTGGCCTAAAATTTGCAGCGACGCCCTACGCGCGCCGCAGCCTTTAACCCTCTTTCCTGTCTTCAAAATTTGGGAGGTATGCTGTATGACCTCACTACAACTTCTGGCCATGCTCCTGATGAGCGCGACGGATGGTCTCCTGAGGGATCTCCTCCCACACCTGGACTAAAGCATCCACCAACTCCTGGACAGTCTGTGGTGCAACGTGGCATGGCCTAAAATTTGCTGCAGCAGGCACAGCGTGCCACAGCCTTTGTCCCTCTTTCCCTTCTTCAAAGGTTGGGAAGTATGATGGTGGGCCCCAAGAATATTTTTCTCTGGTGGGCCCAAGGTACTCCAGTCCGACGCTGCTGGCAAGGTCCATGGATATTGGCTCCTTAACAGCCTTAAATACCATGCCTCAGCAGCAGGGGCGTACATAGAAATCATGGGGCCCCATAGCAAAAGTCTGAATGGGCCCCCCCCAAAAAAAAAAAACCCAGAGCCATTGTAAATGTAAAGTGCCAGCACAGTGAGGGGACACATTAAACAAAAAAATGTATTATGCCCCCATAGATTGTGCCCCCATAGATGCTCCATAGTATAGGCCCTTATGCTGCCGCAGCTGCTGCAACCAAAAAAAAAAAAAAGACATACTCACCTTTCGTCGCTGGGGGCCAGGTGCCGGTGTCCTGAGCAGGGGGTGACACCAGGTGCCGATGTCACCGCTCGCTCAGGGCCCCGGCACCTGAGATATTTACCTGTCCTCTCTCCACTGCTGAGTGCCGCTGTCTTCGGGGTCCTCCAGCAGTGAATGATGAGGCAGAGGGCGCGGCGCGCACTAACGACGTCATCGGCCCTCTGACCTGAACATTGCAGCAAGAGGACGCGAGCAACGGTGGAACGGGACAGGTAAATATCCCTTATACTCACCCTTCCGCCGGCGCGGTCTGTGCAGCCCCTGCTCTTCTCCCACGGTCTCCGCCGCCAGTGTTCAGCGGTCACGCGGGACAGCTCATTAAAGTCATGAATATGTGCGTATTCATGACTGTAATGAGCGGTACCACCTGACCGCTGAACACAGGCGTCGGAGACCGTGGGAGAAGAGCAGGGGCTGCAGAGACCGCACCAGGAGGGGTGAGTATATAGAAGAGCTGCGCTCCCCCTCCCCCGCCGACCCCCTGGTAGTACTGTGTCAGCACAGCTACCCGACCGTCGAGGGCCCTCTCACCTGTCCGGGCCCCATAGCAGCTGCTTGGTCTGCTTCATTCACGGTACGCCACTGCTCAGCAGTCTGCTTCTTCAGGCTGGTTAACAAAAATAGGGGGACCCGACGCCATTTTTTTTTCGAAGGGAACCCCTATTTTTGTTAATCAGTTCCCTCTGACGTCACTGATTGTGTGCCTGGCTGACCTGAAGTGAAAGTGGAAAGCAATCAATTAAGCTTTCCACTTCCTCTCCTGTCAGCCAGGAGAGGAACTCATTCATTTGGGGGTTTACTGTGAGGCTGCAGCATTAGCTGCGGTCCCTGCAGTAAACATTAACCCTTTCTGAAGGATTACACCGTGGGACCTGACTGTGCATGGGATAGGTAAGAATAATTTTGCTTTTTTATTTTATTTTTATTACAGGAAATGGTTTTTGCAGTCAAATAAAAGATGGTCAAAAACATGTGTCTTTATTTCATTAAAATGATTTTTAATTAAAGTGTGTGTGTTTTATTTTTATTTCATGCAATAGGATTAATAATTGATAGTTGTCTAATTGACAGCTCTCAATTATTAACCTGGCTTAAGGTCACCTTTCAATTGCAAGGTGGCTTTAACCCCATATTAACCCATTCGCCACCGCTACAGGGCAATGGGAATAGACGGGCAAAGTGCCAGAAAGGGCGAATCTAATTATAGATTTGTCTTTTCTGGGGTGTCTGGGGGCAGATGTTAGTAGCCAGGGGGGGCCAAAAATAATGGTCCCTCTCTGGGCTATTATTATCTGCCCCCATTCGCTGGCTTTGTCTGTCTGGTTGCGAAAATAGGGCGGGAGCCCACGCATTTTTTTTAAACAATTTTACACCTCATATATATATATATATACATGTCATTGAATTTGTGACACATATATATATATATTTATATTTATAGTTCATACACTTCTACATAGTATAATAGCCGCTAATTAAATTGCCGCTTTTGTGAAAATGCAGAACCCGACATGAAATGACACTTGGTGTACATAGGGTTAACCATGTCTTTTCATGTCCTTTGCTATCTGATTTGCACAAACAATTACATCAGTCTATGTGTGCAAAATTTCACACCTGTAGGGTTAATTAAAGGTGTAAATTCGTAGCAAAAAAGTCCGTTTTTTTTACAACGAATTTACACCTTTAATTAACCCCTACAGGTGTGAAATTTTGCACACATAGACTGATGTAATTGTTTGTGCAAATCAGATAGCAAACGACATGAAAAGACATGGTTAACCCTATGTACACCAAGTGTCATTTCATGTCGGGTGCTTCTGTCTTTTCACAGAAGCCGGCTTTACCCGGCAATTGAATCAGAGGCTATTTTACTATGTAGAAGTGTATAAACTATACATATATGTATATATATGTCACAATGACATGTATATATATATGTAGTGTTGAGCGATACGATACCGCAAGTATCGGGTATCGGCCGATATTAGCTCTATCGGACTTTCGATACTTAGTTCCGATATTTTCGTCTTATCGGATACCGGAATCGGATTTGTCACTGTCACTGTCAGTGTCCGTCGGTCGGGTCTGTAGGAGTCAGCGGCACTTACCTGGCAGAAGATCTCCGGCGGTCCGGGCTGGACTGCTTGATGGCCGCCATCATCTTTCCCCGGCGGTCACATGCAGTTTCTCGCGATAACTGCAGTGACTGCTGGGTAATCCCTGCCGTAAAGCAGTCAGTCCGATGACGTCACCGCCGGGGAAGCAGGTAATCAGCTGTGCTGCATCGCGATGACAGGCTCTGCCTGTCATTGCGATGTAGCAGAGCTGGATCGTCGTGGGACACTCGTTACTATGGACTGCGTCGGACAGGTGGTATACTGTTGTTTGTTTTTTTTTCTTTTTTTACAGGAGATCGATGGTGTCGCAGGAATGAGAGTATAATAAAATTAATGAAAACTGTGTTGTCTCTTTTATTTCATTAAAATACTTTTTTCTTGCTGTGTCTTTTTTTTTATACATTTAAAAACTTTGGGATTAATAATGGATCGGTGTCTTATTGACACCTCTCCATTATTAACCGGGCTTATTCTCACCGTGCAATCAACGGTGACATTAACCCCTTATTACCCCACTTGCCACCGCTACAGGGCAGTGGGAAGAGCCGGGTAAAGTGCCACAATTGGCACATCTTTTGATGCGCCAAATGTGGGGCTGCTGTAGCCTGGTATTATCAGGCTGTTGAGGGCCAAAATCCATGGGCCTTGACAGTCTTTTAATACCAGGCCGCAGCAGTCTGCATTTTACTTGGCTGGTTAACAAAAATAGGGGGACCCCTACGCCGTTTTTTTTTTCGAGGGATCCCCTATTTTGTTAACCAGCCAAGATATGCAGACTGCTGTGGCCTGGTATTATCAGGCTGGCAAGGTCCAGGGATATTGGATCCTTACCAGCCTGAAAAACCAGGCCTCAGCAGTCTGCTTCATCTGGCTGGTTAACAAAAATAGGGGGGACCCCACGCCAAATTTTTTTTCGAGGGGATCCCCTATTTTTGTTAACCAGCCAAGATATGCAGACTGCTGTGGCCTGGTATTATCAGGCTGGCAAGCAGGGTCGGACTGAGGCACCGGGACAACCGGAGAAACCTACGGTGGGCCCCAGCTCCTGCGTGGTGGGCCCTGATTTGAAAGGATAGGTTGCGGGGCAGAGGGGGCGGTGGCCCCGGGGCCCGCGCTCTGAGGGGGCCCACCCGGAGCTACGATACAGTTACATTCTGCGCAGAGCAGGGAGAATCGCTCTCCCTGCTCTGCCGCCCGGAAGCTATGGGCCTGAACAGGCGTTGGGGGGGCCCGGTGCCAGCAGTGGCCCCCCACCCGTCATCGGAGGGTCAGCTGTATCGGCATCCAGCCGATAAAGCTGACCGCATGGAGAGAGAAGGAGCGAGCGCTCCTTCTCTCCCATAATCCCCCTCTCAGCGTATGACAGCGGGCGCAATAACATCACCTGCCGGCGCCCGCTGTCAGACGCTGAGAGGGAGAACAGTGAGCAGCACAGGAGCCGGGAGGTGAGTTTTTTTTTGATTTTTTTTTTAATGGGGGTGCAGTCGAGTCCTGGCTGGAGAAGTCGTCATGTCGGTGTGGGCCAGATGGAAAAGACATGAAAAGTGAACAATTCCATTAGAAAGAACATCAGCGGTAAGTCATTATCTGTACCTGTGCTGTAATCTATTATATGTTCTGTAGGACTGGTATTATTTAACACAGACCTTATGGCGGTAATATCAATATTGGTCTTTTTATATATAGATTATTTTGGCCAACAGCGCGGTCATTTGCTGAGGTTCTCTGATGATGGGCCCACTCAGAAGTTTTGCCCCCACTAAACCAAAACCCTAGCTACGCCTATGGCTCTCTCTCTAGTCTTTCTTTCTCGCTCTCTGTTCTTTCCTTCTCGCTCTCTGTTCTTTTTTCTCTCTGTTCTTTCTTTCTCTCTCTTTTCTTTCTTTCCTCTCTTTCTTTCTCTGTTTGTTCTTTCTCTCTCGCTGCTCTTTCTTTCTTTTCCTCAGTACCAGCCACTGTGCCCTCATTACCAGTCAGTGTGATCAGCAGTGCTAAATGGTTACGCTTGGGGCGAGGATATGGGTGTGATTAGCTGTGAAATGGGTGTTGTCGGGGCGTGGCCTAAAATTTTCAGCGGCGCGCAACACGCGCCGCAGCCTTTAATCCTCTTTCCTGTCTTCCAAATTTGGGAGGTATGCTGTATGACCTCCCTACAACTTCTGGCCATGCTCCTGATGAGCGCGACGGATGGTCTCGTGAGGGATCTCCTCCCACACCTGGACTAAAGCATCCACCAACTCCTGGACAGTCTGTGGTGCAACGTGGCATGGCCTAAAATTTGCTGCAGCAGGCACAGCGTGCCACAGCCTTTGTCCCTCTTTCCCTTCTTCAAAGGTTGGGAAGTATGATGGTGGGCCCCAAGAATAATTTTTCTCTGGTGGGCCCAAGGTACTCCAGTCCGACGCTGCTGGCAAGGTCCATGGATATTGGCTCCTTAACAGCCTTAAATACCATGCCTCAGCAGCAGGGGCGTACATATAAATCATGGGGCCCCATAGCAAAAGTCTGAATGTTCCCCACCCCCCCAAAAAAAAAACCCAGAGGCATTGTAAATGTAAAGTGCCAGCACAGTGAGGGAAGTTGAGTCGCACAGAGACAGGGGTTTTGGTGGTACTCGGCACCGATCACGTCGACTTCTATGGGGATGTCACGAGTAGCACAGCTCGGTCCGTGACCTGGGCGATCACTGGAATGTGGGATATTTCCAGGGGATGATAGAATGTTCGTGTAGTTTGTCGTGACGCCACCTGTAGTACCTGGTCAGGGTGTCCAGCGCTGCTGTGCAGGTCCTCTGGAAGGATGGTGTAGTGCAGGTAGGTGAAAAGTCTTCTACAGGTAACACGCTATCCTTCCAGGGCAGATAGATGTGAGATAGAGCAATGGTGCAAAGTGATGTAGCAGAGTGGACTATGCGACGTAGTAAGAAAGCAGGAAACACTTCAAGTTAAACGTTGCATAATAAAATTTTAATAATAACATTACAAAAGTGCAAATGGCTTATATTATGTGACATGTTTTGTTACTGTTCATACCCTTGATATGTGTTATACATGTGTGTTAATAAATACATATTCAACAAAAGTGCAAATAGCATTAGTGCCGAAGTTCGTGGAGACTTCTTAGGACTACAACCCCACCGGGGTAACTTCACAGTGTCCTTTACTTGTGCTTGTGGAGGACCCGCTCCAAACCTCCAACTGTGGTCTTGGGTGGGCTGCAAGACTTTCCTTGAGCAGACCTCACTTTCGGCCACACCAAACGGGTTTTTAGTTTCTGAGGTAGTTGAAAATAGTGCACAGTAAAGTTTTTTGTAAAACCAAGATGGAGCACCGAAGTGCCAACTATTTACAGAAAAGTTTGTGAGCCAGTACAGTTCATGGCTTCAAAGTTCAACATTTTCATTACAGTGAAACACCATTACCCAACCTGGGTATATTAAGGCAACAATAAACTTGTTCTTCTGAACATTCACCCGTCCGGGTACATCAAACCATTACCCAACCTGGGTATATTAAGGCAACAATAAACTTCTTTTTATGAACATTCACCCGTCCGGGTACATCAATAGTTTAACTATTTACATACAGAGACCCTGTCCGGGTTATTTAGACTTCTTTGGCTGGCCTCTTACAGGTACCACCTGGTACTGTTCTGGAGCTTGCCAAACATCCGTGACAGGAGGGTCCACCCAGACCTGATGACGTCATGTGGCCTGTACAGTGACGTCGTGACCCGCTATCTGGGTCTGTGTGGCCACCTCTTTGTCTCCCTCCGGGTCTGGAACCCTATGTCCCGGACTGTACGAACCCCAGGGGGCCTAACAGGCGCCGGGTACGGGCCAGCTATCATTATCATGTCCATAGCTGGGGCTGCTGAGGAGACCACTGAGGGAGGCTGGGGAGATTTACGGCGTGGGGTGGGCACTTGTGCAGAGGCCTGGTTGGGGGAGGCTGAAGGCTCGTAGGGTCTGTCAGTTTCCTGACACTCTGGGGAGTAGGGGTCGCACCTGGTAACATTTAGGGCGTACCATGCATTGTAACCCCAGTGTCGGGTGTAAGTCACCAAGTCTCCTGGCAACAGGTCCCTCCCCGGGTGTCCTTCTGGGAGGTGAGCCTCCACGTCCCGCTGGGTTACAAAAACTTCTAAATAAAGTCCAGGCTCCTGGATGAAGCCCCAACCACCTTTTAACTTAAAGTTCCGTACTGCACCCTTACGCCGCGGCTCCCTCACCGTACTTTTATCCTTTCTCATACGTGCCTTCTCTGCCAGGTCCTTCTCCAGGTGACGTTGCCGAAGCTTTTGGGATTCTCGCTGCTCCCTTTGTCGCTCTGCTTCCCGCTCCCGACATCTCCACTCTTCCTCCTGACGCCGGTTGTAATTCTCCTCCACCAGCAGCTCCATGTCTCCAACATCAAACGCCAGCTTACAATGTCCGGTTTGCGGCAGCTCTCCTGGCGCCCGCCAGTCCTGGCGGCGCTCACCTGTGGCGGAAGCAGCCGGCTCTAGAACAGATGACGGTCGGGGCTCCGGTACAGGCAGGTAGAGCTCTGGTGCCTGCGCGGCCTCCTCCATGAGGACGGGTGTCGCTTCTTCTGCCTCAGCGACGGGGGCAGACAGTGGGATCTGGGGTGCTGGTGCGGCGTTTTCAGCAGGAACGGGTGCCTCCACTGTGATACTGGCAACCGGTTCAGATTGCAAGGGCTGGGTTGCCAGCACGGCCTCCTCTACTGGACGGGTGCCTCCACTGAGATACTGGCAACCGGTTCAGATTGCAAGGGCTGGGATGCCCGCACGGCCTCCTCTACTGGAACGGGTGCCTCACCTTCCGGTACAGACACTTCAGGGGGTAAGAGGGATTGGCGCCGCTCCAATTGTAGTTTTAGGGCCCGCCAGCTCGTTCCATCCTGGCGACCTCCTCCCGGTGCCGGGCCAGGTCTCTCAGGGTATCCTCCGCTTCTTCCAGCGTAGGAGGGTTTCCAGGCCGGGTGCCAAACGGTGGCTCCGTGGCGATCGGGTCGCTTCCGTGGGGGAGAGCTCGGACTCCTCCATCCCTTCCCACTTCTGCTCACGTCCGTTCGCCATCTCTGCAAAGTCACATGTGTCATTAGCATCAGGAGAGGCGACATCTTTTGTAGGGAGGCGGGACCTTCGCGTTCGTTTCCGCCCACTGAGGAGGATGAGGAGGCGGAACTCCAGAGCTGTGGGGCACGATCTTACATTGCAGTAACATTTAGAGTGTGCGGACATCGTTTTCGCGCCACGGAGTGAGTGTACGCCCACGAGAGCACGCCCTTATTCTTCACCTGTGCCTCGTGGCGCAGATATGACGGAAAAATGGCAAATACAGTCTATGATGATTTTTGCAATTCTCAAGCAAAAAAACAGTTCAATTAAGGCACACAGGACTCGCTTATAGCGAGCTTCTGAATCCTGTTCGTGATGCCAAAGTTGAGTCGCACAGAGCCACAGGTTTTGGGGGTACTCGGCACCAAGCCCGTCGACTTCTATGGGGGATTTGACGGGTAGCACAGCTATGTCCGTGCCCTGGTCGCTCACTGGAATGTGGGATATTTCCAGGGGATGATAGAATGTTTGTGTAGTTTGTCGTGACGCCACCTGTAGTACCTGGTCAGGGTGACCAGCGCTGCTGTGCAGGTCCTCTGGCAGGGATGGTGTAGTGCAACTAGGTGATAAGTCTTGTACAGGTAAGACGGTATCCTTCCAGGGCAGATAGATGTGAGATAGAGCAATGGTGTAGAGTGATGTAGCAGAGTGGAGCATGCGACGTAGTAAGAAAGCAGGAAAGGAAACAATTCTTACTACAAAGACATGCAGCATAAGGCTGCCTCAACCCCTCCCATCCAACTAGCTACACCCTGTTCTAACCAGCCTGAGCTAGACCATCCCATTGGGTCCGCCTACACTCAGCTGGCATAGTGTACTGTTGAATGCAGTGGTTGGAGTCAATGGGGTGTTTCCTCCTTACCTGAGAGTAAGTTGTCACACCGCTGGGTGCGATGCAACATCTCTGTGGCGACTGGACCCTCGGGTGCTTCTGTCTTTTCACAAATGCCGGCTTTACCCGGCAATTGAATCAGAGGCTATTTTACTATGTAGAAGTGAATAAACTATAAATATATGTATATATATATGTCACAATGACATGTATATATATATATATATATATATATATATATATATATGTATTCTAAGTGTGTATATTTTGTGTTTACAAGGAAAGAAAGTGTTTTTTTAGTTGCGATATTTTGTTCCCATAGACTTACATGGGACTTCCGGTATCGGAATCGGATATCGCCGATATTTAGTGATATCGGCGATGCCATTCCGATCCAATATTTTTAGATATCGAGCAGTATTGCTCAACACTATATATATGTATTCTATGTGTGTATATTTAGTGTTTACAAGGAAATAAAGGTTTTTTTTAGTTGCGATATTTTGTTCCCATAGACTTACATGGGACTTCCGGTATCGGAATCGGATATCGCCGATATTTAGTGATATCGGCAATACCATTCCGATCCGATATTTTTAGATATCGAGCAGTATCGCTCAACTCTAACATTAACTAATTAAGTAAAGAGAAAAAGTGCATTAAAATAACACAAGGTTCCTAGTAACACTGTTTTTGATCAAAAATAGCATAAAAGCCATCGCACCGTCGGCAATGCACTTTTGCTTTTTACTTATTTACTTGTAGTTACATCAGGGTTTATGCTCATTTTGCTTCTTGCAGGTTTGGTATGCTTTATTTATTTGTATGTTTTTTCTTCGTATTTTTGCATTTTGTGCAAGCCAGGGTGTGGCCTCCCTTCCTTGAGCTGGAAATTACATTTAAAAGCTTCCCAAGGCTGGTGTCCACAGTTTGGGACCTGGTCCTTTGTCTGCCGGTATTCACAGAATGAAGTCAACTCTGACACATGGTAAGATTTTTAATAATAGACAAAGAAGGACCATCCCGATTCGGGTCACCTTGCCGATGGTGGGATGGCTTTTTTTGTTCATTTTGCTTCTTGTAGGCTTTGTAATTTCTTTCATCAGGGAGATGAAAAGAAGAACACTGCTCAAAAAATAAACGGAACACTAAAATACCACATCCTAGATATCACTGAATGAAATATTCCAGTTGCAAATATGTATTCATTACATAGTGGAATGCGTTGGAGCAATAAAACATAACAATGATCAATGTAAATCAAAATTAATATCCCATGGAGGTCTGAATTTGGAATGATACTCAAAATCAAAGTGGAAAATCAAATTACAGGCTGATATACAAGTTTAGTGGAAACGCCTCAAGACAAGGAAATGATGCTCAGTAGTGTGTGTTTCCTCCACGTGCCTGTATGACCTCCCTACAACGCCTGGGCATGCTCCTGAGGAGGCGACAGCTGTTCTCCTGAGGAATATCCTCCCAGACCTGGATTAAAGCATCAGTCAACAACTGGACAGTCTGTGGTGCAACGTGGAATTGGTGGATGGAATGATGTTCCAGATGTGCTTGATTTGATTCAGGTGTGGGGAACGGGCAGGCCAGTCCAGATCATCAATGTCTTCATCATGCAGGAACTGCTCACACACTACAGCCACATGATGCCTAGGTTAGTCATGCATTAGAAGGAACCAAGGGCTCAGTGCAACTGAATATGGTGTCACAATGGGTCTGAGGATCTCATCCCAGTACCTAATGACAGTCAGGGTACCACTGGCTAGCTCATGGAGGACTGTGCAGTCCTACAAAGAAATGCATCCTCACGCCATTACTGAGCCACTGCCAAACCAGTCATGTTGGAGGCAGTAGAATGTTCTCCACGGCGTCTCCAGACTCGGTCACATCTGTCACATGTGCTCAGTGTGAACCTGCTCTCATCCGTGAAGAGCACAGGGTGCCAATGTCAAATCTGCCAAACTTGGTGTTCTCTGGCAAATGCCAATAGCCCTGCACGGTGTTGGGCTGTCAGTACAACACCCACTTATGGACGTCGTGTCCTCATAACACCCTCATGGAGTCTGTTTCTGACAGTTTGAGCAGACACATGGATGTTAGTGGCCTGCTGGAGGTCATTTTTCAGGGCACTGCTTCTCCTGTTTCTCCTTCCTTGCACAAAGGAGGAGGTGGTTGTCCTGCTGCTGGGTTGCTGCCCTCCTATGGCACCCTTCACGTCTCCTGGTGTATTAGCCTGTCTCCTGGTATCTGCTCTATACTCTGGTCAATGTGCTGACAGACACAGCTACCATTCTTGCCACAGCTCGCATTGATGTTCCTTCCTAGATGAGCTGCACTAGCTGAGCAACTGCTGTGGGTTGTAGACAGTGTCTCATGCTAATGTACAGCATCTCTAGGAGTGAGAACAATGACAAAATGCAAACGTGACCTAAACATCTGCTAAAAAGGATGAGAACAGAAAAATGGTCTGTTGTCATCCCCTGCAGAACCACTCCTTTATAGGTGTTGTCTTGCTAATTGCCTATCATTTATACCTGTTGTTTGTTCCATTTGCACACCAGTAGGAGAAATTGATTCACAATCTGTGTTGTTTCATAACTGGAGAGATTTATTTCACAGAAATGTGATTGACTTGGAGTTACGTTGTGTTGTTTAAGTGTTCCCTTTATTTTTTGATCAGTGTATATTATGGCTGTATCTTTCTACTATTACATACTGTAGGTTTAGAGGAAGATGATGAAACTGCTCTATTAAAGCTATGGTTTCCTTTATCCAGTCACCATTCTATCCTATATTTAATATTTCATCCTCAACATCTGACATGTACTCATTGTCTTTGCTAGAAGAATATAAAACGTCTCATAATGTATAAATATAAAACTACCGTACTATAATACTGCCCCCTATGTACAAGAATATAACTACAATAATACTGCCTCTATGTACAAGAATATAACTACTATAATACTGCCCCAATGTATAAGAAAATAACTATTATAATACTGCTCCTATGTACAAGAATATAACTACTATAATACTGTTCCCTATGTACAATAATATAACTACTATAATACTGCCTCTTATGTACAAGAATATAACTACTATAATACTGCCCCCTATATGTAAGAAAATAACTACTATAATATTGCCCCCAGTGTACAAGAATATAACTACTATAATACTGCTTCTATATACAAGAATATAACTACTATAATACTGCCTCCTATGTACAAGAATATAACTACTATAATACTGCCTCCTATGTACAAGAATATAACTGCTATAATACTGCCACTATTTACAAGAATATAACTAATCTAATACTGACCCTATGTACAAGAATATAACTACTATAATACTGACCCTATGTACAAGAATATAACTACTATAATACTGCCCCTATGTATAAGAAAATAACTACTATAATACTGCTCCTATGTACAAGAATGTAGCTACTACAATAATACAGACCTCTATGTACAAGAGTATAGCTACTATAATACTGCCTCCTATGTAAAAGAATGTAGCTACTACTGTGTAGCCCTGGTGTTAGGCACACGCAGTACCCTGGAGAATGTGTGGAGAGATAGCAGTTTAATGCTCAATACCCATTCACTCAACATACACTAGACACACCCTTAGGGTAGTGTAGTCACTTGTGAGGGAGTGGTCGGTGTGTATTGTTTGAGTGATTAGAGTAGTCAGTTTCCTGTCTTCGGACAGAGCAGACGTGTGGAGTCTAGCTGGGACCTGGAGGGAGGAAGCAGTCCAGCCTGGCTCTATCAGCAGTTCAGCAAGTGGAGGCCAGTAAGGGCGAGATATAGATCACCTCAGCCTGGTCAGAGCTGTACCTCACTTGAAGACACTGGTAAAGAAAGAAGAGCTTAGTACAGAATTACTTCAGTCTCCTGTCTAAAGGACAGTGAAAGGTTCAGAGACGTGCTCCTGCCTAGTGGATAACTGAGAGTCTGGAACTAACTCTAAAGGAAGAGAAGAAGGAAGTGATTATATGACTTTTTGCAAGTGTGAGTGTTTATGCTACCAGCGAGGACAAGGCGAAAGGCACAGTGGAAAGATTATTTGAAAAGTGCTTTTGGATTGAAGAAGTCCTGCACATTGTAACCGGTCACTGGGGACCGAAGGATCACTATTAGCTTCAAGCATAGTGGTAAGAAAACCAGAGATTTACCGGACCTTAGGTCGCGGCAAACAGCCCCAAATAGTCAGTACGTAACTGGGGTCAGGGGGAGTGAGGACCTTGAGTCTCTGCAGGACAAGATAGGAATTCAGCTCTCTCACAGGAAGGCTCCTACCACAAAACTGACTGGGCAGTACAGCTATGGAATAGCTGGAGTTATAGAGGGAACTACGCTTCAGGCTGGTTGTACTCATCGTGTTGAAAGTAAAGGAGGCCCCTAACTTGTCCAGCTGCTATCTCGAAATACATTCTCCTTGGATCAGCCTCCCTGGGACCTGCCTGAACATCTTACAAGTAAAGGTATGGAAAGACGCTGACCGTGTGAGACTGTGTTATTTATCTGCACCCGACTTCACTAACTTCATAGACTTTGAGGGACCAGTCCCACCTGTAGGGGACCTGACATCTAGCTGCCTCACCATCCCCTCAGAGATCTACAGCAGCGCTGGTACAAATTACCAGAAGACTACAGGTGGCGTCACGAACTGTATATAAATCTATCCCCTGTAAATATACCCCCCCAACATACGCCTGACCGCCAGGGCCACAGACCGAGCCACCGCTACCTGTGACAATCCCATAGACTTCTACGGGCTCGGCTCTGAGTACCCCATTGCCCTGGAAACCCACAATTGTGGTGCGGGGTCGAGACACTACAATAATACAAACCCTATGTACAAGAGTATAACTACTATAATACTACCTCTCTTTACCAGAACCTAACTACTATATAGGGTAGCACTGTATGGTGGCTCAGTGGTTAGCACTGCACCCTTTCAGCACTGGGTTCCTGGGTCTAAATCCCACCAAGGAAAACATCTGTAAGGAGTATGTATGTTCTCCCGTTTTTGAGTTTATTTCCTCCCAAATAAAATACTGATAGGAAATTTAGATTGTGAGCCCCAATGGGGACAGTGATAATGATGTTTGTGAAGTGCTGCAGAATATGATGGTGCTATAGAAGTCTATACAGTCCACCTCTCTTGCTGACATTAGTTAGATGCGGGCAGCCAGTTTCTACGGAGAGCACTTCATAACATCACTTCATCCAAATACAAGAGTTTTGAAAGCGTCATTAATGCATTGTGGATACAAAGTATAGTGGAATTGAGCTGCGCAGACCCGTACATAATCTACTCAATCACCAATTCACCACTATAGATATTCTTTCACTTGTCTGCCTTTTTTAAGATTGTGGTAAATTCTGCTTAATTGTTTATCAGTTATATCTTTTTTGGGGTAGAACTATATGGCCCTATAGATAATGAATGGCAGCAAAGTTTTCTGGATCAGCAGGGGCCCTCAGCAGTCAGATCCTCAGTGATCAGTAAGTTACATCCTATTCTATGGATAGGGGATGTCTTTCAATCATGGTATAACCCCTGTTGGCGCCTCGAACTTCTGAGATACTGTGCCTGTTCCAAATTAAATTGTAAAATCCAAATACATATAGGAGAGTTATGCAGACATACACTTATGTATCTGTTTATTACATCATTGATGGTCAGTCTTTATAAAGGATTTTACTGGAAATACACTGTAGCAGTGTAATTGGCTCAGCTTATCTCTACACATGTACTGGCATTAGTGTATATACTGTATATCTAACTGGCTAAAGATACTACTGTCTACACCTACCTTCAGGCTAAGTGCACACGTTCAGGAATATTTGCGGTTTTTTCCGCGATTTTCCGCGGTAAAAACGCGAAAAAAACGCAAGCATTAAGCATCCTATACATGTTAATTGATTCCGCATGTTTTGGCCACATGTTGCGTTTTTTTCCACGAAAAAAACGCTTTGCGGAAAAAATAGCAACATGTTCATTAATTTTGCGGAATGTAAGCGGTTCATGTGCGGTGGTACCCAGGGTCTGGAGGAAAGGAGACTCTCCTCCAGGCCCTGGGTACCATATCCCTGGTAAAACAATAATTAAAATAAAAATAATGATATTCTCACCTTCCGGCGGCCCCACAGCCTTCCGCCTTCAGCGACGCTCCCGGCAACTCTCGGTCCCAAGAGTCCTTTGCGAGAATCACCCAGATGGCGTAGCGGTCTCGCGTGATGCTACGTCATCGGGGTGATTTGTCGCAATGCATCCTTGGGACCGGGAGTTGCCGGGAGCGTCGCCGAAGGCGGGAAGGCTGCGGGGGCCGCCGGAAGGTGAGAATATCATTATTTATTATTTTTATTATTTTTACATTAGATCTTTTTACTATTGATGCGACATAGGCGGCATCAATAGTAAAAAGTTGGTCACACTTGTCAAACACTATGTTTGACTCGTGTGACCAACCTGTCAATCAGTTTTCCAAGCGATGCTAATTACGCTTGCAAAACGCTATTATTCTGGCGGGAATACGCATACAAAAAAAGTGCGTATTTCCCGCGGGAGAAGTGCGGGATTGCCGTGGAAATTTCCGCGGCAATTCCGCAACGTGTGAACTTAGCCTAAGGGTCTTAGTTGTCTTAAGGGTCAATATCTAGAGTAGTGTTTTTGTGAATATGGGTATGATGTCCCAACCATCTTACAGACCCCTCCTCTCTATGCCAGGATCATGTCAAGGGTAAGTCTATTCTGAGAGGTCATGGTCGAGGTGGCACCCAACTGTTCATCTATCCCCCAGAATTCAGAATTCATCCCTACTAAAATTAACAAATCTCTGTTAGTTATAGTAAATATAATTTAACCAGGCCACAATTTTATTCACTGTTACAATGGGTAATAGCGATTCAAGTCCCGCTGCTACTTGATCTCTGGCTTTCAACTCATCTGGTTCTCCTCTTGGGAGTCCAATAGCGTCAATGTACATGTGAGGGTCGAAAGAAGTAGGAATGCTGGTTTCACTCTTGTGTCTCTGGTTTTCTATTTCATATTCATGGAGCTTGTCTGTATTTGGAGTCACAATCTGCAATGGTATCAGGAATTTAACAATAGCACATGTACCCTCCCATCCTACTGGCAGTCCTGGAAAAGAAGTCACCATTTCCACACATCCACCACAAGTCAGCCCTAGCTACCATGTGATTCAGGAGAGCATGGTTGAACTGCAGTATGAGGAGCCTAAAAGCTTTAGGTCAATGACACCCGTTAAACTCTGGAAACACGTGTAACCCCATAGGCCTTTACATGTTTAAGGTTTATGGGGGGATACAACGGCAAGAGCAGGTTACACTCTTACATCCTGAATTATTTTCTCCTTCTGTAACAGAAAATAGCTGAATTAGGCAAAAGAAAGCAATGGGGTTTGTCTGCTTATAGGGAAGGGCACCGTTCCTAGATGAGGTCTAGTTAGGGCGCAGACTATACAATCACTCTTGATCATGGAGAGTGCAGAGTACTTTACCCATTCTAACTAATAATTTGTCTCAGAGTATCCCGTTTCCACAGATAGTTTATCCTTATAGGTTAGGGGCACTATGAGTGAATCTTTGGAAGTATTGGGTTACGGGGTCTCAGTTTTATTTAGAAAAGGTCGGTCCCTGATATCCTTAAGAAAAAGGATCCCCGGGATATTTATGTTCATCACATATAGTCCAGAATCCTTAACAGAGGGTTTTATTGACAAGTATAGTACAGTTGCCAGACTTACAAGTAAGACAGGAACCTACTGCACAATGTTTGGACACGTATTCTGGTTGTAACAGAGTCATTCTCGTAAGGAGGCTCCTTCCCTTGCTAGTTATCTTTTCTCAGGCTACGGAAGAGTTGTAGGCCAAGTTTTCTCCATTGATCCACCCCAAAATATTCCAGGACTTACAATTAGACCCATAGCCAGTATTGGCGGTTGTCACACTTATATACTTTTAGGTGAGTCTGTAGGTGTCCTCATGCTGCCACTCTACCCTAGGGTAGAAGACCATGTTATGCAGGTTAAATTTATAACTGACTACAGGGTCCCAGGTATTAAACCAGAAAGTGGTAACTAGATCCTCCTTCTTTCTCTCTCAGGACATAGCCCTCGATGAACCGCCATTTATTCAAGGTAAAAAGGATAAGGCGCAGGGTGTGTGTCCACATCATCAATCCCTGCATGTGTTGCTGCTGTCGAACATATTTTTCAAGCATGCTGAAGACACTCAGCGCCCGAGCATGCTCAGGTAATGCCTTATCCGAGCACGTTTGCTCATCACTAGTTTCAATAGGTAAACCAAACTCAAGTCAATCACTGCCAATGTGGCACCCCAGGAGTCCGTTTGCGACAGTGGCATTACCTCCCTCACAGGGGGTGATGTCATGCCTGAAAGCAAGGAGGGATCCCCTGGCCAGGTAATACCTACATGCAACACTTTTCCTAACTCCAGACCAGAAGAGGGAGCTCTAAACCGGGTTTCAGGGGAGCTTCCCTACTAATTCTGGCCTAGAGACGGGGTTAGTCAGTCAGTGCTGGGGACAGGAAGAGTGAGGAGCTCGTCCCCAGACTAGAGTTGCAGTCTGAGTCAGAGAAGAGTTAGAGAGGAAGAGAGGAGTCTAGGAAGAACTGGAAATGGAGCTGTAATCAAGCTAATCCCAGATCTCAGCGCTAAAGAACCGGACACCGGAGTCCGTGGTTGCCTGGGTACTACGGTCCCAGCAGCTAAATCCGGAGGGTTAAGGAACTGCAGGTCTCCTGCACCATCAAACACTTAGGGCACAGCAGCATGTCAGAGCCCGGAGCCGCCACAACAGAGCGACACCTGCAATAGGCTCAAGCTGCCTGCCATACGGGCAAGAACTTAAGGACAGTGAGAGGAACTTGAACAGAGCTTAAAGCAGCAAGGACCTCAGAGTACAGCGCAATAGAAAGGCCTCCAACCCCACCTGGCTTAGTGGATCCTGAATTGCTTCCCCGATTTATTTACTGCATCATCTGCCCTGCACTACAACCACCGTCATCTCTTACACATACAGCTGCCCTGGGGCCTAGCTCTACCTGTGGAGAGCTGTTACAACTCTGCTGCATCACTATAAGCCCCAGCAGACTCTGAAGCAGCGTCGGCTAACATCTTTATTGCCGAATACCACAGGTGGCATCACAAACTCATTTCCCTATAAACTTTTTCTTTTTTTCCCCTTTTATTTTACATTTCCATCATCATTTTTATTGGATGCCCAGGGCCACGGACCGGGTCATTGCTGCCGTGACCTTCCCCTTTAAGAACTGCCGGCCAGGTATCGAATAACCCACGGCCCATGGGGGCGCTCCACGTACCCCTGAGCTGCTTCAATAAATGTAATAAATAAAATATTGCTCCTGGGCCATACAATTAGGGTAGATGGGTAACCATGTAGATACAGTCAATAATCAGTCAAAAATATTGCGGCTGAAGTATGCCAAGACCCAGAAGAATCCATATAGTATGGTATGACCAAGAAATGTAGTACTACCAGTAGCAGATAGTTAATGTGATAAATGATGTAAGATATTTGACTATATTAGTCCTTTAAACATAGTATAAACACGATTGATGTTCTATACCAAGAAGTATAGACCGAGTACATTATGTACTTAACTCCAGCTTAGTGTACTATGCAAGGGCATGTAAAGGAAGGACATAGTGTGTTTAGCTCGAAGCGTTTCTCCTTGACAATTGGCTCATCAAGAGCACATATTGTGTAAGTTCATTTAGACAAAAGTCATGTGAAATGCTTTAAGACTCATGGTACTTACCTCATGGGAATGATGATGACCTCCTCAGTAAAGTGCCTTATGCAAAACTTGGATAACTTAGCCAGCTGTGTGGAGACCTGCTCAATGGCAGGTCAAGAGATTATCTCCACCATATTGACGGTTAAGTGCCGTGGGTATGGAAATCTAATTATGTAAAGGTCTGTTATGTAATAGATGGTCAGGCTGTCCCCACCATGTCACATGCCATGTTAGTGTATGATTGGCGCCTTTATTTAAGGAATGACCAATGATAAAACCTACCATGCATCGCGTGTATTCAGGAAATTTGGTAATATCCGGTGTGTCGTCATTGGAATGCAGGATCGTGCACATGTGAAAAATGGCCGCGATTACTTCATACCACCACATAATTGAAGCATTACATATGCTATGCACAAAATGGCCGCAGTTGTTTTGTGTTAATATGGCAAAAATAGTATCGTGCCATAGAGAGGACAACACACAGAAAGATATATCAAAAAATTTACAAAAAAAGTTGCACTCTGTAGTGCTAAAGCATGTCAATATTTCATATATTTCACATTGACATGCTTTAGCACAATAGAGTGCAAGTTTTTTGGTATATTTTATATGGAGGTGGCTGCTCCTAGTATGCACCTATTCACACTAGCTTGGATGTGCCAGTCAGTCTTTTGTTATTTCTATGTTAGCTCTCAGACCGAGCACTCCGCCCTTCAGCATATGGTGATTTTAATTACAGCAGGATCCTACCTACCCATAAATGCAGGCTTTACTGACAGAGGTGTCCACATTCATCCAGGAATTCAGACTTCAGCCTAAGAGATATATTCACATTGACACATAGGGACCCATCAGTTTTTGAGACCACCTTGACGTTGGTTGATGGGCAGGCACGAATTGGCCAAATTATGTGCTAAGCGTCTCATTTTTTCCTAGTATTCAGAAGCCGTATAGCTACTCATATTTCATATATTTCACATTGACATGCTTTAGCACTACTACAGAGCGCAACTTTTTTGTATATTTTATATGCAGGTGGCTGCTCTTAGTATGCACCTATTCACACTAGCTTGGATGTGGGAGCAGTGTTATCTCAGGGGCCAGCTTCTCTGACAAATCTCAGGCCTTGTGCCTATTTTTCTAAAAAATTTTCTCCTGCTGAAAAAAATGATGACATAGGCAATAGGGAGCTATTGGCTACCAAATTGGCGTTCGAAGAATGGAGACTTTTTTGGAGGGGGCGGCTCACCCTATTATGGTTATCACGGACTCTAAAAATCCAGAATATATTAAATCTTCTAAAAGACTGACCCCCAGGCAAGCGCGTTGGTCACTTTTTTTTCGAGATTTCAGTTTTCTATTACTTTTCGACCAGGATCTAAAAACGTCAAGGCTGACGCTCTGTCACGTAGTTTTGAGCCTTTGTCCGCCCTCGACCCACCGCCCGCCATTCTTAAACCCAGTGTTGTGATTGCCGAAGTGTCGTCGGAATTGGAGCGGGAGATTGTGGAGGCACAATCTTTAGCGCCAAGGTCCAAACCTGAAAATAAGTTGTTCGTGCCTCAGCATTTGCGCACTAAACTCCTGTGTGAGTTCTGTTATGTTTCGGTAACTGAGGAGAAATAGCAAAAAATAGCAAAAGCGGTAATACACCAGAGAGGCTGGAACCTATTGGATTGCAGTAACCTGAACTAACCACACAACTAGAAGTAGCCGTGGAGCGTTCCTACGGTGATCCTAGACACCTCGTCACAGCCTGAGAGATAACTACACCTAAAGGCAGAAAGATGAAAGCTATCTGCCCCGGAGCAGATCCCCAAAGAAAATAGGAAGCCCCCAAACATGTAATGGCGGTTAGACAAGAAGAAAGCACGGACACAGACAGAAAATAGAATGAGCAAATGCTGGGGCCCAATCTGTCTAGACAGAAAAGTACAGGAAAGAATTCTGACTGCAATCCAAAAAAACCCTTAAAAAAAATTCCAACACTTCTGATTGCCAAAAAACCTGGGATCACACGATCTCATCCACCTAAATCAGACCTCTGGTGTAACAAAACGCTATTCAGCAAATAAAAAGTAACAAAGGAGCAAAGCAAAAGTGCAGACACAAACGGGGCACAATTGCAGCTCCAGACCCCCAAAAGGGGACAGGCTGCAGTCCACTGCAAGCAGCAAACCAGCAGAGAAAATCCAACAGAGAAAAAAAAAAACAGCAAACACTTATCTGAAGGAGAGCAGGAAACTAGCAGTGCTTCAAGCAAGATCAGAAGGAACAATTAATAACCAGCAAGGCTGCTGGGAACTCAGGCCACTTATATCCTACCATTCAGCGCCAGCTGGAGGCCATTCAGTAATCAGTTCATTACCCTCAGCAACCACCGGAGGGAGCCCCAGCTCAGAAGCCGCCTCCAGCATATTCACAACAGTACCCCCCCTTGAGGAGGGATCACCGAACCCTCACCTGCGCAACCAGGCCGATCAGGATGAGCTCGATGCTAGGCACGGATAAGTCTCCCAGCATGAATGTCCGAAGCAAACACCCAAGAATTGTCCTCCTGACCATAACCTCTCCATTTAACCAAATACTGGAGTTTCCGTCTAGCAATCGAGAATCCAATATTTTCTCAACCACATACTCCAAATTGCTCTCAACCAAAACAGGGTCGGGAGGCGCAGCCATAGGAACCACTGGTTCGACAAACCTCTTCAATAATGACTTGTGGAACACGTTATGGATCTTAAATGTCCCTGGAAGAAGCAAACGGAAGGAAACTGGATTAATAATTTCCATGATCTTATAAGGGCCAATGAACCTTGGCTTAAATTTAGGAGATGCAACCTTCATAGGGATATTCCTTGAGGACAACCAAACCAAGTCCCCCACTTTAAAACGAGGACCATCAGTCCTATGCCGGTTGGCAAACCTCTGGGCCTTCTCCTGAGAGAGAGAGACAACCTCTCCACCACCTGGTCCCAAATCTGCTGCAGACATCTCAAATAAGTCTCCAAGGTCTGGTTTGTTCTCTCAGTTTGTCCATTGGTCTGAGGGTGAAATGCAGAGGAGAAAGACAACTGAACACCAAGTTTAGAACAAAATGTCCTCCAAAATCTGGAAACAAACTGGACTCCTCTGTCAGACACAATGTTCTCCGGAATGCCATGTAACCGAACCACGTGCTGAAAGAACAAAGGCACCAATTCGGAGGAGGAAGGCAACTTAGGTAATGGCACAAGATGTATCATCTTGGAAAACCTATCACAGATTACCCAGATAACGGTCATTCTCTGAGAGTCAATTTGAACCTGTCATCTCTCTGCTGCGCGGCGACCCTCAGGATTGGGCTTTTTCCCTGACACCTGGGGATCCTGTTTTGAATGATGTTGATGTATTTTTTCAGGCACTGGGGTTATTGTACGATGAACTTAATGTCACTGATCAAGTTGAAAAGATCTTGTTGGCATTAAATCAGGGTTGTGAAGACGCTGAGCTGTACTGTCAGAAATTTCGAAAGTGGGCAGTTCTGACCAAATGGAATGATGATGCTTTGGCAGTCCTTTTTCGAAAGGGTCTGTCAGAAAAAGTAAAGGACGTTATGGTGGGATTCCCTGTTCCCTCTGTTCTCAATGATTCTATGTCTTTGGCTATTCAAATTGACAGACGTTTGCGTGAGCGCAGAGGTATGCGTGAGATAGTGTTGCCTTGTGAGCCAACTCCTGAGCCCATGCAGTGTGATGGAGTGACTTCTGGGGCTCAGCGTCATGAGTTTCATAAGCGCAATGGGTTATGTTTCTACTGTGGTGACGCTTCCCATGCTATTTCTGTCTGCCCTAAGCGGGGAAGACGTTTTACATGCTCGGTTGTCTTGGGTAGTGTTCAGACTAAATTTCTTTTGACTGTTACCCTGATTTTCTCCCTGTCCACATTTTCGGCTCAAACTTTTGTTGATTCAGGAGCAGCTATTAACCTGATGGATTTTGACTTTGCCAAACGTTGTGGGTTTCCCATGATACCCCTGCAAAACTCTATTCCCCTACTGGCATTGATTCTACCCCTTTGGCGGAGAATAAACCCCAGTTTTCTACACAGGTGATAATGAGGGTTGAACCAGATCATCAGGAGAGTTGCAAATTTCTGGTGTTGCATAATCTGCATGACATTATTGTACTAGGTTTCCCTTGGTTACAGACTCATAATCCTGTTTTGGATTGGAAATCTGTGTCAGTGACCAGTTGGGGCTGCCAATGTGTTAATACTGACACTCCTGTTTTTTCTGCCTCTCCCCAGTCTCAGGATGTCCCTGACTTTTTGACTGATTTTTCTGATTTGTTTAGTGAAAGTAAATCTGCATCCTTGCCCCCTCACAGGAGCTATAATTGCGCTATTGAGTTAGTGCCTGGTGGTAAATTTCCTAAAGGTCACCTTTTTAATTTATCTGTACCTGAACACGATGCTATGCGATCTTATATCAAGGAGACATTGGAGAAGGGTCATATCAGACCATCCTCTTCACCCTTGGGCGCCGGTTTTTTCTTTGTGGCCAAAAAGGATGGTTCATTGAGGCCGTGCATTGATTATCGCCTCCTGAATAAGATCACTGTTAAATATCAATATCCGTTACTTTTGATTTCTGACCTATTTTCCAGAGTGAAAAGTGCTAGTTGGTTTACCAAGCTTGACCTCAGGGGGGCATATAACCTTATTCGCATTAAGCACGGGGATGAATGGAAGACGGCGTTTAATACCCCAGAGGGGCATTTTGAGTACCTAGTGATGCCTTTGGGGTTACTAATGCCCCTTCCATCTTCCAATCCTTCATGAATGATATTTTCAGGGATTTTGTGGATAAATTTCTGATTGTTTATTTGGATGATATCTTGATTTTTTCCAATGACTGGGACTCTCATGTGAAACATGTTCGGACTGTGTTCCAGATTTTGAGAGAGAATGCACTGTATGTGAAGGGATCAAAGTGTCTTTTTGGCATACAGAAGGTCTCATTTCTGGGATTCACTTTGTCTCCGTCTGTTATTGAAATGGACCCGGTCAAGGTTCAGGCCATCTGTGATTGGGTTCAACCTACTTCATTGAAGGCTCTTCAGAGATTTTTGGGTTTTGCCAATTTTTATCGTAAATTTATTGGTAATTTCTCTGGTATTGTTAAACCATTGACTGATTTGACCAAAAAGGGTTCCGATGTGGTGAATTGGCCTCCTGAGGCAGTTTCTGCGTTTCAGGAACTTAAGCAGAGATTCATTTCTGCTCCTGTTCTACGGCAGCCTGATGTTTCTCTGCCATTTCAGGTGGAGGTTGATGCCTCTGAGATTGGCGCAGGTGCCGTTTTGTCCCAAAGGGATCCAGAGACCTCTAAGAGTAACCCTTGTGCCTTTTTCTCTCGAAAATTTTCTCCAACTGAACGTAATTATGACGTGGGTAATCGGGAGTTATTGGCCATTAAGTGGGCCTTTGAAGAGTGGAGACATTGGCTGTAAGGAGCCAAACATCAGGTGGTGGTCCTCACGGACCATAAGAACCTGGTTTATCTGGAATCAGCCAAGCGACTTAATCCTAGACAGGCCAGGTGGGCCTTGTTTTTCACACGTTTTAATTTTGTGGTTACTTTTCTTCCGGGCACTAGGAATGTCAAGGCGGATGCCCTCTCGAGTAGTTTCTTTGCAGATTGTCCTGAGTTACCTGATCCTGCTGTTATTTTGAAAGAGGGTGTGGTTCTTTCCGCCATTTCGCCCAATTTGAGACTGGCTCTGGAGGGGGGTCAGGAGGATAAACCTGAGCGCTGCCCTGTTGGGAAGTTGTTTGTTCCAGACCAGTGGAAAAAGAGTGTGATGTCTGAGATTCATTGTTCGCGTTGGCTTGTCATCCCGGGATTTTTGGTACCAGAGACTTAGTGAGTCGCTCCTTTTGGTGGCCTACTTTGTCTCGTGACGTCAGGGACTTTGTGCAGTCCTGTGGGACTTGCTCTCGTTCCAAGCCTTGCTCTCGTTCTAGTGGTTTGTTAATGCCATTACCTGTACCCAAGAGGCCATGGACCCATATTTCTATGGATTTTATTTCTGACCTTCCTGTCTCTCAGAGAATGACCGTTATCTGGGTAATCTGTGATAGGTTTTCCAAGATGATACATCTTGTGCTATTACCTAAGTTGCCTTCCTCCTCCGAATTGGTGCCTTTGTTATTTCAGCACGTGGTTCGGTTACATGGCATTCCGGAGAATATTGTGTCTGACAGAGGAGTCCAGTTTGTTTCCAGATTTTGGAGGACATTTTGTTCTAAACTTGGTGTTCAGTTGTCTTTCTCCTCTGCATTTCACCCTCAGACCAATGGACAAACCGAGAGAACAAACCAGACCTTGGAGACTTATTTGAGATGTTTTGTGTCTGCTGATCAAGATGACTGGGTCTCTTTTTTGCCTTTGGCTGAGTTTGCTCTTAATAATAGAGCTAGCTCTGCCACCTTGATGTCTCCATTTTTCTGCAATTCTGGGTTTCATCCTCGATTTTCTTCAGGACAGGCGGAGGCTTCTGTCTGTCCGGGGATTGACTCTATTGTGCAGCGTATGCAGCAGATTTGGGACCAGGTAGTGGAGAGGTTGTCTCTCTCTCAGGAGAAGGCCCAGAGGTTTGCCAACCGGCATAGGACTGATGGTCCTCGTTTTAAAGTGGGGGACTTGGTTTGGTTGTCCTCAAGGAATATCCCTATGAAGGTTGCATCTCCAAAATTTAAACCAAGGTTCATTGGACCTTATAAGATCATGGAAATTATTAATCCGGTTTCCTTCCGTTTGCTTCTTCCAGGGACATTTAAGATCCATAACGTGTTCCACAAGTCCTTATTGAAGAGACAAACCAGTGGCTCCTATGGCTGCGCCTCCCGACCCTGTTTTGCTTGAGGGCAATTTGGAGTATGTGATTGAGAAAATATTGGATTCTCGTTTTGCTAGATGGAAACTCCAGTATTTGGTTAAATGGAGAGGTTATGGTCAGGAGGACAATTCTTGGGTGTTTGCTTAGGATATTCATGCTGGGAGACTTATCCGTGCCTATCATCGAGCTCATCCTGATCGGCCTGGTTGCGCAGGTGAGGGTTCGGTGACCCCTCCTCAAGGGGGGGTACTGTTGTACATATGCTGGACATATACAAAAAAAGGCTGCACTCAAGCATACAGAAGCATGACAACATAGAATACATGAAATTTTGAATAGCAATATGGCTTTGAAAGTATAAGGAAAAATTTTAGACGCTTAGTATAAACATTTGGCCAAACATTTTAAAGCCCACCAACCATCGTCAAGGTGGTCTCAATTCTGGTGAGTCCCTGACCTAATGTGAATATACCTCTATTAGGCTGATATCTGAATTTCTGGGTAAATATGCACCTCTGTCAGTAATGCCTGCATTTATGGGTAAAGTAGGGACCTGGTGTAATTAAAATCACCACCTGGTGGGGGTCAATATGCTGGAGGTGGCTTCTGAGCTGGGGCTCCCTCCGGTGGTTGCTGAGGGTAATGAACTGATAACTGGATGGCCTCCAGCTGGCACTGAATGGTAGGATATAAGTGGCCTGAGTTCCCAGCAGCCTTGCCGGTTATCAATTGTTCCTTCTGATCTTGCTTGAAGCACTGCTAGTTTCCTGCTCTCCTTCAGATAAGTGTTTTTGTTTTTTTTCTCTGTTGGATTTTCTCTGCTGGTTTGCTGCTTGCAGTGGATTGCAGCCTGTCCCCTTTTGGGGATCAGGCGCTGCAATTGTGCTCTGTTTGTGTCTACACTTTTGCTTTGCTCCTTTGTTACTTTTTATTTGCTGAATAGCGTTTTGTTACACCAGAGATCTGATTTAGGTGGATGAGATCGTGTGATCTCAGGTTTTTTGGCAATCAGAAGTGTTGGTATTTTTGTTAGGGTTTTGTTGGATTGCAGTCAGAATTCTTTCCTGTACTTTTCTGTCTAGACAGATTGGGCCCCAGCGTTTGCTCATTATATTTTCTATCTGTGTCCGTGCTTTCTTCTTGTCTAACCGCCATTACATGTTTGGGGGCTTCCTATTTTCTTTGGGGATCTGCTCCGGGGCAGATAGCTTTCATCTTTCTGCCTTTAGGTGTAGTTATCTCTCAGACTGTGACGAGGCGTCTAGGATCACCACAGGAACGCTCCACGGCTACTTCTAGTTCTGTGGTTACTTCAGGTTACTGCAATCCAATAGGTTCCAGCCTCTCTGGTGTATTACCGCTTTTGCTATTTTTTGCTATTTCTCCTCAGTTACCGAAACATAACAGGTTGCAGTCAGAATTCTTTCCTATACTTTTCTATCTAGACAGAATTGGGCCCCAGCGTTTGCTTATTCTATTTTCTGTCTGTGTTCGTATTTTCTTCTTCTTCTTGTCTAACCGCCATTACATGTTTGGGGGCTTCCTATTTCTTTGGGGGTTCTGGTACGGGCCAGTTAGCTTTCATCTTTCTGCCTTTAGGTGTAGCTATCTCTCAGGCGTCTAGGATCACCGTAGGTACGCTCCATGGCTACTTCTAGTGTTGCGGTTAGTTTAGGGTCCTGAAACCCAATAGTTTCCAGCCTCTCTGGTGTATTGCTACTTTGGCTATTTTTGCTATTTCTCCTCAGCTTCCGAAACATAACAGTTAGGTATGAGGAGATCCAGGATAGGGCAAGGTCTTTGACACCAAAGGAAGAGAGGATCTGTAGTACTACCTCCTCACCACTACCGGAGATATCGCCTCAACCAACACCGGAACTGCTGCAACCCCCCGACCTACTGTCGCCTGCCTCACAATCCTGTAGAATGTAAGCCCTCAAGGGCAGGGTCCTCTCCCCTCTGTATCAGTCTGTCATTGTTAGTTTGTTTACTGTAAGTGATACCTGTAATTTGTATGTAACTCCTTCTCATGTACAGCACCATGGAATCAATGGTGCTATAGAAATAAATAATAATAATAATAATAGTAGTAGGAGGAAGTGGTCAACTGTGTCGAAGGCAGAGGACAGGTCTAGAAAGAGGTGTATAGATAATTGTCTGTTAGCTTTGGCTGTAAGTAAGTCGTTAGTAAGTATATATATATACTGTATATACAGTACAGATCAAAAGTTTGGACACACCTTCTCATTTAAAGATTTTTCTGTATTTTCATGACTATGAATATTGTAAATTCACACTGAAGGCATCAAAACTATGAATTAACACATGTGGATTTGTACACTTAACAAAAAAGTGTGTAACAACCGAAATTATGTCTTATATTCTAGGTTCTTCAAAGTAGTCACCTTTTGCTTTGATGACTGCTTTGCACACTCTTGGCATTCTCTTGATGAGCTTTAAGAGATAGTCACCGGAAATGGTCTTCCAACAATCTTGAAGGAGTTCCCAGAGATGCTTAGCACTTGTTGGCCCTTTTGCCTTCACTCTGCGGTCCAGCTCACCCCAAACCATCTCGATTGGGTTCAGGTCTGGTGACTGTGGAGGCCAGGTGATCTGGCGTAGCACCTCATCACTCTCCTTCTTGGTCAAATAGCCCTTACACAGCCTGGAGGTGTGTTTGGGGTCATTGTCCTGCTGTGGTGTTCACAATCCTCTTGCAATAGGACCAGCTGGATGGTAAAACAAGTGCTAGTAATATCCCAAAAGTAATAGGAATGAAAAAATAACTTTTAACCATGCCAAAGGAGTTGAAAAGAAAAGTCTTGAGTGAGGAAAAGAAGGGCTAAATTCTGGCTTTACTAGCAGAGGGATACAGTGAGCGTCATGTAGCCTCCATCCTTAAAATTTCTAAGACGGCAGTCCATTATATCAAGGTCAAGCTGCAGGCATTGGGGACAACAAAGCTACAACCCGCAGAGGGCAAAAACAACTCTCCACTGACCGTCATCTTATTCGAATGTCACTCAGCAACCTACAAAAGGAATGGCAAATGGCAGCTGGGTGATGTGCACGCCAAGAACAGTTCATAACAGGCTCCTAGAGGCAGGTCTTAAGTCATGCAAAGCTAGAAAAAAGCCTTTCATCAATGAGAAGCAAAGGAGAGCCAGGCCGAAGTTTGCCAAACACCATAAGGATTGGACCATAGAGGACTGGAGTAAAGTAATCTTCTCTGATGAGTCTAATTTTCAGCTTTGCCCAACACCTGGTCATCTAATGGTTACAGACCTTGAGAGGCTTCCATGCCACTGTGTCATGCACACACTGTGAAATTTGGTGGAGGATCGGTGATGACCTAGGCTGAAATTGTAGATAAAAAAAAACTTGGCACTCAAATTGTGACACGAAAAATCATTTAATGAAGATGCATCCAGACATGAAACAATTAAATGTTTTCGGTCCAATAATGGGACCTTCATCAGAATAACTGTCAAAGGAACGCTGGACTAATGAAGTATAGCCTCCAGTGATAGCTGGATGTATAATACCCTGGGTGAATGGGAGAAGACCTGAAGCTGTGGATCAGGGACCAGGGACTCACGACTTTAAAATGAAACTGGGAGTCCATGTAGAAAGCGCTTGGAAAAAAGGCAAAGCTTGCTACTGGGAAGGCGCTCCTGAAGAACCGGGAGGGAGTCCGAAACACAAATCCTACAAAGGGAAAGGAGAATGTGCAGGGAGACATGAGAACTCAAGGTAAGAAACTTAACACCATCTTCATAGAAGTAAAGCCAGCTGGCTTTTTTCCAAGCGCTTTCTACATCGACTCCCAGTTTCATTTTTCTGTCGTGAGTCCCTGGTCCCTGATCCACAGCTTCAGGTCTTCTCCCATTCACCCAGGGTATTATACATCCAGCTATCACTGGAGGTTATACTTCATTAGTCCAGCGTTCCTTTGACAGTATTCTGATGAAGGTCCCATTATTGGACCGAAAACATTTAATTGTTTCATGTCTGGATGCATCTTCATTAAATGATTTTTCGTGTCACAATTTGAGTGCCAAGTTTTTTTTTTTTATCTTCATTTACCAGGCTGGATACCTGACTTGTGCACCTATTCTCACTTTAGTTGAGTGCCGTGGTTTTTTCTACATACTAGGCTGAAATTGGGCAGGTTATTCTTTGCGAAGGACGTATGAATCAAGCCGCACACAAGGCTGTCCTCGAAAAATAGTTGATTCCTTCTGCTCTGGCAATGTTCCCCAACTCTGAGGACTGGTTTTTCCAGCAGGACAATGTGCCATGCCACACAGCTAAGTCAATCAATGTGTGGATGAAGGACCACCACATCAAATCCCTGTCATAGCCAGCCCAATCTCCAGACCTGAACTCCATTGAAAACCTTTGGAATGTAATCAAGAGGAAGATGGATAGTCACAAGCCATCAAACAAAGAAGAACTGCCTAAATTTGTGTACCTGAAGTGGCATAAGGTCACCCAAAAGCAGTGTGAAAGACTCGTGGAAAGCATGCCGAGACGCATGAAAGTTGTGATTAAAAATCATGGTTATTCCACAAAATATTGATTTCTGAACTCTTCCTGAGTTAAAACACTAGTATTGTTGTTTCTAAATGATTATGAACTTGTTTTCTTAGTGTTATTTGAGGTCTGCAAGCACTGCATTTTTTTATTTTGACCATTTCTCATTTTCTGAAAATAAATACAAAATTTATTTCTTGGAAATTCGGAGACATGTTGTCAGTAGTTTATATAGAAAAAGAGCAATTTACATTTTACTCAAAAATATACCTATAAAGAGAAGAATCAGACAAACTGAAAATTTTGCAGTTCTAGAGCTAACTCTCCACTCTCCAAGAGAACTAACAACTTCTCACTTCTGTGTAGAATCACCAACTACACTGAACTCTGCTCTAGTCTATGAGGTGACACTGCAGGCTGCAGCCCTCTGACTAGACTGTCTGCTCTCTCTGAGGAGACTAAGCAAAACTAAACTGAAACTCAGTGTCTTCACCATCCTATATACTCTGAAAGGGCTCCCTCTGGTGGCTCTAGGGATTGGTGAAGCGGTGTGAATGAATATCAGGTCTCTTGTGGGTGTTACCTTTGGTGCATCCTCCTGGGAAATGTGATTCCAAGCGCAGCTGGGCTACACACAGACTCTCTGCTGTGGACATCTACCACTAGGAGTTCCATCTGTTTTTGCTGCTGCTGAAACACCACTTGTGGAAACTGGCTCCCTTAGCTGCTCCCTGAGGTAGACATAGGAACACTTTAGGTTAAAGACTCTGGATGGTTTATTGGTTCTTAAACCATAAAGCAAAAATAGTAACAAAAAACAGCCTTTCAGACAAATGAAAATAAAAAGTCCATACAAAGTCACTCTCAGTATGGCTCCTGCCTTCTGGGACAAACACACACTGTAGCTCTCACTGGAGCTTCAGCCTGGAGGCTTCCTTACTCCAAACACAACTGACAGAAAAAAAAATGACTGGCTTGACGTTTAACTCCCTTCAACCACACCCTTGAGGTGGAGATATAATGAGTAGGTGTCCTGCCCTTCTCTGACCTACTCACCATGAAAGCCAGCCCCTAGGGACAGCTAATTTACTCTCAGCACATATCATGCTGGAGGAAAACCTTTGCGACACGTGACGTGACACATATCTCCCCTCACATACGGCGCCAGTGAACCTGTATATATGTAGGTTGTATGGGTTTTTAAAAATATTTTTAGTAGTTATAAGAAGCCCACCGATTGATGTGCCATGAGAGGAGGAGAACTACATGCTGTAATACTCAAAGAGACGAAACAACTTAATCTGCCTCCATCAAAAATCCACATAATAGGCACAAAACTCTTTGTTCCCCTCATCTCACCTCATTGACCTAATTTCTATAAACCTCACTTGCGTCCATTTTTAGCCGCTACTTTTTTGTAATTTTTCACTTGCGTGTATCAAGTGCTTTCCAAAGTCATTGTCCATTCTGTGGAGTGGCTGCTCGAGTGCTTACATAATCTGCCGCCTATTTTTTTTACTTACTTTCATTAGCCATTAATTTGCTCCCATTTTAACTGTCTGTAAGCTAGACCAAGAGAACTCAGAATTAGAAAGTAAATACATAAATCTCTATTCTGGAAACGTTCATCTGGAGCTGCCTGGTTCATGAACATAATACTAGATGTACAGTGTAAACTAATACACTACCATGTCACTCAATAGCTGGAAGTTTTTTTTTGTGACGTTGCGTTCATTGGTTCCTAGTTTTTTTTTCCCCCAAAATAGAGTATGGTCCTAGTAAAGTTTTCACTAAGGCTGTACTTAGGTTAAAGGTCTCTAAAAATGCAGTAGCCTTTTGATGGCGACCTCCCGCTTTAACTTTTGACATATGGAGGTACAATAGGATAAGACGTAATGTATGTACACAGTAAGTGCACCAGCAGACTGGTGAGTGCAGCTCTGGAGTATAATACAGGATGTAACTCAGGATCAGTACAGGATAAGTAATGTAATGTATGTGCACAGTGACTGCACCAGCAGAATAGTGAGTGCAGCTCTGGAATATAATACAGGATGTAACTCAGGATCAGTACAGGATAAGTAATGTAATGTATGTGCACAGTGACTGCACCAGCAGAATAGTGAGTGCAGCTCTGGACCATCCCACAGGAAGGGGCGGAGCTTGCCGTGCGGTCTGAGTGTGGTGCCTGTGTGTGCTGCCCGGGAAGGGAGGTGAAGTTTTTCCATCCAGGACTTTTTGTCTGCCCCCTTTCCGGGAAAGAAGGCTCATCTTGGGACTGGCCTCCGGGCTGGGCCCCCGGCTCCCACCTCCCGGTCCAAGCCGGCGGGGGGGTGGGAGGACTCCCAATCCGGCTAGGGTCACAAGATCTGGCCAAGGATCCAGCATGAGGACCCGCAGTACCCCCGAGGCCATGACCCCGGTGGCTCCTTCCCCCGGAGGTAGGCCGAGTACGAGCAGGGGTGCTGCAGCGGGGCCCCTTAAGTGGGGCACCAAGATGGCAAAGGAATCCACCGTGGTCTATTGTTCCCGTGTCCATGCGCACCTCTGTGAGTATGAGGACGCCTCAAGGAAGCTAAGATCCCTCTGGGGGGAGTTGAGAGTAGCGAAGGAGAGGTCCAACAGGGCATCCGGCAATAAGAAGGCCGAGCTATCCGCCGCGGTCAGAAAGATCCAGAGATCCATAGAAGACCTGGCAAGCCGGAGGTGCGAGATCCTGGCCGGCAGCGGGCCCTTCCGCGAAAAGTTGGAGAATGACGACCGATTCAGAGCCATGACCGGTGGGCTCCTGAGGGGCCACGGAGCCCTGGCCAGGTGGTGGAGGAGGAGGAATGCGAGGAGGAGATCATGCCCTACCCACCACCTGGTGGCCTGGTAAGAGATCTCCAGGCGTCGCACAGCGGGATAGCCCCCGAGCAAGTGGCTCTCCACCAGATTCTGGCTCTTCAGAGGGCAGCGAGTGTGAGGGGGAGGTTGAGGATGGTGGTAGTAGTAGCAGTGAGGGGGGCTGCCTTGTCATGCAGCAGATCCAGCAGATCGAGTCCTGGTTCGGTTTAACCAGCTGAGGTTCGGGGATGAGATCTGCGATGACGAGGCAACTAGGAGGGGGACGAAAAAGAAAGCTAAGAAGAAAGTAAAGAAAACATCTTGTGTCCAGAAGTATGTGTATGTCCCCCTCTGGGGCCCCCCGGTCCTGCTGTGCGGCACCCGCTACCCACCCCGGCTCGGGCTCTGTTGTGGGTCCGCAGCAAGGGAGCGGGGAGAATACAGGCCATGACACGCAGGGCGCAGCCTCTGTTTGTGGTAATGGAGGGGGTAGTGGTGTGTCTGATATGGAGCATGGTGTGGAGGGCGGCCCAGTGGTGGGCAAGAGAGTGGCAGCCGGGACCGCATCTCCGGCGGTGAGCGCTGTGGTGTCTGGGTCCCCCACTTACGGATCCGTTACTGGATCACTTCTGGGGCCCAGGCACCTAGTAAAGTGAAGGGGCAGGGGCCTGCGGCTCCGGCAGAGCCGGCTCATAAAAAACAACTGGTGGGGTCGGCTTCCCTGGCGGGGTCTGCGGTGAAGTCTGGGCTGGGGGCCCCGCCGCCGGTGGATGCTAAGGGGGAGTGGCCTAGCTTGCGGCCGGCCACCGGAGTTGCTGTGCCCAAGCTGTTTGTGGCACCGGGGTGTGGTGGTGGGGGGCGCTGTGCCCCGGGGGACTGGTACCGCCGGGGCGGCCCCTGGGGGTGGACCCGGCTCCGGGTCGGCTCCGGGGGTCCCGCTGCGGCCGGTCTCGGGGGGCGTGGACTCCTCGGCACCCGCTGCTCATGTGGGTGCAGCTCTGGACGGCAGCGTTGTGAAGCTGAGGCTGGGGGCGTGGCTTCCCAGCAAAGAAAAAAAAATGGTGATCTTGGCCAGCAATGAAGCAGAAACTGCAGCTGCAGCAGACAACAGCAAGGGCACATGCCTGGCCGGGTCCCCTGAGTCTGGGGGCTTACCTGCAGTGGGGGCGCCGGCGACGAGCCGGGATGGAGCTGGAGGCAGGACTGCTCCTGGCTTAATCTCTGCCAGTGGGAGAGAAGGCTCTGTGAATGCTGTGGAGGAAGTGCTGCTGAAACCAAATGGCAGCACAGTTCTTAAAGGGCCAGCAGCACCGTGTGGACAGAACCCCCCGGCAGGGAAGATGCCACCAATAGATGGCAGTAGCAGTGTGGTAAGATCTATAAATACCCAAAAAGTGAGGCAAAATAATATTGACCCCAGTGTGCATGTGAGTGAGAGTGGAGTGACTGATGGAGTGGATGAGTAGGGTGTGGGTATGGAAGTGTCAGTGGTTGAGGATGCGAGTGGCAGTGTGTCTAAAGTGGCAAGTGTGAATGGGGTGTCTGATGGTAGTGGGAGGAGGGGGCCGGTCCATCTGCCCCCGGCCACCGGTCCTCTGAGTTATTCGGGGGTGGTGGCTGGAGCCTCAGGGTCTAGTCGGGGGGGTTCCTCGCCTCTGGACCTCAAGGATGGCGTCTTGCTGCGCCGTTTCCTGGAGGCCCTCAAAAAGGATGAACGGACGTTCAATGTAGAGGGAAGAGAGGTAGACTTTGCCTTTTGGCTGGATAGATACGGCCTGGCTGCCTTCCAAGATAAAAGGGAGGGGGAAACGGTTTGGTCCCTCCCGACAGTTGGGCAGGGGGTGGCCAGGCGGAATGTGGTCCGTCTTCGATGGAGAGGCAGTGAAGCGTGCCCGCCAAGAGCGAGGGTTGTGGAGCTCCTTCTGAAGATGGACTTCAGGGCGACAGACATCTTTGCCCTGATTCATCCGTTTGGCACCTCCTTCTTCGATGTCAGTTTTGTTCGGCCAGAGGGCCTAGAGCTTTTCTGGTCGAATTTCGAACTGGCAAAGGGGAGTCCGGCTGGCGAGACTTTTCCGTACAGGCGGTGTCTCGCCAAAATAGTGTAAAGAGGGTGACCGTTCTGACAAGTAACGAGTCACTCTCTGGGGTTGACATCATGACGTGGCTTTCCCGTTATGGGGAAGTCACGGACGTCCCTAAGAAAAATAGGGACGAGTTTGGCATTTGGTCAGGGGGCTGGACCTTCATGGTAAAGTTGAAGGTTTCAGAAGGTACAGTCACCCACATCCCCTCCTCAGCATTTCTGGGGAGGGACGGAATCCAGATCTTCTACCAGGGGCAACCGAAGGTCTGCCACAGATGTGGGGATCCCCGCCACTTCAGCACAGGCTGCAAGGTGCAGAAGTGTGCCTTGTGTGGCGGGGTAGGTCATCTTGCCGCGGCCTGTGGTGACATTAGGTGTCACCTGTGTGGTGACCTAGGTCACCCGAATAGCCGCTGCCCCCGCTCCTTTTCCGGCACCATCTCTGGCCCAGCGAGGGAGATCCATGGGGGGTCCCCGGTGGTGCAACTTCTGCTGGGGCTGGGGGTGGAGGCGTGAGGGGAGCTGTGGGTCAGTGAGGAAAGGCGAGGCTGGTACATCTGCCCACCAGTGGCAACAGGTGAGGCACCGTAAGGGCAGGGGGCAGGATAAGCCTCAGGCAACTGAGGTGATGACTGCCCCACCCTGGAGGCAGCAGCCGAAGCCTCTGAGGCCCTGGGGGAGAAGGCGGTGAGCGAGGAGATCCGGAGGATGGAGAGGAGAAGTTGGCTGCTTCTGATAACTCTTCCCAGTATGAAAGTGTGGATGAAGAGGTGGTGGAGCAGCCTAAAAAAACGGGTGACAATCGTACCGGTAAGAGGCGGAAGAAGAGGAAGAACAAGGCTAAAAAATCTAATGCCCCCCCCCCGACCGCTAGGGTGCCTACATAAGGGCTCACCGACTCCCCTCTGATCCCCTCTCCAATTTTTTCCAAGCCCTTGTTGACTCTGTGTCGGAGGTCGGGGTGAGGGGCCGGACGCAACATCTGGGGTGCCTTCAGGGAGTGGCGAGGTCCGTCCTCCGGGGGATTCATACTCCTCTGGCAGGGGGACTACCTCGGGGTCCAGGGGCGAGGAATCTAGTGCTGGGAAGGAGGTGTACACTGCTGCTAAGGAGGACATGGACATCTCAGTGTCTTTAAAGAGGAGGGGTGAGTCGGGAAATCTGGGGGTACAGTTAAAAAACAGGCCGTCTAACTCAATCACCCATGATGACAGAACCTACTCCGTTGACTCTGGCGTCGATTAATGTCGCCAGCATAAAGTCAGATACGGCTAGATTTACGGCCTTTGATTTTTTCACCCGGGTTGAGGCTGATATTTTATTTTTGCAGGAGACCAGACTAATGGACCTGGGGTCCATTCACAAAGCAAAGAGGGAATGGAGAGTGGGCCCTCATACTGGTCTCTTGCGGCCGAGCCGTATAGCGGGGTAGCGGTCCTTTTTAAGACCGCGGAGGTGGAATGCAGACGGGTGATCGAGGTAGAAATGGGGAGATGTTTGGTCCTTGACGTCTTCATGAGGGGACAGGAGCTTCGGCTCATCAATATCTATGGCCCACAATCTAAGTGGGACCGTAAATGTCTCTTCCTGAGGATCAAGCCCTATCTTTTTACGAGCCGGCAGGTGGTCTTCGGTGGGGATTTTAATACTATAACCAGACTCCGTGATAGGGGGGCCTCGGAGACCGGCTGACTTATGATAGCGTAGCCTTGAATAGCATAGTAAGCGAAGCTCGCCTGGTGGATGTCCACATCCGGCACCCCCCAGGTCACGAGGGTTTCACCTTTTATAGGGGAAGCAGTAGGTCTAGGATAGATAGGTTTTTTTTTAAAGGAGGAAGCCGTCTCTTCTGCAGTGTCCGCGTTGAGGTGGAGGTCTCCGATCATTGTTTAATTTTCTTTACTTTGAATGTTACAGAGACTCCCCGGATGGGGAAGGCCTATGGAAGCTGAATTTGTCCCTTCTGGAAGAAGCGGAAATAAGACAGTCCTTTGGGGAAATTTCTTCAGAGCGGTACCTCTCTTGGGTCTTTGTAGCATAAGTCTGAGTGGTGGGAGATCTTAAAAAGAAGGGTCGCAAGGTTCTTCCGTCAGCTCTCGAGCCTCAGGGGCCTGAACAGGTATCGCCTGTATCGGCAGCTGGGGGGAAACTCGAGCAGCTCGTCTCGACTGGAGGGGACCGAGAGGAAATCTCCAGGGTGAAGACCTTGCTCAAGGGGTGCCGGTACGATAGGCAAATCCTTTAGTTTTTGAGAGGGATTTCGGGAGGTACAGCTTGCCCGACCCTTACAGAAACTGCAGGTTGTCAGTGAATTGTAAGATGGTGAAGGACTGATTGACAGTACGGGGTCCCTGAACAGATCCAAATCAGGGATCCTGGAGGTGGTCAGATCCTTCTACTCGCTCCTCTTGGGAGGAGGGATCCTGATCGGGATGAGATGTCAGCTTTCCTGGCTGAAACCATCCCTGAGCCGGGGGATGACCCCTCTCTTCATGTTTGGCAGAAGCAATCGGGGAAGAGGAATGGGACGGGCGATTGAGGGGCTAAGGCCCAAAAAGTCGCCCGGTCCGGATGGCTTAACATCCGAGTTCTATAAGACTTTTAGGGACTCTTTGGTCCCCCTCTTGACTGAGGTGTTTATGAGTGCCTCTCCTCGGACATCTGCCCTTCAATGAGGAAGTCAGCCCTGTTTATCCTGTCAAAGGGTAAAGACTCGTCCGTATTGAGAATTGGCGTCCTATAGCGCTTCTCAATACGGACTGAAAGGTTCTGGCAAAGGTTTGCTTTTTAATCGGTTGGTGAAGTTTGCACCCCGGCTCCTTTCGGGGGCCCAGCACTGCTCTGTTCCAGGCCGCATTTACATTTAGTGCTGTGCTCGGTGTCCGAGAGGCAGTGGAGCAGGGCAGGTCACTGGAAGGGGTACTTGCTGTCCTTAGACCAGGCAAAGGCCTTTGCCCTGGGTTAACCATGAGTACCTCTGGCCCGTCCTTCTGAAGTATGGTCTGCCTGGGAGGTTGTTGATTGGTTGAGAGTTTTATACAATGGGGCAGAGACTTTTCCGCTCGTGAACGGTTGGGTCAGACACACTTTTGAGGTGAGGTCTGGTGTCCGCCAGGGGTGTCCTCTGAGCCCACTGTTATACGTGTTCGCGATCGACCCCCCTTTTAAGGAGGGTGGAGGGGCGGACCGTTGGTGGGAGTCGGGATGGACGGGCGGAGCCAGAGGCCGCCTTGAGGGTAGTGGCATACGCTGACGAAGTTTCCCTTTTTGTATCCTTGAGAGAGGAGGTGAATTGGGTGATGTCTGAGGTGGAGCGCTACTCGTGGCATCGGGTCCATGATCAACCGGGATAAGTGTGAGAGTCTCTGGCTGGAGGAGGAGATCCAAGTTTTGATCTCCCGGACACCCTTCCAGGGCCTCAGGCCCCAGCAAAAATATTAAGCATCAGTTTCGGCCCAGGGGACTATCCCCAGCAAAACTGGGAGGGCAGACGTAAGATTGCCGCCAAGAAGGTGGATCAGTGGAAGGGTTGGTCCTTGACCCTAAGGGAAAGGGTTATGTCTTGCCAAGGCTATTTGCTTCCTTTGCTAATATATATGGGCAGCGTCTGCATCTTGCCAGAGCCTCTTTGGACACGGGTCTACAGCCTGTTTTTCCAATTATTATGGGGAAATAGGCTGAACCTAATCAAGAGGGAGGTCACGTACCGCACGAGGAGACTAGGAGGGTTGGGTATGGTCAAACCCAGTGGGGTTTCTAGTGAACACCTTTCTTAAGGCAAAAAATCGCCAACCTCTGGTCAGAGAGGGCTCCTCCGTGGGTATTCTCCTGTAGGGGGTGGTTTCGGCCTTTCTTCCAGAATGGGAGACAGGAGGGCAGGTGAAGGACCTTCGTACACCTCATGGGCATTTTTCCGGCTTACGTTACCCCAGTTCTGAAGGTGATCCGTCGGGGGGGTCTGGGAGTGTGGGAGATCAGGATCATATCAAGAAGGTTTCTTGACAATAGGGTCCTGTTGACCCACTTTCAGAAGCCCCTGGCGCTCAGGGATTGCCCAAGCCGGTCTCTGGAGGTGGGGCTCGGGTTATTGAACTCTAAGCGGATCCCCTTGAAGTTTTGGGACTTGGCTTGGTGCTGCTTCCATGGGAAGCTGTATGTGAGGGAAACCTGAAGTGCAGGGGCTCTGATGACCGGGAATTGTCCCCCGAATGTGGTGGGAGCTTGAAAGCATGGAGCACTTTCCTCTTCGGTGTCCCCTTTTAAAACAGAGGTCCCACAGCAGGGTGGGTGCTTCCATTGGCTGGCCCAGGCTGGCAGGCCTCTCCTATCGAGTGGGCCTATGGGGCATTCAGGCCTTGGTGGCCGAGATCAGGGCATGTTTTTTTTTAGTTAGTTTAGTAACCAGATTCTGCACGGGGAATGCACGGTACTTAGGTCTACTCAGCGGAAAGTCCCCCCCCAGGAAAGGATTTTGGAACTCCTGGGTGACCTGGCAAAAGTGCGCTCCCCGGAGTTGGAGGCTGGGTGCAGGGGGGCCCTCTTCTATGGAGGGGTTTCTCCTTTAATGGGCCCCAGGGTGAGTTAGTTCTGTGTGCCTGTGATAGGGTTGAGTTAGTTTTTTTATCCTTTTATCTTTATTTTGTTGGTCAGTTAGACATGTAGGCAGGGGGGACAGATGGGAAGTTTTAGGGACGGTAGTTAGTATTAGGGTTGTAGTGAGGGACGGTAGGGGCAGGTGGGGGAGGTTGGTAGGGCATAGGGACAGGATTTTTTTTTGTTTTTGTTAGAGAGGGTCAGGATGTGCGTAGTTGGGGGAGAGCCTCTAGGTTCCATTCCTGGTGGTGGGCTTGTAACCCCACTCATGTTTTTGTTTTGTAATTGGTAACCGGGTAAGGGCTTGCAAGCATTGAATTTGGGCTGTTCTTTGGTCTGGTTAATTTTGGGGGTGGTTATTTTAATTGTTATTTTGC
>JARQOD010000003.1:75251697-75298750 GCA_033576555.1 Oophaga sylvatica | reverse complement strand
TGAAACAATTAAATGTTTTCGGTCCAATAATGGGACCTTCATCAGAATAACTGTCAAAGGAACGCTGGACTAATGAAGTATAGCCTCCAGTGATAGCTGGATGTATAATACCCTGGTGAATGGGAGAAGACCTGAAGCTGTGGATCAGGGACCAGGGACTCACGACTTTAAAATGAAACTGGGAGTCCATGTAGAAAGCGCTTGGAAAAAGGCAAAGCTTGCTACTGGGAAGGCGCTCCTGAAGAACCTGGGAGGGAGTCCGAAACACAAATCCTACAAAGGGAAAGGAGAATGTGCAGGGAGACATGAGAACTCAAGGTAAGAAACTTAACACCATCTTCATAGAAGTAAAGCCAGCTGGCTTTTTTCCAAGCGCTTTCTACATCGACTCCCAGTTTCATTTTTCTGTCGTGAGTCCCTGGTCCCTGATCCACAGCTTCAGGTCTTCTCCCATTCACCCAGGGTATTATACATCCAGCTATCACTGGAGGTTATACTTCATTAGTCCAGCGTTCCTTTGACAGTATTCTGATGAAGGTCCCATTATTGGACCGAAAACATTTAATTGTTTCATGTCTGGATGCATCTTCATTAAATGATTTTTCGTGTCACAATTTGAGTGCCAAGTTTTTTTTTTTTTATCTTCATTTACCAGGCTGGATACCTGACTTGTGCACCTATTCTCACTTTAGTTGAGTGCCGTGGTTTTTTCTACATACTAGGCTGAAATTGGGCAGGTTATTCTTTGCGAAGGACGTATGAATCAAGCCGCACACAAGGCTGTCCTCGAAAAATAGTTGATTCCTTCTGCTCTGGCAATGTTCCCCAACTCTGAGGACTGGTTTTTCCAGCAGGACAATGTGCCATGCCACACAGCTAAGTCAATCAATGTGTGGATGAAGGACCACCACATCAAATCCCTGTCATAGCCAGCCCAATCTCCAGACCTGAACTCCATTGAAAACCTTTGGAATGTAATCAAGAGGAAGATGGATAGTCACAAGCCATCAAACAAAGAAGAACTGCCTAAATTTGTGTACCTGAAGTGGCATAAGGTCACCCAAAAGCAGTGTGAAAGACTCGTGGAAAGCATGCCGAGACGCATGAAAGTTGTGATTAAAAATCATGGTTATTCCACAAAATATTGATTTCTGAACTCTTCCTGAGTTAAAACACTAGTATTGTTGTTTCTAAATGATTATGAACTTGTTTTCTTAGTGTTATTTGAGGTCTGCAAGCACTGCATTTTTTTATTTTGACCATTTCTCATTTTCTGAAAATAAATACAAAATTTATTTCTTGGAAATTCGGAGACATGTTGTCAGTAGTTTATATAGAAAAAGAGCAATTTACATTTTACTCAAAAATATACCTATAAAGAGAAGAATCAGACAAACTGAAAATTTTGCAGTTCTAGAGCTAACTCTCCACTCTCCAAGAGAACTAACAACTTCTCACTTCTGTGTAGAATCACCAACTACACTGAACTCTGCTCTAGTCTATGAGGTGACACTGCAGGCTGCAGCCCTCTGACTAGACTGTCTGCTCTCTCTGAGGAGACTAAGCAAAACTAAACTGAAACTCAGTGTCTTCACCATCCTATATACTCTGAAAGGGCTCCCTCTGGTGGCTCTAGGGATTGGTGAAGCGGTGTGAATGAATATCAGGTCTCTTGTGGTGTTACCTTTGGTGCATCCTCCTGGGAAATGTGATTCCAAGCGCAGCTGGGCTACACACAGACTCTCTGCTGTGGACATCTACCACTAGGAGTTCCATCTGTTTTTGCTGCTGCTGAAACACCACTTGTGGAAGCTGGCTCCCTTAGCTGCTCCCTGAGGTAGACATAGGAACACTTTAGGTTAAAGACTCTGGATGGTTTATTGGTTCTTAAACCATAAAGCAAAAATAGTAACAAAAAACAGCCTTTCAGACAAATGAAAATAAAAAGTCCATACAAAGTCACTCTCAGTATGGCTCCTGCCTTCTGGGACAAACACACACTGTAGCTCTCACTGGAGCTTCAGCCTGGAGGCTTCCTTACTCCAAACACAACTGACAGAAAAAAAAATGACTGGCTTGACGTTTAACTCCCTCCAACCACACCCTTGAGGTGGAGATATAATGAGTAGGTGTCCTGCCCTTCTCTGACCTACTCACCATGAAAGCCAGCCCCTAGGGACAGCTAATTTACTCTCAGCACATATCATGCTGGAGGAAAACCTTTGCGACACGTGACGTGACACATATCTCCCCTCACATACGGCGCCAGTGAACCTGTATATATGTAGGTTGTATGGGTTTTTAAAAATATTTTTAGTAGTTATAAGAAGCCCACCGATTGATGTGCCATGAGAGGAGGAGAACTACATGCTGTAATACTCAAAGAGACGAAACAACTTAATCTGCCTCCATCAAAAATCCACATAATAGGCACAAAACTCTTTGTTCCCCTCATCTCACCTCATTGACCTAATTTCTATAAACCTCACTTGCGTCCATTTTTAGCCGCTACTTTTTTGTAATTTTTCACTTGCGTGTATCAAGTGCTTTCCAAAGTCATTGTCCATTCTGTGGAGTGGCTGCTCGAGTGCTTACATAATCTGCCGCCTATTTTTTTTACTTACTTTCATTAGCCATTAATTTGCTCCCATTTTAACTGTCTGTAAGCTAGACCAAGAGAACTCAGAATTAGAAAGTAAATACATAAATCTCTATTCTGGAAACGTTCATCTGGAGCTGCCTGGTTCATGAACATAATACTAGATGTACAGTGTAAACTAATACACTACCATGTCACTCAATAGCTGGAAGTTTTTTTTTTGTGACGTTGCGTTCATTGGTTCCTAGTTTTTTTTCCCCCAAAATAGAGTATGGTCCTAGTAAAGTTTTCACTAAGGCTGTACTTAGGTTAAAGGTCTCTAAAAATGCAGTAGCCTTTTGATGGCGACCTCCCGCTTTAACTTTTGACATATGGAGGTACAATAGGATAAGACGTAATGTATGTACACAGTAAGTGCACCAGCAGACTGGTGAGTGCAGCTCTGGAGTATAATACAGGATGTAACTCAGGATCAGTACAGGATAAGTAATGTAATGTATGTGCACAGTGACTGCACCAGCAGAATAGTGAGTGCAGCTCTGGAATATAATACAGGATGTAACTCAGGATCAGTACAGGATAAGTAATGTAATGTATGTGCACAGTGACTGCACCAGCAGAATAGTGAGTGCAGCTCTGGACCATCCCACAGGAAGGGGCGGAGCTTGCCGTGCGGTCTGAGTGTGGTGCCTGTGTGTGCTGCCCGGGAAGGGAGGTGAAGTTTTTCCATCCAGGACTTTTTGTCTGCCCCCTTTCCGGGAAAGAAGGCTCATCTTGGGACTGGCCTCCGGGGCTGGGCCCCCGGCTCCCACCTCCCGGTCCAAGCCGGCGGGGGGGTGGGAGGACTCCCAATCCGGCTAGGGTCACAAGATCTGGCCAAGGATCCAGCATGAGGACCCGCAGTACCCCCGAGGCCATGACCCCGGTGGCTCCTTCCCCCGGAGGTAGGCCGAGTACGAGCAGGGGTGCTGCAGCGGGGCCCCTTAAGTGGGGCACCAAGATGGCAAAGGAATCCACCGTGGTCTATTGTTCCCGTGTCCATGCGCACCTCTGTGAGTATGAGGACGCCTCAAGGAAGCTAAGATCCCTCTGGGGGGAGTTGAGAGTAGCGAAGGAGAGGTCCAACAGGGCATCCGGCAATAAGAAGGCCGAGCTATCCGCCGCGGTCAGAAAGATCCAGAGATCCATAGAAGACCTGGCAAGCCGGAGGTGCGAGATCCTGGCCGGCAGCGGGCCCTTCCGCGAAAAGTTGGAGAATGACGACCGATTCAGAGCCATGACCGGTAGGGCTCCTGAGGGGCCACGGAGCCCTGGCCAGGTGGTGGAGGAGGAGGAATGCGAGGAGGAGATCATGCCCTACCCACCACCTGGTGGCCTGGTAAGAGATCTCCAGGCGTCGCACAGCGGGATAGCCCCCGAGCAAGTGGCTCTCCCACCAGATTCTGGCTCTTCAGAGGGCAGCGAGTGTGAGGGGGAGGTTGAGGATGGTGGTAGTAGTAGCAGTGAGGGGGGCTGCCTTGTCATGCAGCAGATCCAGCAGATCGAGTCCCTGGTTCGGTTTAACCAGCTGAGGTTCGGGATGAGATCTGCGATGACGAGGCAACTAGGAGGGGGACGAAAAGAAAAGCTAAGAAGAAAGTAAAGAAAACATCTTGTGTCCAGAAGTATGTGTATGTCCCCCTCTGGGGCCCCCCGGTCCTGCTGTGCGGCACCCGCTACCCACCCCGGCTCGGGCTCTGTTGTGGGTCCGCAGCAAGGGAGCGGGGAGAATACAGGCCATGACACGCAGGCGCAGCCTCTGTTTGTGGTAATGGAGGGGGTAGTGGTGTGTCTGATATGGAGCATGGTGTGGAGGGCGGCCCAGTGGTGGGCAAGAGAGTGGCAGCCGGGACCGCATCTCCGGCGGTGAGCGCTGTGGTGTCTGGGTCCCCCACTTACGGATCCGTTACTGGATCACTTCTGGGGGCCCAGGCACCTAGTAAAGTGAAGGGGCAGGGGCCTGCGGCTCCGGCAGAGCCGGCTCATAAAAAACAACTGGTGGGGTCGGCTTCCCTGGCGGGGTCTGCGGTGAAGTCTGGGCTGGGGGCCCCGCCGCCGGTGGATGCTAAGGGGGAGTGGCCTAGCTTGCGGCCGGCCACCGGAGTTGCTGTGCCCAAGCTGTTTGTGGCGCCGGGGTGTGGTGGTGGGGGGCGCTGTGCCCCGGGGGACTGGTACCGCCGGGGGGGCCCCTGGGGGTGGACCCGGCTCCGGGTCGGCTCCGGGGGTCCCGCTGCGGCCGGTCTCGGGGGGCGTGGACTCCTCGGCACCCGCTGCTCATGTGGGTGCAGCTCTGGACGGCAGCGTTGTGAAGCTGGAGGCTGGGGGCGTGGCTTCCCAGCAAAAGAAAAAAAAATGGTGATCTTGGCCAGCAATGAAGCAGAAACTGCAGCTGCAGCAGACAACAGCAAGGGCACATGCCTGGCCGGGTCCCCTGAGTCTGGGGGCTTACCTGCAGTGGGGGCGCCGGCGACGAGCCGGGATGGAGCTGGAGGCAGGACTGCTCCTGGCTTAATCTCTGCCAGTGGGAGAGAAGGCTCTGTGAATGCTGTGGAGGAAGTGCTGCTGAAACCAAATGGCAGCACAGTTCTTAAAGGGCCAGCAGCACCGTGTGGACAGAACCCCCCGGCAGGGAAGATGCCACCAATAGATGGCAGTAGCAGTGTGGTAAGATCTATAAATACCCAAAAAGTGAGGCAAAATAATATTGACCCCAGTGTGCATGTGAGTGAGAGTGGAGTGACTGATGGAGTGGATGAGTAGGGTGTGGGTATGGAAGTGTCAGTGGTTGAGGATGCGAGTGGCAGTGTGTCTAAAGTGGCAAGTGTGAATGGGGTGTCTGATGGTAGTGGGAGGAGGGGGCCGGTCCATCTGCCCCCGGCCACCGGTCCTCTGAGTTATTCGGGGGTGGTGGCTGGAGCCTCAGGGTCTAGTCGGGGGGGTTCCTCGCCTCTGGACCTCAAGGATGGCGTCTTGCTGCGCCGTTTCCTGGAGGCCCTCAAAAAGGATGAACGGACGTTCAATGTAGAGGGAAGAGAGGTAGACTTTGCCTTTTGGCTGGATAGATACGGCCTGGCTGCCTTCCAAGATAAAAGGGAGGGGGAAACGGTTTGGTCCCTCCCGACAGTTGGGCAGGGGGTGGCCAGGCGGAATGTGGTCCGTCTTCGATGGAGAGGCAGTGAAGCGTGCCCGCCAAGAGCGAGGGTTGTGGAGCTCCTTCTGAAGATGGACTTCAGGGCGACAGACATCTTTGCCCTGATTCATCCGTTTGGCACCTCCTTCTTCGATGTCAGTTTTGTTCGGCCAGAGGGCCTAGAGCTTTTTTGGTCGAATTTCGAACTGGCAAAGGGGGAGTCCGGCTGGCGAGACTTTTCCGTACAGGCGGTGTCTCGCCAAAATAGTGTAAAGAGGGTGACCGTTCTGACAAGTAACGAGTCACTCTCTGGGGTTGACATCATGACGTGGCTTTCCCGTTATGGGGAAGTCACGGACGTCCCTAAGAAAAATAGGGACGAGTTTGGCATTTGGTCAGGGGGCTGGACCTTCATGGTAAAGTTGAAGGTTTCAGAAGGTACAGTCACCCACATCCCCTCCTCAGCATTTCTGGGGAGGGACGGAATCCAGATCTTCTACCAGGGGCAACCGAAGGTCTGCCACAGATGTGGGGATCCCCGCCACTTCAGCACAGGCTGCAAGGTGCAGAAGTGTGCCTTGTGTGGCGGGGTAGGTCATCTTGCCGCGGCCTGTGGTGACATTAGGTGTCACCTGTGTGGTGACCTAGGTCACCCGAATAGCCGCTGCCCCCGCTCCTTTTCCGGCACCATCTCTGGCCCAGCGAGGGAGATCCATGGGGGGTCCCCGGTGGTGCAACTTCTGCTGGGGCTGGGGGTGGAGGCGTGAGGGGAGCTGTGGGGTCAGTGAGGAAAGGCGAGGCTGGTACATCTGCCCACCAGTGGCAACAGGTGAGGCACCGTAAGGGCAGGGGGCAGGATAAGCCTCAGGCAACTGAGGTGATGACTGCCCCCACCCTGGAGGCAGCAGCCGAAGCCTCTGAGGCCCTGGGGGAGAAGGCGGTGAGCGAGGAGATCCGGAGGATGGAGAGGGAGAAGTTGGCTGCTTCTGATAACTCTTCCCAGTATGAAAGTGTGGATGAAGAGGTGGTGGAGCAGCCTAAAAAAAGGTGACAATCGTACCGGTAAGAGGCGGAAGAAGAGGAAGAACAAGGCTAAAAAATCTAATGCCCCCCCCCGACCGCTAGGGTGCCTACATAAGGGCTCACCGACTCCCCTCTGATCCCCCTCTCCAATTTTTTCCAAGCCCTTGTTGACTCTGTGTCGGAGGTCGGGGGTGAGGGGCCGGACGCAACATCTGGGGTGCCTTCAGGGAGTGGCGAGGTCCGTCCTCCGGGGGATTCATACTCCTCTGGCAGGGGGACTACCTCGGGGTCCAGGGGCGAGGAATCTAGTGCTGGGAAGGAGGTGTACACTGCTGCTAAGGAGGACATGGACACCTCAGTGTCTTTAAAGAGGAGGGGTGAGTCGGGAAATCTGGGGGTACAGTTAAAAAACAGGCCGTCTAACTCAATCACCCATGATGACAGAACCTACTCCGTTGACTCTGGCGTCGATTAATGTCGCCAGCATAAAGTCAGATACGGCTAGATTTACGGCCTTTGATTTTTTCACCCGGTTGAGGCTGATATTTTATTTTTGCAGGAGACCAGACTAATGGACCTGGGGTCCATTCACAAAGCAAAGAGGGAATGGAGGAGTGGGCCCTCATACTGGTCTCTTGCGGCCGAGCCGTATAGCGGGGTAGCGGTCCTTTTTAAGACCGCGGAGGTGGAATGCAGACGGGTGATCGAGGTAGAAATGGGGAGATGTTTGGTCCTTGACGTCTTCATGAGGGGACAGGAGCTTCGGCTCATCAATATCTATGGCCCACAATCTAAGTGGGACCGTAAATGTCTCTTCCTGAGGATCAAGCCCTATCTTTTTACGAGCCGGCAGGTGGTCTTCGGTGGGGATTTTAATACTATAACCAGACTCCGTGATAGGGGGGCCTCGGAGACCGGCTGACTTATGATAGCGTAGCCTTGAATAGCATAGTAAGCGAAGCTCGCCTGGTGGATGTCCACATCCGGCACACCCCAGGTCACGAGGGTTTCACCTTTTATAGGGGAAGCAGTAGGTCTAGGATAGATAGGTTTTTTTTTAAAGGAGGAAGCCGTCTCTTCTGCAGTGTCCGCTGTTGAGGTGGAGGTCTCCGATCATTGTTTAATTTTCTTTACTTTGAATGTTACAGAGACTCCCCGGATGGGGAGAGGCCTATGGAAGCTGAATTTGTCCCTTCTGGAAGAAGCGGAAATAAGACAGTCCTTTGAGGAATTTCTTCAGAGCCAGGTACCTCTCTTGGGTCTTTGTAGCAGTAAGTCTGAGTGGTGGGAGATCTTAAAAAGAAGGGTCGCAAGGTTCTTCCGTCAGCTCTCGAGCCTCAGGGGCCTGAACAGGTATCGCCTGTATCGGCAGCTGGGGAGGAAACTCGAGCAGCTCGTCTCGACTGGAGGGGACCGAGAGGAAATCTCCAGGGTGAAGACCTTGCTCAAGGGGTGCCGGTACGATAGGCACACATCCTTAGTTTTTGAGAGGGATTTCGGGAGGTACAGCTGCCCGACCCTTACAGAAACTGCAGGTTGTCAGTGAATTGTAAGATGGTGACAGGACTGATTGACAGTACGGGGTCCCTGAACAGATCCAATCAGGGATCCTGGAGGTGGTCAGATCCTTCTACTCGCTCCTCTTGGGGAGGAGGGATCCTGATCGGGATGAGATGTCAGCTTTCCTGGCTGAAACCATCCCTGAGCCGGGGGATGACCCCTCTCTTCATGTTTTGGCAGAAGCAATCAGGGAAGAGGAAGTGGGACGGGCGATTGATGGGCTAAGGCCCAAAAAGTCGCCCGGTCCGGATGGCTTAACATCCGAGTTCTATAAGACTTTTAGGGACTCTTTGGTCCCCCTCTTGACTGAGGTGTTTAATGAGTGCCTCTCCTCGGACACTCTGCCCAGTTCAATGAGGAAGTCAGCCCTGATTATCCTGTCAAAGGGTAAAGACTCGTCCCGTATTGAGAATTGGCGTCCTATAGCGCTTCTCAATACGGACTGAAAGGTTCTGGCAAAGGTGCTTTTTAATCGGTTGGTGAAGTTTGCACCCCGGCTCCTTTCGGGGGCCCAGCACTGCTCTGTTCCAGGCCGCAGTACATTTAGTGCTGTGCTCGGTGTCCGAGAGGCAGTGGAGCAGGGCAGGTCACTGGAAGGGGTACTTGCTGTCCTTAGACCAGGCAAAGGCCTTTGACTGGGTTAACCATGAGTACCTCTGGCCCGTCCTTCTGAAGTATGGTCTGCCTGGGAGGTTTGTTGATTGGTTGAGAGTTTTATACAATGGGGCAGAGACTTTTCCGCTCGTGAACGGTTGGGTCAGACACACTTTTGAGGTGAGGTCTGGTGTCCGCCAGGGCTGTCCTCTGAGCCCACTGTTATACGTGTTCGCGATCGACCCCCTTTTAAGGAGGGTGGAGCGCGGACCGTTGGTGGGAGTCGGGATGGACCGGGCGGAGCCAGAGGCCGCCTTGAGGGTAGTGGCATACGCTGACGAAGTTTCCCTTTTTGTATCCTTGAGAGAGGAGGTGAATTGGGTGATGTCTGAGGTGGAGCGCTACTCGGTGGCATCCGGGTCCATGATCAACCGGGATAAGTGTGAGAGTCTCTGGCTGGGAGGAGGAGATCCAAGTTTTGATCTCCCGGACACCCTTCCAGGGCCTCAGGCCCCAGCAAAAATATTAAGCATCAGTTTCGGCCCAGGGGACTATCCCCAGCAAAACTGGGAGGGCAGACGTAAGATTGCCGCCAAGAAGGTGGATCAGTGGAAGGGTTGGTCCTTGACCCTAAGGGAAAGGGTTAGTCTTGCCAAGGGCTATTTGCTTCCTTTGCTAATATATATGGGCAGCGTCTGCATCTTGCCAGAGCCTCTTTGGACACGGGTCTACAGCCTGTTTTTCCAATTATTATGGGGAAATAGGCTGAACCTAATCAAGAGGGAGGTCACGTACCGCACGAGGAGACTAGGAGGGTTGGGTATGGTCAACCCAGTGGTGTTTCTAGTGAACACCTTTCTTAAGGCAAACATCGCCAACCTCTGGTCAGAGAGGGCTCCTCCGTGGGTATTCTCCTGTAGGGGGTGGTTTCGGCCTTTCTTCCAGGAATGGGAGACAGGAGGGCAGGTGAAGGACCTTCGTACACCTCATGGGCATCTTCCGGCTTACGTTACCCCAGTTCTGAAGGTGATCCGTCGGTGGGGTCTGGGAGTGTGGGAGATCAGGATCATATCAAGAAGGTTTCTTGACAATAGGGTCCTGTTGACCCACTTTCAGAAGCCCCTGGCGCTCAGGGATTGCCCAAGCCGGTCTCTGGAGGTGGGGCTCGGGTTATTGAACTCTAAGCGGATCCCCTTGAAGTTTTGGGACTTGGCTTGGTGCTGCTTCCATGGGAAGCTGTATGTGAGGGACAACCTGAAGTGCAGGGGCTCTGATGACCGGGATTGTCCCCGCGAGGAGTGTGGTGGCATGCTTGAAAGCATGGAGCACTTCCTGCTTCGGTGTCCCTTTAATACAGAGGTCTACAGCAGGGTGGGTGCTTCCATTGGCTGGCCCAGGCTGGCAGGCCTCTCCTATGCGGAGTGGGCCTATGGGGCATTCAGGTCCCTTGGTGGCCGAGATCAGGGCACTGTTTTCTTAGTTAGTTTAGTAACCAGATTCTGCACGTGGAATGCACGGTATCTAGTGTCTACTCAGCGGAAAGTCCTCCCCAGGGAAGAGGTGATTAGGAACATCCTGGGTGACCTGGCAAAAGTGCGCTCCCTGGAGTTTGAGAGGCTGGGTGCAGGGAGGGCCTCTCTTCTATGGAGGGGTTTCTCCTTTAATGTGCCCTAGGGTGAGTTAGGTTCTGTGTGCCTGTGATAGGGTTGAGTTAGTCTTTTTTATCCTTTTATCTTTATTTTGTAGGGTCAGTTAGACATGTAGGGACAGGGAGGGACAGATAGGGACAGTCTTTAGGGACAGGTAGTTAGTATTAGGTTGGTAGTGAGGGACAGGTAGGGGCAGGTAGGGAGAGGTTGGTAGGGCTATAGGGACAGGATTTTCTCTTTTGTGTTGTTAGAGAGGGTCAGGGTATGTGCGGTAGATTAGGGTGAGAGCCTCTATGGTCTCCAGTTCCTGGTGGTGGGCTGTAACCCTCACTCATAGATTTTTGTTTTGTAATTGGTAACCCGGGTATAGGGCTTGCAAGCATTGAATTTGGGCCTGTTCTTTGGTCATGGTTAAGGTGTGTAGTGGTTATTATTGATATGTGTTATTATTGCTATATGTTATTAATATATGTTATTATATGGTTGTATATATATATGTGTGTTGTGTGTACTATGATGAAGGTACGAGGGATTTAGTTTAGGTGTGGTGGGGGTTTCTTGGGGGAGGGGGATGGGTTTTGGAGAATGGACGTCCGGCGGGATGCCAAGATTTGCTGTGTAGGAAAGGCCACAAACTTTCGTGGGACCTGGTGTGATAGGCCACAAACTTTCGTGGGACCTGGTGTGATAGGCCACAAACTTTCGTTGGAACTTTGGAGGAATGGTGGTGGGTTAGTTTTGGGAAAAAAAAATAATAAAAGGGTGTGTGTATGTATATATATTGTGAGACAGTGAGAGTATGTGTATTGAATGGGGTGTATATTTCACCTAGCTACTTTACTGACTGGTATAAGGGAGGTGTGTGGCTTTGTAGACTTAGTGGTAGAGAAAGGTCACTACACCTTACATTCATTACACACTTGCAGCTCAGGCCTGAAACTACTCAGGTGTTAATTAGGAGACCAGAAGTAGGTGTCTGCAAACACAGTCAGAGAGGACGCTTAGTTTGGACACACAGGAAGGTGTCCCGGCACAAGAAGCGGTCTCCAGGAGTGGGAGCTCATTCAGTCTGGACAGGGGTCCAGGCACAGAAGGTGTCTCCAGGAGTGTGAGCTATCTCAGTCTGGGTGCAGGAAGTACCCCGGACACAGGAGTAGTCTCAGTGCGAATCCGTGCGAATAGCGGCTGAATAGGAGTGGATCTCTCTCAAGTCTGGACATGGAAGGTGCCTTCAGACACAAGGAGGAGTATCTGTGAAACTCCATACTGGTAACATATATCATATGTGTTGTTTGGGTCAGGCTGGTAGAGCCGGGACCCGGATAGACAGGGCAATCTATCTGTGTGTAATTAGTGGCTAGACAAGCCTAGGTTTTCTGTTTATGCTTTACTTTTATCTGTTTGCTGTGGACTTTAATAAAGCTGGTTGCGGCCAGTTTTACACCAGAACTGCTGTCTGAATGAACTGTTTTCGGGCCATTCTGTCTACCCAGACAGCGATCCTAGAGCTATAACCCCTGGAAATGCTACAATTGGTGGAGAATGCGGGCAGCGCAGTGGCTGATACAGTTAGTGCTGGAGTGTGCATGCAGCACAGAGGCTTAGAGACAGCAATAAAGGTGAAGTCTGTTGAAATAGCAGCAGAGAAAAAAAAAAGTGTGTCAGCAGAAACGTCTGTTTGGAGCAGTCTTGGAGAGACAGTGGCCCTGATAGGGTCTGCAGAGAGAAAATGTATGCACAGCAAAGCTGAACTTGTTGTGAAAATGACTGTGGAATGTGCAGCAGTAAAAGAAAAGTCTGTGGAGCAGTCTTAAAGAGACAGTAGCCCTAATAGACTTTGCAAAGAAAAAAAAAAGTGTCTGCACAGCAGAGCTGAATTTTTCTATGGAAAAGACTGTAGAGTGTGTATGTCTTGAGTGAAGACTGCCGTTGTTAAGACAGAGAAGTCTGACAGCATGGATGACAGCATGGAGGCGCTGTTTGAACAAATGGCGCAAGTTAATATGCAACATAAGACTGCTGTGATTGAGACAGATGAGTCCGGCAGTATGAAGGAGCTCATTGAGTACCTGGCCCAGGCCCAGCGAAGCATGCAGCAGAGCATGGAGCAGCAGCGCCTGCAGCACCAGCAGCGCATGCAGCAGGCCCAGCAGCAATTCCTGCAGCAGCAGCAGGAGAATAACCGGTTATTTGTTGAGCAGATGACAGCACCAAAAAAGGATTTCGGTGCCGCGTCCCGAAGTAATGTTGTGAAGGCACCGGCATTGTCCGCTATAAAGAAGGCGGTAAGACGGTCCTTGAGAAAAATGACACCTCGTGATGATGTGGAGGTATATCTTACTAGGTTTGAGAGACTGGCAGAGAAGGAGAATCTGCCACTATCTGAATGGGCCATGGCGGTCGTACCCTATCTGACTGGGGAACCCCAAAAAGTCTGGGCTGACCTGAGCAAGCAGGACAGCGAAGACTATGCCAAGTTGAAAGCGGCGATTCTTACCCGGCTGGGTGTTACGGTGACAGCCCGTGCCAGGGGAGTTCATGACTGGAGATGCAGTTGGGAGTCTGCAGTAAGCAAACCTGATTATGGAGTTGAAAAGGTGATAGTGAACCGCTACACCCGAGCACGTCCTCCTGAGGTACAGCCGTCTGAGAGGTCGTCACTTCAGAGTTCCCGGACGCTGAACTCTCGCGGTAAGAGCGTTCCAGCTGTAGGGGACATATGGGAGGTGATTGTGGTGGACAGTGTTGGAGATGTCGTGAAATTGCAGCCGGCTGTTCACTAGAGGGGGAGCCTATGTGCCGTGATGTTGGCAGGTCCCTCTCTCTCTGCGCAGAACCGGTGTGTGTGACCACTGCAGCCGAAGAGACTGGACCACAGGTGTCCCCGGTGGTTGTAAATGATTGCCCAGCACAGGCCCTCTTAGACTCAGAGAGTCCAGTGACTTCCGTATGTGACAGCCTGATTGATAGGGATTTCATCCCTGATAAGCGCCTGAGTGTGGTGTGCATCCATGGAGACACCAAAGTCTACCCAGAGACTGCCGTGGACTTGGTCCCTAAACTCGGGGAGGTTTCATATGAAGTGGGGGTAGTGAAGAGCCTGGTGCACCCCGTCATATTGGGTAATGACTTTCCCTGGTCTAAGGATCTCTGGGGGAGAAATGTTTCTGATGGACAGTGTGATGAAGCTCCTACTGAGGGTGCGCAGTCCCGAGGGGCGGAACACAATGCTAGTGGGCCGTTAAACTTATGTGATGATGATAATGATAATGATGATGATGATGATGATCATGATAATGATGATGACCATGATAATGATGCTGATGCTGATAATGATAGTGATGATAATCATGATAGTGATGATGATACTGATCATAGTCATGATAATGATGTTGATAATAATGATGACTGTGATGGTGATGAAGTTCCTTTGCAGGTGATGTTGGGAGACGAGGATAGTGGTTCTCGGGAACCGAGTGTCCCTGACTTACCTGTGTCCTGTGACAATTTTGAGAGTGAGCAGTGGCGAGACCCCTCTCTTAGAACGGCACAGGAAAATATGATTGTTCTAAATGAGGTTTCCCAGGAGCCTGGCTCTGAGGAGAGGTTTCCTCATGCTGCCATGGACAATGGCTTATTGTATAGGGACACTGAAGTCCAGGGAGAGGTCGTGAGTCAGCTCCTAGTACCTGAGCTATATAGAAGTATAGTGCTGGGGTTGTCACATAGTCACATACTTGAGGGACCAGATGGTGAAGTTAATGTTGTGGATGACATGTTAACTAAGGTTCCAGATCAAGATGTGAATGAAAATGAATTGTATAACCCTGACAGTGAGCAGGATGTGAATGAAAATGAATTGTATAACCCTGACAGTGAGCAGGATATGAATGAAAATGAATTGTATAACCCTGACAGTGAGCAGGATGTGAATGAAAATGAAGTGTATAGCCCTGACAGTGAGCCAGATGTGGCTGAGAAAAAGAGGTCAGACAGGGATAGTGGGAATGATAGTGAATCATCTGATGACAATAAAGCAACCAGTGCAAATGAGGAAGGCATGGTAGCAGAGGAGGTTGAGAGTCCTGAGAAGAAAGCTGATGCTGACCTTACAGCCAGACAGAAGATGGCATCTGAAGATGTTTTACAGTTGGCCGGTTCCCTGGCGAAGACTAAGGTGAAATGAGGAGAGCTGAGCTTTAAAGGCAGGACTCTGAACCTGAACACAGCACAAGTGGATGCTGTTGAAGATGAGAAGTTGTCGGTGTATGGTATGGAGCTGCATCATGCCCAGGACTCTGAAGGTAATGCTGCAGAGGTGGAAAAAGCCATGGAAGTGGTGGTCACCAAGCCAGATGCCTCATCAGAAGCTGAGGTTTCAAGTGAAGCTGTGAGGAACAAGACTGAAGATATGGGGACTGACTCTGTCCAGGAATCTGTTTCTGCCGAAGACAGCGGAGTGGACGGGTTACGGTCCGGATCAGTAGCTGGCATTGGTGAGCTCAAGCGCACTTTCATGGAGTCTACATCGGAGCCACGTCCCAACAAATGGGAAAAGCGATGTGTCACTCCGTTGCCGCTGCAGACACATGGGAGCCCAGATGGGATGCAGAACATGGTGGAAGAGAAGAATCCGGCGGGTTCTGAGTGTACAGATGCAGCTGTCAAGGAGAATTTGAGAGCTGGAATGGATGGAGATATTGGAGACCATAGTGATGTGAATGAAGAAGTAGAATGTAAGACTGACGGTGGGGCTTCTGAGCATGTCCTACCAGAAGAGCCTGAAGAAGGGGCTGAGGACATGAAGGACGTCCAACGGGTACAAGATGAATTGATTGCTTCTCGAAGAAAACTCCAAACTGTGATGAAGGAGCGTGATGAGAGCCATAAGCATCTTCTGGAGAAGCTCAATGAAGTAAAGAGGGTTCAAGGGGAACTGGAGAAAAGTGAAAAACCCCCTATACCTTCTGTGATAGTTGGTGACAAATGGTCAGTGCACCAGGAACAGGAGGTACGTGAGTTTCTGAGGAAGAGTCAGCAGAAGTGTTCTGAGGTGCCGGGTCGTACTTCTCTGGCAAGGCTCTATATCGAAACTGAGCCCGGCCCTAAGGTCAAGATGAAACCGTGCAGGATACCCGAGGCCCGCAGAGAGCATAGGCCTGGGAGGGTACAGGGTAGTACGGATGCTTCAGATGAAGAGAAAGCTGATGTTGGCTATGACTCAGGTGAAGATACAAATGACAGTGGTGAAGATGAAGCTGATGAGGGCCATGACTGGTCCAGAGTTCACTGTCTCTGTTGGATTGTTAACCAGCCCTCCGGTCTGGATGACCAGCCCTCCGGTCTGGAGAAGAGGGGGGGGATATGTGAGACAGTGAGAGTATGTGTATTGAATGGGGTGTATATTTCACCTAGCTACTTTACTGACTGGTATAAGGGAGGTGTGTGGCTTTGTAGACTTAGTGGTAGAGAAAGGTCACTACACCTTACATTCATTACACACTTGCAGCTCAGGCCTGAAACTACTCAGGTGTTAATTAGGAGACCAGAAGTAGGTGTCTGCAAACACAGTCAGAGAGGACGCTTAGTCTGGACACACAGGAAGGTGTCCCGGCACAAGAAGCGGTCTCCAGGAGTGGGAGCTCATTCAGTCTGGACAGGGGTCCAGGCACAGAAGGTGTCTCCAGGAGTGTGAGCTATCTCAGTCTGGGTGCAGGAAGTACCCCGGACACAGGAGTAGTCTCAGTGCGAATCCGTGCGAATAGCGGCTGAATAGGAGTGGATCTCTCTCAAGTCTGGACATGGAAGGTGCCTTCAGACACAAGGAGGAGTATCTGTGAAACTCCATACTGGTAACATATATCATATGTGTTGTTTGGGTCAGGCTGGTAGAGCCGGGACCCGGATAGACAGGGCAATCTATCTGTGTGTAATTAGTGGCTAGACAAGCCTAGGTTTTCTGTTTATGCTTTACTTTTATCTGTTTGCTGTGGACTTTAATAAAGCTGGTTGCGGCCAGTTTTACACCAGAACTGCTGTCTGAATGAACTGTTTTCGGGCCATTCTGTCTACCCAGACAGCGATCCTAGAGCTATAACCCCTGGAAATGCTACAATAATATATATATATATATATATGTATATGTGTATATAATTAAGTTGGGCCAGGTGGCCTATTTACTTTAGGGCATGTGGCTGAATTTTTTTTTTTTTTTCTAAGGGTGAATGCGTGGGTATGTGTATACGAGGGAAAAGATAAGTACGTAGGTTGAGGTCTCTTCCCTTGCTGGGGGTATTAATGAAATGGAGGAACGTTTTGTTTACATAAATCTGCTGGACATTGGACTTTTGGGCATTATGAATAATGTTTTTTATTGAGTTTGTCTGTAAATTTTGTCTATGTTTTGCCTGTAAGTTTAGTTTTGTATTTTTATAATAAAAGAGATACAGGATGTAACTCAAGATCAGTACAGGATAAGTAATGTACAGTCATGGCCAAAAGTTTTGAGAATGACACAAATATTATATTTTCACATGATCTGCTGCCCTCTGGTTTTTATGTGTGTTTGACAGATGTTTTTATCACAGACAGAAATATAATTGCAAACATATGAGTAACAAAAGCTTATATTGACAGTTAGAATGAATTAATGCAGAAAGTCAATATTTGCAGTGTTGACCCTTCTTCTTCAGGACCTCTGCAATTCTCCCTGGCATGCTCTCAATCAACTTCTGGACCAAATCCTGACTGATAGCAGTCCATTCTTGCACAATCAATGCTTTCATTTTGTCAGAATTTTTAGGTTTTTGTTTGTCCACCCGTCTCTTGATGATTGACCACAAGTTCTCAATGAGATTAAGATCTGGGGAGTTTCCAGGCCATGGACCCAAAATCTCTATGTTTTGTTCCCTGAGCCATTTAGTTATCACCTTTGCTTTATGGCAAGGTGCTCCATCATGCTGGAAAAGGCATTGTTGATCGCCAAACTGCTCATGGAGGGTTGGGAGAAGTTGCTCTTGGAGGACATTCTGGTACCATTCTTTATTCATGGCTGTGTTTTTAGGCAAGACTGTGAGAGAGCCGATTCCCTTGGCTGAGAAGCAACCCCACACATGAATGGTTTCAGGATGCTTAACAGTTGGCATGAGACAAGACTGGTGGTAGTGAGTCGCACGTACCAGGGCTTTGGGGTACTCGGCACCGAGCCCGTTCACTTCACTGGGGGATGTCACGGGTAGCGCAGCTCGGTCCGTTGCCCTGGGAGCTCACTAAAGGGGGATATTTACAGGGGATGATAGAAATGTTCGTGACGCCACCTGTGGTTCCTGGTCAGGGTGACCAGCGCTGCAGTGTAGATCCTCTGAGGGTTTGGGGCAGCAAGGTGTTAAGTCTCCCACAGGCGAGACTGATCCCTCAGAGTATATGGCGGTGTAGGGTGCAGGAGCAATAATGCAGACACACAAAAGACAGTCTCTTTCTGTACCTTTACTGGTGATGAAGTTGCAGGCACGTCCCGGGAGGCCGTCAGGGTGGAGGATGCATGTCCAGTAATCCACTGAGTAGGTGTAGGGCCTCCTTACGTCTTTATATGTGTGAGTTTCTAACTTGCATAAAACAAAGTTTAACTCCGTCTTCTTTACTACGCCCGGCTGATCTTGTGGTGGAGCCTTCTTTTGGACAGAACTAAGTCTCCATTTGCAGTGCACTGCTAGACTCCTGTTCTTCCCGACCTTGGTTACGTATCAGCACAATTGGGCCCCTGCGATCTGGAATCCAGCAGGGTCTCCGGTTTCTCCCACTAGTCTTGAAGAAGCTAGTAAGCTCGGACCCGGTGTCCGGTAGTGCAGAGTGGAGGTAAGCTATCAATGCTGTCGACCTCTGTCACTCTCTCTTTCTTCTTTCTCCACTTGCCTGTCACCCTACTCACACCTTTAACATAAGCACAATGGGATAGCAGTTTCTCTCAGTTCTGCTGCTCTTCAGCTCTGCTGCTCTTAGGCTGCGGACTGCAGACTCTCTGAGCTCTCTGAGATGACTAGATGACTGCCTTCTCTGAGGTGGCTGCACAGACTGAACTGAACCCAACTCAACTCCTCTCAACTCAACAACTACTACTCCAACACTCCTACTGCTCACTAATCCCATCTCCACACCCTTATATACCTGCGTACTCTAAAGGGCTCCCTCTGGTGGCACCAGGGAAATGTGGAGTGTAAATGAATATCAGGTGATTGTGAATTACCTTTCATGCATCCTCCAGGGTAACATGTGGCTCCAGAGCGCAGCTGAGCTACACATCAGCGCTCACCTTGTCTTCTCCGAATGAGGCGTTTTCCTGATGCCCCAAACAATCGAAAAGGGGATTCATCAGAGAAAATAACTTTACCCCAGTCCTCAGCAGTCCACTGCCTGTACCTTTTGCAGAATATCAGTCTGTCCATGATGTTTTTTCAGGAGAGAAGTGGCTTCTTTGCTGCCCTCCTTGAGACCAGGCCTTGCTCCAAGAGTCTCCGCCTCACAGTGCGTGCAGATGCACTCACACCTGCCTGCTGCCATTCCTGAGCAACTCTGCACTGCTGGTAGCCCGATCCCGCAGCTGAAACACTTTTAAGAGACGGTCCTGGCGCTTGCTGGTCTTTCTTGGGCGCCCTGGAGCCTTTTTGGCAACAATGGAACCTCTCTCCTTGAAGTTCTTGATGATGCAATAGATTGTTGACTGAGGTGCAATCTTTCTAGCTGCGATACTCTTCCCTGTTAGGCCATTTTTGTGCATTGCAATGATGACTGCACGTGTTTCTTTAGAGATAACCATGGTTAACAGAAGAGAAACAATGATGCCAAGCACCAGCCTCCTTTTAAAGTGTCCAGTGGTGTCATTCTTACTTAATCATGACAGATTGATCTCCAGCCATGTCCTCATCAACACCCACACCTGTGTTAATGGAGCAATCACTGAAAAGAGGTTAGCTGGTCCTTTTAAGGCAGGGCTGCAATGATGTTGAAATGTGTTTTGGGGGATAAAGTTCATTTTCTAGCCAAATATTAACTTTGCAAGTAATTGCTGTTAAGCTGATCATTCTTTATAACATTCTGGAGTATATGCAAATTGCCATTAGAAAAAGTGAAGCAGTAGACTTTGTAAACATTAATATTTGTGTCATTCTCAAAACTTTTGTCCATGACTGTAATGTATGTACACGGTGACTGCACCAGCAGAATAGTGAGTGCAGCTCTGGAGTATAATACAGGATGTAACTCAGGATCAGTACAGGATCAGTAATGTAATGTATGTACACAGTGACCCCACCAGCAGAATAGTGAGTGCAGCTCTGGAGTATAATACAGGATGTAACTCAGGATCAGTACATGATAAGTAATGTAGTGTACGCGCACAGTGACTCCACCAGCAGAATAGTGAGTGCCGCTCTGGCGTGTAATAGAAGTTTTTACGTAGTTTAATTGTATATGTAACCTATAATATAGCGAGCATTCACATGAAGTCCTTGCTGTGCACATGATTGTCTCATACACCAGTACAGAGTCTGGTCTGGTTTATTGCAGGTTGTTACCGCTGTGACCAGTGCTACGTCATGTAATATAATAACTTATTGTGTATATTGTTGCTGTACAGGCTGCACAGTAGGTACATAAATAGGTGACATATGTCCTCCTCAAGCATTCAGCAAGATCCCTATCTCTTCACACAGATGATTAGGGTCAGATCATTCTTCTAGAGTAAATATTTAACCAAAATTCCTGATTGCTAACTATACTAACAAGGAAGAGCCATTCCTGAGGATTAACAGGCACAAGTGAGTGCAGGAGCAGACGGAGCTACATGAGACCCCCAGGAAACGCCAGGTAGGAGTCAGATTGGATTATTTATAGTACTTTTGGGGGAATAACGGTCTATTCTGCTCTACAGTAATATCCCACCACTTGGTGAACATGTTGTCCCGAATGAATGTCCTCGGCATAAACAATGTTTATTTAGCATTGGTGTCCTCCTATGCGCTTGAGGGACTTTTAAGCCCCCTTTGGCACCAGGGCTGGGGACAGCCCAATTTGTTCATGTTTTTCTTAGGCCACGCACAATCTTATCACAACTCCCTGATGAAATGAAAGTATTCCTGTGACTAGATGAAAGTGCACATCCACTCTGCAGGTAAACATATCAGGGGCATGGGCTCCTAGGGATGTGACTCCAACCCACCCGCATTTTTTTTTTAAAGTGTACATTCAGGTTCTGAAAACCTGACCTGACTCCTGACCTGAAGGAAAGTTTTCAGCCTCTGGATGTTGATGTTGTAAACAGTAACATTTTTATTCACTGACAACATGACACTGACATCACTGACAGGTTTTTAGATAAGAATCATAGAATCATAGAATCATAGAATCATAGAATGGTAGAGTTGGAAGGGACCTCCTGGGTCATCTGGTCCAACCCCCTGCTCAAAGCAGGATTCTCTAAATCATCCCAGACAGATGTCTATCCAGCCTCTGTTTGAAGACTTCCATTGAAGGAGAACTCACCACCTCTTGTGGCAGCCTGTTCCACTCATTGATCACCCTAACTGTCAAAAAGTTTTTTCTAATATCTAATCTGTGTCTCCTCCCATTCAGTTTCATCCCATTGCTTCTAGTCTTTCCTTGCGCAAATGAGAATAAAGATGATCCTTCTACAATGTGACAGCCTTTGAGATATTTGTAGACAGCTATTAAGTCTCCTCTCAGTCTTCTTTTTTGCAAGCTAAACATTCCCAAATCCTGCAACCGTTCCTCATAGGACATGGTTTGCAGACCGGTCACCATTCTAGTGGCTCTTCTCTGAACTTGCTCCAGTTTGTTGATGTCTTTTTTAAAATGTGGTGCCCAAAACTGGACACAGATATTCCAGATGAGGTCTGACCAAAGAGGAGTAGAGGGCAATAATGACCTCACGTGATCTAGACTGTATGCTTCTGTTGATACATCCTAGAATTGCATTTGCCTTTTTTGCTGCTGCATCACACTGTTGACTCATGTTAAGTCTGTGATCAATTAGTATACCCAAGTCTTTTTCACATGTGCTGTTACTTAGCCCTATTCCTCCCATTTTGTATATGCTTTTTTCATTTTTATTGCCCAGATGTAGTACTTTGCATTTTTCCCTATTAAAATCCATTCTGTTAGTTGCTGCCCACTGCTCCAGTTTATGTATATCTTTTTGAATCCTCTCTCTCTCTTCTCTAGTATTAGCTACCCCTCCTAGCTTTGTGTCATCAGCAAATTTGATCAGTTTACCCTCAATTCCTTCATCTAAATCATTGATAAAGATGTTGAACAATACAGGGCCCAAAACAGAGCCTTGTGATACCCCACTTGAGACATTCTTCCAACTGGATGTGCAGCCATTTACAAGAACTTTTGTGGCTGATCCATTTGTATGTAAAATGTTGTATAGTGTGTTGCCTTCATTACGCGACCTATGAGAGAATGGCCGGTGGTGCCGAGCTCCCTGATACCAAAACGGTACTGTATTAGGAGCCAATGGGGTAACAAGTCCATTCATGACAGTTCTTCCTCTGAAATCTTCCCCCATCACCTATTAAGAAGAGGAAGGAACTTCTTGAGAACATCTCCCTCCCCTCCTCTTTACCCCCGACTGAATTGTGTTTGCTGTAAAGTTTTAGTGAAGGAGGATAATACTATGGGCTGTTTTTCTGGGGTAGGCCTCAGCCCCTTAGTACCAGTGACAGGAAATCTTACTCCTTCAGCACAAGACATTGTTGAGATTTGCAGCTTCCATCTTTGTGGGAACAGTTTGAGGAAGGCCTTTTTCTGTTCCCCATGATGGTGCCCAGTGAATAAGTGCCATACCGACATGGTTGGGGGAGTTTGGTGGAAGAACCAGACCGGCTGCATAGACCATTGACCTTAGCCCTATCCAACACCTCTGAGATTGTGATTCCAGCTTCTCCCCAATATCAGGGTCTGACCTCACAAATGCTCTTCTGGATGAAGGAAGAAAAAATCCCACAGACACTTCCAAAATCTTGTAGAAAGTCTTCCCAGAAGAGTGGGAGCTATTATATCTGCAGAGGGGCCGACTCCATATTAATGTCTATGGATGTAGACTAGGAGGTCATAAAAACTCCTGTAGTGTAAAGAGGAGGGGGCACATAATTTTTTTTCCACATAGTGTATGTTTCCTGCTTTGCAAACCACTCCATTGCATGGCTGAAGTTTGTTTGCTTTTCCTGTTGCAAATTTGACCGATTTTGTTGCTGTGTTCTCTGGAGCTGCTGATGAGGAACCTCAAAGTTCTTGGAACCTTGTTCTCGTTCCTGATCATTGTGGGAACAAGCCAGACACTGATCAGCACAATGCTTGTTCAATGGCTTGTTCGGATTACTTATAAGGGCTGTAAAATGATCTCCTCATTTAAACAGGAGATGTGCTACCAGCAATATACAAACTGAGTGGGGACTGAACAATGGTATTGACACAGTTTGCATCGGTTGAATGTAAAAGGGCCTGAAATATATTTCAGCTTGTTATACCAATGGTTAGTGTTTACTTTGGGCAGAAATCTGCCTTTATACACCCAACTTTAAGCTTTGTATTGCACTGCTATTTTGGCATTGGTCTGTAATTTTCCAGTGGCCAATATATGGCACGGTTAGACACCATCCTCTGTAGTACATCATTAAATCAGCACAGAATAGTATGGCTGTTAGAGTTGCAGATTCACATTAGGTCATTAGTTCTGGTCAGGAGACCTTCTGGCCGGGCTGGGTTGCATTTCAAGTACAAAACCTATACCATAGATGTGTGAGTCCACCTTACAAATACAGTAAAGGCCCTCATACATGTTAGACTAATGTCAGCCAAATCCAACAATATCGATGGGTCCAATATCGGACTGACCCTCCTTTTGTTTTCTAAGAGTTATGCAGCCACCAGAGATGTCTGGCAGTGGGTTTCTCATAGCAAAAACAGGAGCACTGGGTAGAGGTTGCACTCCTGTGTATGCAGATATCTACTGGCTGAACGATCTCATCACAGCTATGGAAACTGTATGGGTGGCTTAAGTCCTTGTATAGTCCTCTCAGAAAACAAGGCAGTGTGAATAGATCCTTGAAGTTGTATTTTATATGTTTATTATCTGTGTTAAAGTAAATGAAGAAGCTAAGGCCCACCAAAATTCATACAGCAAGCAAACAAGTTTCCTTATTGTAAAATAAGCCTTAATGATGGCTAGAAATTTTCTAAAGGTCTGCTATTACTAGCTAGCCGGTGGCACTGAAAGACAGCTAATCAGCTAGCAGAATAAATAAATAATTGCGTCTGAATAAGTAATTGCCCCTCAATGTGCTCCCTGCACAAAAATATGACCCTCATTAAGCCTCTCTTATGGTACATACCTCCTTCAAAACCCTCTCTTATAAAATATTGCCTTCACACTGTCCACCTTTGTAAACTATAACCGCCACTCTTTTCCCGTATTTCCCCATACTGTCCATTCATACTCTCTCCATACTGTTCCCTCACACTCCACACCATACTGTCACCTCCCACATTCCCCCTCTTGCTGTCCCTTCACACATTTCTCCCACCATACTGTCCCCTCACACTTCTCCCCTTACTGTCCCCTCACGCATTTCTACCCCCATATTGTCCTATCAAACTACCCATATACTGTCTTTCTCCAAACTGTCTCATCACACTTCCACCACTATACTGTTCCCTCACATTGTTCTCCTTAATTACTATCCTCTCACACTTTAGTTCACCGGTAGTGTACACCCACACTATTCCCCCCATACTATCCAACACACTTTCCCCAATACTGTCTCCTCACACATTTCTCCCTGTCATACTGAGTCCTCACAGTTTTCTTCCCCATACAATCTGCCAATTCTTCCCCATACTGTCCATCAAAACTCATCTGCATCTGTGATTGAATTGGAATGCTTATATTATTGTGAACTGTTCTCCTCAGTAGTAACATCAACAGCTTGATCAGGTGACATGGCCGTGACCCCGGAAGTGTCCGCAGTCAGGGATTCAATTGTACTCATGCCTGAAAGATGTGTGTACAATTGAGTACAGGAAGCCGTTTTATTACAACTTCTCTGAGCCGGCTGTCAGTTTGGAGGGATAGAATATTATAGGCCATAATTTATATGGTCAATCTTTTATCTTTAAGGAAAATTAGTTACCACCAGTCCACCACCAGAAGATTCTGGTGGTGTTTTTTTTCCATTTTTCCTAGTGGGAACGTGTGAATGTTTGGCCAGGCCAAGTATGTACTGTGAGTTTTTGAGAAGGTTGTGAGGAATTGATGTGGAATGAGCAAGCAGTGGAGTAATTTTGGATCAGGTCTCAAAAAACTCAACTTAGCACACTTGACTCTGTAGATATTGGCGAGTTTGCCAGGTGTATGGGGTGCTTTAGACTACACAGCTTTTCCATATACAAAAAGGAAATCCAGGGGTAAAATGCCTATTCCTTTAGCCTGGAATTAGATCTTTTGGGTGGAGGAGTTTGTTAATTAGTCACTGTATTACTAAAGATATTTATATAGCGCCATCATATTCCAAAGCGCTTTACAGACATCATTATTACTGTCCCTATTGGGGTTCATAATATAAATTCCATATTAGTATGTCTTTGGAGTGTGGGAGGAAACCAGAGTATCCAGAGAAGACCAATGCAAACTCCTTGCAGATGTTGTCCTTGGTGGAATTTGAACCCAAAACACTTGAGCATACGTGCTAACCACAGAGCCCATAACAGCTTCCTTTTCCAACTCCTCCAAACACAAGACCACTCAGTTCAAAGAGGATAAAGCTGTTATTGTCCTCCCCCCTCCATTGGTTTATGTCCCCTGAAAAAAGGATCAAAAATTAATTTTCTACTATTTGATCCTTATCTCGCCCAACACATCAGCCTCCGGTGAAATGTATGAGTTTGTCCGACTTCTAGCTAATGTGTAATGTAGGGCAATAGGCATAACAAGGTACTATTCTGTGTTTTTTGGGCCACCATATGGCACTAATATATAGGACCCCCGTGAATGATGCTGTTAATTTATTTAATTCTATGGTCTCCTTCCCAGTCACTATAGGTCTTTTTATACTGCAAGTTCAATACAATCTTGCAATCTGAACAGTCGGGTGAAATGATGTTTTGGTGCTGCATAAAAGAATCATAGTTCTTGGCAGTGCATTGTCCTATGTAAACAGGACCTGTGCTGCCGAGAGCAATGGCAGCCTATTTGCACTCAACTCTCTACTACAATTCACTCTTTGTGCATCCTTAAGAGCGGTCTGCCTGTATAAACAGGTTAATAATGAGATATTTACTGATCGGCAATTGTTTAATGCCGCAGAATCAGGTAAGGTAAATCAAGTATGATCCAAATATTTCCGAAAGTCCACAACCAGATTCTAGTAAAAGAGAGCTGTGTCGTTTGTGGGGTAGACCTCTTGGATGATGACAATTGGGATCCCATTGTTGAAGATCCGGTTTCCTTTTATATCCATTTCACTTTCTCCACATTTTTTTTCTTTGTTTACTTCTAAAGTGGTTAAAGAAAAGTTGTGCTCACTCCGACAAACAAGTTCTACAATTTGAGGCGGACTGAGGAGAGCAGCACAAATATTTGCTTTGTTTCCTTCAATGCCTTGTAACTGCATTCAGTCTCGAGAACACGTTGGTTGACTTTCTTGGCTGTAAGGCTGTCAAAAGTTATGTTTCCGGTCACGTGGCCTGCTGCTGCTGTACGAGTCACAGGGAGAAGATAAAAACATTGTAAATACCGGTAAATACTTACAACAGAAAGAACCTAAAATATGGCTTGTAGGAGGAATGTATCCTTCAAAGAAGAAACCTGGGCCTCATACTCTGGACTATAAGGTGGGTGACTTCAAGCTTCAAAGGCAAAGCCATCGAGACAAAGCAAGGCCTAGACTGAATACACTATAACAACCATCCAGCTGTTAGAAATATGGGGGGTCTATACAGGTTCTCAACCTAGAAAGTTTGTCTTCAATGACAGAAAATCTTGAAATTGGTGCAAAAGTTTGTTAAGAACTTTTTCGATCAATGAGATCTAGCAGATAGGGGTCAAAGTCAGAGCTGCTCACTAAAGTAGACTCTTAGGAAATAAAAGGGGTTTTCTACTTTTTGAGGATTTTTCATTTCTACCTAAATTAATATATTTGGGGTTTAAAATAATTTTTACTATTGGGTTTTATTCAAAATTTTACGCCGTTTGCATTCTATTTCTGGCTACAGAATTAGTTCACTAAGTATCTGTTAGTGAGCTCGCTCTGAAAACAAAGAGCCTGTAAAAGTAAACAGTTTTAGTGAAAAAATTACTTTTAGCTCCAATTACATGCTTTTAACCCCTTCACGCTGCAGCCCTTTTTCATTTTTGCGTTTCTGTTTTTCGCTCTCCTTCTTCCCAGAGCCATAACTTTTTTATATTTTCCATCAATATGGCCATGTGAGGGCTTGTTTTTTGCGGGACGGGTTGTACTTTTGAACGATACCATTGGTTTTACCATATGATGTACTCGAAAACAGGGAAAAAATTTAAAGCGCAGTGAAATTGCAAAAAAATGCAATTCTACAACTGTTGTTTGGATTTTTTTTTACCATGTTCGCCAATGCTTAAACTGACCTGCTATTATGATTCTCCAGGTCATTATGAGATCGTAGATACCAAATATGAATAGTTTTTTTTATTTAAATGGTGAAAAAAAATCCAAAGTTTGTTAAAAAGAAAAAATTGCGTAATTTTCCGTTACCCGTAGGGTCTCCATTTTTTGTGATCTGGGGCTGGGTGAGGCCTTATTTTTTGCGCGCTGAACTGACATTTTTAATGATACCATTTTGGTGTGAATATGATCTTTTGATCGCCTGTTATTGCATTTTAATGCAATGTTGCGGCGACCAAAAAAAACCTTAATTCTGGCGTTTTGACTTTTTTCTCACTACGCCATTTACTGATCAGATTAATTGTTTTTATATATTGATAGATCGGGCGATTCTGGACTGCGGCGATACCAAATATGTGTTTATTTTGTTTTATTTTGAATGGGGTGATTGGGGGGTGATTTGAATTTTTAATTTTTTTTATTTTTTAAATGTTTTTAAAAACTTTTTGTTTTACTTTTTGCATGTTTCAATAGTCTCCATACTCATAAGCAATCCGCAATGACAACCGCAGGGGTTCCCTGCAGACCCCGGGTTGTCATGCCAATCCATCGGCGACCTGCGGTCATGTGACACGGGCGCTAATGGGCGGGATTAGTGATGCGCTTCTGGCGCGATCACGTTAAATGCCTCTGTAAGAGATTGACAGCAGCATTTAACGAGTTAACAGTTAACATGACATGTGTCGGGAAAGATGTGGTTTCAGCACCGAAGCCCACATCAAAGGGAGGGACACGACATGCGCCGTACATGTACAGCGGATGTCATGAAGGGCTTAAGTAAAAAAAATTGTACCCCAAAGGTGGACAATCCCTCTAATTGTTATTGATTCGACTATACCCTTCAACTAGTAATAGATCATTTCTTTTTTATTGTATAACATTCTTAACTCTTGGGCAAATTTGGTAAAATTTTGGAAAACTCCTTTGGGTGTATGCTCACACAGAACATTTTGATGAGGACTGTTGAGCGCCAATCTTTGAATAAGCTTCCTAAGCTTAAGGCTGGATTCACACTCGCTGTTCTCGGACTTGTATGTGAGACTGCAGAGATCGGGTCAAGATGCTCGCGAACAGTCGGTTCATTGCGGTCATTACCAATGTATGAAATTGGCCTTACGCTGCGTATTTGGTGCAAATTTTTCACCAAATTTTTCACCGTTTTTTGCAGCAACTTTAGCTAAATTTGCAAAGTGTAAACTTATTAGTGATGAGTGAGTATACTCGTTGCTTGGTTTTCCCGAGCACGCTCGGTGTCCTCCGAGTATTTGAGCATGCGCGGAGATTTAGTTTGTGTCGCCGCAGCTGCATGATTTGCGACTTGCTAGACAGCCTGAATACATGTTGGGATTCCCTAACAAACAGGCAATCCCCACATGCACTCAGGCAGTCCAGCAGCCACAAATCATGCAGCTGCGGCGACAAAAACTAAATCTCTGAGCGCATCCAAATACTCGGAGGACACCCGCGCATGCTCGGGAAAACCCGAGCAACGAGTATACTCGATCATCACTAGAACTTATCCTTAAAACTCAGGGTATGTACAGAAATGGTCGTCACCTGCATGAACCATGATGATAAGTTATGCTAATAAAATCGATTGCTACTTATTGTGGGCAATCTGCTCTGTCGGTACTTGTGTATGCAGAATAATTCTCACAATTTTTTATTAGGGAGTTGTGTCGTGGGAAATATCTACAGTATTCATGACGCGCTCTTTTTATCTCTATGTCCCCCCCAAAAAAAAAATTTCTATCCTGAATGTCTTCATTGTGAAACTGATCCCGGCTTCATGTTTCTGCCAAATGATGGAATCACTTTATTCCGAGGTTGCAGCACAGGAAAGGTTCAGGCAGATAATTTTCTGCCTCTTTTTTATGTATTTGGCTCCTGATATTTCCATTCCATTGGAGATCGTCCAGGCCAGATAGTGTGGGCGCTGCTTGATAATATTTAGGTTATCACTACGGTATATGAAAGGCTGCGCAGATCGTCCAGACTTGATTTGGTCTGACCATGCCGGAAAAAAATCAAAGTCTTGTAATCGAGTCTCCGATAACGTTTTAATTTGCTAAATTTTGTATTAATTTTCTGTGGTGACAACATTAAGGCAGGGGGAGAAACTTATTTTCAGGACCGGATGAACTATATCTTTGCAAAAATGATTATTTATTGGCGCCAATATATATATGTCTCCCATACATATTATGTCCGCTAGAACACCGAATGCTTGGGGAGGCTCCCAACTCTCCCCGAATATTAATAAATAGAAGGAATGGGAAGTATAAATTTAAATGCCTGATCCTTTTATCCTCCGTTATTCTTCTTCTTTCCCCACTGGAAACACATGAACCCACAGCTGATACCTAAAGATCCAGAATATTTGATCATAACTATCTCGTGCCGGATGAGCAAATCTTTTCAAAATTAATTGAATTTGTAAAAAATTTACCAATATGTGAGGATTTGAGTTTTTTTAGATTAGATTTGAACGAATCCAGGAAAATAACGGCCAGTTTATTGCTCGTTTGCTGGATTCATATGGACCAGGTTAAAGAATAATAATACATCACACTCGCCAGTGTCTACCACAGCAGCAGCTCGCTGGCCCTCCGCTCGCGCTTCCAGCTCTGACTATAAAATAACACTCTATGATGTCATAAGGTGCATCACCCATCGTGGTCACATGGGATATCATGACGTAATAGCATGCATCTTATGTACATCGTCTACGCACAGACGGCTTTAGGGGCAGGCAAACTAGGCAGTTGAATAAAGGCCCAGAAGTCCGGACCACAAGGAACAAGATGTTTCTCTGCTCCGTTAATTCTCAACATCTGCAGTGAGGGTTGTGCCAATGTGGGAAAATAATTCAGACGTTATATGGAGGTTCTATTAACACACTATACGGCAGTTTAATTCAGGTATTAGATAACTATATGAGTGTTATGAGGGCAGTATACGATAATATACTATGGATACCACTGCTTCCAGCATCTGTTATTGTCTGCAGCACTGATGCCATGTTGACAGCGCTGTTGCCAATCAGTTGACTCTCAAAGACGTGAGCTGCTACGCTCAGTCATGGTCACTGACAGCAGCAGCAAAGGCTCCACCTTGGACCCGGGGAGGGTAGTTGTGGATAGGGTTTTTTACAACAACCTGCAGCTGGGAAAATCTGGAAAATCCCATTAATTGGACATTTTCTGTACCGCTACATCAGTGTAATCGCTCTGCTATGGGTGACCTTGGATCGGTTACTTTCTTGTGTTTTTTGTCTTCTTTGTCTAAACTTTACAAGGATTTTATTAGTAAATTTATATCAAGTTTATTGTTACACATGACGCATGCCATGTACAGGAGAATACAGAGGCAGAATGGGAAGGTCAGCAATATGGCGGTATTGTGCTGGGGACTGGTCTAGTAATGATTTACTACATTACATGACTTTTTGGAATATTCCTATCTGTTATCATCTCTACCTGTAAGTAGTAAAGTAAATCTGTAAGTATAAATTCTCACCTCATCTTGTTCTTGTGCCCAGTTGACCTGTACTTAGTCTTTTCTTTTGGACACAAAATAAGGGTTGAAATAAAAAAAAAAGGTCTAAAAACACATGCATAAATTCCAATTTAATGTGCCCATTATCATAACAAATCCAAAAGAATTCCAATCCTAAGAAGGACTGTGCGCATTATAAAACATGGAGGACTATCGAATGTGCATTATATTATATGGAGGACTATGGGCTGTGCAGTATATTATACGGAGGACTATGTGATGCATGATACTATATGGAGGATTATAGGCTGTACAGTATATTATATGGAGGACTATGGGATGCATTATACTATATGGAGGTATATGGACTAGAGATGGGTGAACCCGAACAGTAAAGTTTGGCATCTGTACCGAACACCTAATGCTCGGGCACAGACTTCACCAGGAAGTCTGTGATATTGTTCGGGTTTCCTGCCCGAAGACCGGGTGTTTATCACGTACATGACAGTGCAGCAAACACTGCTTCTGATCGGCGGTGAAATCATCCCCCAGGTCAGAGAGCCGCAGTTCCCACGCTGTCAAAAGACAGCGTGAGCCCTCAGCTGTGATCGGAGGTATAAAGTTTACCTCCGATCACTGGTGTCAGCTGATGGGACTACTGATCCCATTATCTGACACCTGCTGCCGCTAATAACAGTGAGGACAGGAGTGGCGGATGGGAGTATTCATCAGCCCTCCTGCACTGTAAACAAATAATTTAAAAAAAAAATGGCTTGGGTCCCCTTGTATTTTTACTAACCAGCTAGGCAAAACTCACGGCTGGGGCTGCAACCCTCAGCTGTCAGCTTCAGCAAGACTAGTTATCAAGAATAGAGGGGTCCCCACGCTGTTTTTTTAATTATTTAAATAAATTATTTTTTAAAAAACGGTGTGCGGGTCCCCCCCATTTTTGACAACCAGCCTTGCAAACAGCTGGGGGCTGGTATTCTCAGACTGGTAAGGGGCCATGGATATTGGCCCCCCAGCCTAAAAATAGCAGCCCACAGCTGGCCAGAAAAGGCACATCTATTACATGCGCCAATACTGGCACTTTGCCCGGCTCTTCCAACTTGCCCTGTAGCGGTGGCAAGTGAGGTGATAGTTGGGGGGTTGATGTCACCTTTGTATTGTCAGGTGACATCAAGCCCCTAGGTTAGTAATGGAGTGGCATCAATAAGACACCCCTATTACTAACCCCATAGTAACATTGTAAGAAAACACAGACACAATTGAAGGAATGACACAGACTCCTTTAATTCCTTTAATTAATAATCTTAATTAGACCATACTTACAACCTCGCCTAATTCCACAAAAGCCCTTGATCTCCTGTAATAAAACTATAATAAATCAACAACAATATACCATACCATACAAGCTCGGCTGGGAACACAGCCTCAGTGACGTCATCGCTAGTCACTGACGCTGCGCTCGCAGTAGCTCATTCACAGGGGGTTCTCAGTCTGAGGTTGAATACTATTTCTCCCCCAGACATGGATTATGGCGTGGGACAGAACGACAGAGAGGTATGGTACATTGTTGTTTTATCATTTTAGTTTTACTACAGGAGATCGAGGGCTTTGGTAGAATTAGGGGAGGTCATAACTATGGTTTTATTGAGATCATTAAAGGAGTCTGTGTCATTCTTTTAATTAAAGGACTTTCATTGGGTGTCTGTGTTTTCTTACAATATGACTATGGGGTTAGTAATGGGGGTGTCTTATTGACGCCTCTCCATTACTAACCTCAGGGCTTGATATCACCTGACAATAAGATTCCAAGGTCTAGTGTGAAGTGTCCACAATCAATGATGGTTTGGGGAGCCATGTCATCTGCTGGTGTAGGTACACTGTGTTTTATCAAGACCAAAGTCAGCGCAGCCGTCTACCAGGAAATTTTAGAGCACTTCATGCTTCCCTCTGCTGACAAGCTTTTTGGAGATGGAAATTTCATTCTCCAGCAGGACTTGGCACCTGTCCACACTGCCAAAAGTACCAATTCCTGGTTTAAAAACAACAGTATCACTGTGCTTGATTTGCCAGCAAACTTGTCTGACCTTAACCCCATAGAGAATCTATGGGGTATTGTCAAGAAGATGAGAGACACCAGACCCAACAATGCAGATGAGCTGAAGGCTGCTATCAGAGCAACCTGGGCTTTCATAACACCTCAGCAGTGCCACAGGCTGATCACCTCCATGCCACACCACATTGATGCAGTAATTGATGCCAAAGGAGCCCTTACCAAGTATTGAGTGCATTTACTGAATATACATTTCAGTAGGCCAACATTTCGGATTTTAAAATAATTTTTTCAAGCTGGTGTTATAAAGTATTCTAATTTACTGAGTTAATGACTTTTGGGTTTTCATAGGCTGTAAGACATAATCATCAATATTAACAGAAATAAACACTTGAAATAGATCACTCTGTGTGTAATGACCCTATAAAATATGAGTTAAACGTTTTGTATTAAAGAAGTGAAATAAAATAACTTTTTGTTGATATTCTAATTTTGTGAGATGCACCTGTACACCTTCCCAAAAGTTCAACTTTTGTCTCGTCAGTCCACAGAGTATTCTCCCAAAAATCTTGGGGTCTTGGGGATCATCAAAATGTTTTCTGGTAAAACTGAGACAAACCTTTATGTTTTTATTGCTCAACAGTAATTTTCATCTTGGAACTCTGCCATGCAGGCCATTTTTGTCCAGTCTCTTTCTTATGGTTTAGTCATGAACGTGAGGCCTACAGTTCTTTGAATGTTGTTGTAGGATCTTTTGTGACTTCTTGGATGAGTCGTCGCTGTGCTCTTGCGATAATTTTGGTCAGCTGGCCACTCCTGGGAAGGTTCTCCACTGTTCCATATTTTCACTATTTGTGGATAATGGCTCTCCCTTTGGTTTGCTAGAGTTCCAAAGCTTGAGAAATGGCTTTATAACCTTTTCCACACTGAAAGATCTCAGTTACTTGGTTTCTCATTTGTTCCAGTATTTCTTTCGATCACGGCATGATGTCTAGCTTTTGAGGATCTTTTGGTCTACTTCACTTTGTCAGGCAGATTCTATTTAAGTAATTTCTTGATAGAGAGCAGGAGTGGCTCTAATCAGGCCTGTGTGTGGTTAGGGAATTTGAAAATAACTTCCCCAAAGATGTGATAAATCACAGTTAATTTATGATTTAGGGGAAGGGGGGGGACAATCACTTTTTCACACGGGACCATGTAGCTTTGGATTTCTTTTTCTCTTAATAATAAAGACCTTCATTTAAAACCTGCATTTTACGATTACTTGTGTTATCTTTGTCTGATATTTAAATTTGTTTGGTGATCTGAAACATTTAAGTGTGACAAACATGCAAAAGAATAGGAAATAAGGAAGCGGGAAACACTTTTTCACACCGCTGTATACAGTACAGACCAAAAGTTTGGACACACCTCATTCAAAGATTTTTCTGTATTTTCATGACTATGAAAATTGTACATTCACACTGAAGGCATCAAAACTATGAATTAACACATGTGGAATTATATACATAACAAAAAAGTGTGAAACAACTGAAAATATGTCTTATATTGTACATTCTTCAAAGTAGCCACCTTTTGCTTTGATGACTGCTTTGCACACTCTTGGCATTCTCATGATGAGCTTCAAGAGGTAGTCACCGGAAATGGTCTTCCAACAGTCTTGAAGGAGTTCCCAGAGATGCTTAGCACTTGTTGGCCCTTTTGCCTTCACTCTGCGGTCCAGCTCACCCCAAACCATCTCGATTGGGTTCAGGTCTGGTGACTGTGGAGGCTAGGTCATCTGGCGTAGCACCCCATCACTCTCCTTCTTGGTGAAATAGCCCTTACTCAGCCTGGAGGTGTGTTTGGGGTCATTGTCCTGTTGAAAAATAAATGATGGTCCAACTAAACACAAACCGGATGGAATAGCATGCCGCTGCAAGATGCTGTGGTAGCCATGCTGGTTCAGTATGCCTTCAATTTTGAATAAATCCCCAACAGTGTCACCAGCAAAGCACCCCCACACCATCACACCTCCTCCATGCTTCATGGTGGGAACCAGGCATGTAGAGTCCATCCGTTCACGTTTTCTGCGTCGCACAAAGACACGGTGGTTGGAACCAAAGATCTCAAATTTGGACTCATCAGACCAAAGCACAGATTTCCACTGGTCTAATGTCCATTCCTTGTGTTCTTTAGCCCAAACAAGACTCTTCTGCTTGTTGCCTGTCCTTAGCAGTGGTTTCCTAGCAGCTATTTTACCTTGAAGGCCTGCTGCACAAAGTCTCCTATTAACAGTTGTTGTAGAGATGTGCCTGCTGCTAGAACTCTGTGTGGCATTGACCTGGTCTCTAATCTGAGCTGCTGTTAACCTGCAATTTCTGAGGCTGGTGACTCGGATAAACTTATCCTCAGAAGCAGAGGTGACTCTTGGTCTTCCTTTCCTGGGCCGGTCCTCATGTGAGCCAGTTTCTTTGTAGCGCTTGCTGGTTTTTGCAACTGCACTTGGGGACACTTTCAAAGTTTTCCCAATTTTTCAGACTGACTGACCTTCATTTCTTAAAGTAATGATGGCCATTGGCCACTCGTTTTTCTTTACTTAGCTGCTTTTTTCTTGCCATAATACACATTCTAACAGTCTATTCAGTAGGACTATCAGCTGTGTATCCACCAGACTTCTGCACAACACAACTGATGGTCTCAACCTCATTTATAAGGCAAGAAATCCCACTTATTAAATCTGACAGAGCACACCTGTGAAGTGAAAGCCATTTCTGGTGACTACCTCTTGAAGCTCATCAAGAGAATGCCAAGAGTGTGCAAAGCAGTCATCAAAGCAAAAGGTGGCTACTTTGAAGAACCTAGAATATAAGACATATTTTCAGTAGTTTCACACTTTTTTGTAAAGTGTAATGTATAATTCCACATGTGTTAATTCATAGTTTTGATGCCTTCAGTGTGAATGTACAATTTTCATAGTCATGAAAATACACAAAAATCTTTGAATGAGAAGTTGTGTCCAAACTTTTGGTCTGTACTGTATATGTATATATTTTATTCAGGATGAGGGGAATCGGTCCAAATCTTTTACACGGGCCTATCAAACTCTAGTTACACAACTGGCATGATCCTTTTTTCCCCTCGGGGAATAAGCTTTAGACAATAATCAATTTCTTCACTAAATACAAGGCTGACCCAAATATTCATGTGTGAGATAGCGGTTAACCGGATCCATCGTCTCCGGACAACAGCAGCGATGGATATTTTTCATTACAGATATTGCTGTAAATTTGCTTTGAATCTGCAACAAATGTTACATGCAGATTTTGTTGGAAGTTGTGCTGCAGTTTCTCACCATTTCCATCAATACAGGTGAATGGGGGTGTCAAATATTTGGGTGTCTTCAACCTTTGCTTTGAGCCACAAATCATCAGATAAGAGACCGCTTCATATGTGCAGATGTTCCGCTGGCGCCTGAGGGGATTTTCCTACATGCACTCACATGTTGACGTTTTTGTCCTCTCTGAAGCTTTGTAGACAACCACTGACCAGCTGGATCTAGATGGAGTCACTTGTGCTGGTTTCACAGAGGTATTTCCTAATCGGCTTCTTCATCTTTCAGATTGTAGGAACAACTTGTCTTAAATGGTGAAACACAAAAACTTGACTTTTAAGTAGATGCCTTGTATCTTTGTGGTCAGTAAATACACAGACGACAACACTTGGCTAGGGATAATGCTTGATAGAAATCACCACTGGCATATCTATACTAGGGATACCCATTATATATCCAGCATACAGAGAAATTCTCCACAGCTGCTCTTAGTGCTCCATGGAGAAATAAGAAAAAATCTTCTAATCCAGAGGCTACACTCTGCTTGATGTCCATACCTTATGTGCCAAAAGGTATAGAAGGAACCATGAAACCTACACATCCATTTATTACAGGGTCACTATCCTGATGTCTTTCTTGCAGTGACTGCTACTAAAGTGGTGTATTGGTGGCCAGAAATATGGTACAAGGCCGTTCATCATTGGGGGTTCCAAGAGGTAGATCTGTGGATCAACTAATCTTTGGGGCTTTCAGGTGCTGGACCTGCCATTATAAGCTGATTGTTTGGTGTTCCAAGAGCTGCACCTGTAATTAGCTGGATTAGCGAGGATTTCAAGAGCGAGGATTTCAAGAGCTGGATGGAGGATGATTAGCTGATCATTCGTAGTTTCAGACTATGCACTCGTCACTCGTGATGATGATCAGATTGTTGGGGTTTCCAGGAGTCCCAGCGGTGATGATCAACTGATTGCTTTGGTTTTCAGGAGCTGGACCTGTGATGATCCACTGATCTTTGGGGGTTTTAGGAGCTGGACCTTGTAATAATCTGATCGATGGGGATTCCAGGTCCTGGACAAGAGATGATCAGCTATTTTCTGAGATTTCAGGATCTAGATGGAAGAAGAATAGCTGATCGGTGGGAATTCCAGGAACTAGGTAGGTGATGATCAGCTGATTATTGGGTGTTCCAGGAGCTGGAGCGATGATGATCAGCTGATTGCTGGGATTCCAGGAATTAGAATGGTGATAATCAGTTGATTACTGAGGTCCAAGGAGCTGGAGCAGTGATGATCAGCCGATTGATGGGGTTCCAGTAGCTAAAGGGATGATGACCAGCTGATTGCTGGGGTTCCAGTAACTGGAGTACAAGAAAAAAAGGTAGCACACTGTAGCGCTATAGCTTGCAAACACGAAATATGAAAAATATGAAAAATGAATTGCATCATTACCTTAGAAATATGAAAAATTGAGAAGTCTTAGCGCATAAGATGGCCAAATTATGCGAGCCTGATAGCCACGTCCAATGTGCTATCTCTGCATGAACTATATTTTTAGTCTAACTATATGCCTAATTACCTCGTGCTTTAGAGAAATGTCTTGTCACTGATCATGGGTAACATATAAGAAGGGCCCTTTCTGCTTACAGAACTAAAATATGAATACATCATCTTGGCTGGGATGTGGGTGATGTAACCCTGTTTGGATAATTAAAAAGCCTAGTGTGTAATTAAAACGACCGGACCACCAGGTGGAGTGCTCAGGTAGAAGGTAAATGAATACATATAAAAAAACTGACCGGCACATCCAAACATAGATTCAGTGTGAACAGGTGCTAAACCTAGAGTCACCAACTCATATACATACAAGAAAAAAAGGTAGCACACTGTAGCGCTATAGCTTGCAAACACGAAATATGAAAAATATGAAAAATGAATTGCATCATTACCTTAGAAATATGAAAAATTGAGAAGTCTTAGCGCATAAGATGGCCAAACTATGCGAGCCTGATAGCAACGTCAAGGCTCCTCCTCGTATATCAGGTCCTAACTAATGCCTATCCTCGCTTTAGAAAAGTCTGTCTGCATGGGAACATATAGTCCTCTCTTCAGACTAAAATCTACATCTCTGTGGAGGGGTGATGATTTTTTGATATGTATTCATTTACCTTCTACCTGAGCACTCCACCTGGTGCTCACAGGCTTTTTAATTACAACAGGTTCATCACCCCTCCACAGAGATGTAGATTTTAGTCTGAAGAGAGGACTCATATGTTCCATGCAGACAGACTTTTCTAAAGCGAGGATAGGCATTAGTTAGGACCTGATATACGAGAGGAGCCTTGACGTGGCTATCTGGCTCGCATAATTTGGCCATCTTATGCGCTAAGACTTCTCAATTTTTCATATTTCTAAGGTAATGATGCAATTCATTTTTCATATTTTTCATATTTCGTGTTTGCAAGCTATAGCGCTACAGTGTGCTACCTTTTTTTCTTGTATGTATATGAGTTGGTGACTCTAGGTTTAGCACCTGTTCACACTGAATCTATGTTTGGATGTGCCGGTCAGTTTTTTGATATGTATTCATTTACCTTCTACCTGAGCACTCCACCTGGTGCTCACAGGCTTTTTAATTACAACAGGTTCATCACCCCTCCACAGAGATGTAGATTTTAGTCTGAAGAGAGGACTCATATGTTCCCATGCAGACAGACTTTTCTAAAGCGAGGATAGGCATTAGTTAGGACCTGATATACGAGAGGAGCCTTGACGTGGCTATCAGGCTCGCATAATTTGGCCATCTTATGCGCTAAGACTTCTCAATTTTTCATATTTCTAAGGTAATGATGCAATTCATTTTTCATATTTTTCATATTTCGTGTTTGCAAGCTATAGCGCTACAGTGTGCTACCTTTTTTTCTTGTATGTATATGAGTTGGTGACTCTAGGTTTAGCACCTGTTCACACTGAATCTATGTTTGGATGTGCCGGTCAGTTTTTTGACCAGTAACTGGAGTAGTGATGATTAGCTGATTGCTGAGGTTCCAGGAGCTGGAGCAGTAATAATCAGGGGTTCAAAGACCTGTAGCAGTGATGATCAACTGATTGCTGAGATTCCAGGAGCTGGAGCCGTGGTTATCAGCCAATTGCTGGGATTCCAGAATCAGGAGCAGTGTTTATCAACTAATCACTGGGAGTTCCAGGAGCTGGAGCACTAATGATCAGCTGATTGCTGAGGTTCCAGGAGCTGGAGCAGTGGTGATCAGAGGTTTCTAGAGCAGTAATGATCAGCTTATTGCTGGGGTTCTAGGAACTTTATCTCTGCAGAACCCCATTTTGAATGGAGCAGGGGGTGCACATACTCAACTGCCATTGGATTAATAGTTTATAGCACAGTCAAAGAAAGTCGAGTGCAGCACTCTAATATTTCCAGCAGTCCCATAGGCAATGAATGGAGCGGAGGCCAAGCATGCACAATCCTGCTCCATTCAAGATGGGCCTTCTTGGGATCACTGGAGGTCCCAGAGTTCGGAACCCCAGCAATAAAAATAGAAATAGATTAATATTTTGGGAATAATAAATATGTCACAACGTGGGGTCACTGGCAGTTTCTCTAGAGCTCTGTGGCACCAGGGAAAGGCCTTTTTGATGTCCATCAACACAGTATGACAGCCCCCTGACTTTCCCATTGATAGTACACAAGTAATGTACTTTCCTTACAGATGTTATATTAGAGAATTGCTGATACAGCTGATACATCCGTTCTTTTGCATATAAGTGAAAAATGGCCAAAAGGTGAACTTTATATTCCAGCTTGTCCTTATTTTTCACAAGTCATTACAGTGTGCATCCTGTAGGGGTCACTGTTACAGCTTTTCTTTACAAACGCTATATAAACAATCCAGCATCTAGTATAGCCGGCGGCAAGCAACATCATCGCACCTACCTGCAATCAAATTACACAAGCTACTACAGAATGTTCATGATAATGTGCATATCCTTCTTCATTTTTTCTATAAATCAATAGTACCCATGAAAATAAGTAGCTTTGTAATATATCTTATCAGAGAAATCCACTTCTTTCTCCTCCTGGACTTATTGTTCTTGCTCAATATTCTCAATGTGTCAAGGTAAAATGTGTCTTCAGTGAATACAGACTTTCCCATTACAGAGCTAGTAGATGACAATTGGTGCTCATAAAGCTCTATGGAGAACTGTAACTGTCATTGGAGGAGAACGTACAGCGCAATGTCTGTGTCGGCCTCTAGCTCCTCCCCTCCATAGAATTTTAAAAGCACCAGCTGACATCTCCTATCTCAGTAATGCGAAATTGTGCCATCACTGGCTACAGATTTTACCCGTGAATTAAGAAAAAAATATCAGTCTAGGAGGAGAAAGAAGCAGATTTCTCTGATAAGGTTTATTACAAAGTTTCTTATTTTCATGAGTACTGATTTATAAAATAAAAATTAGTCTTTAAAGTGAACCGCGTCAATCAATGACCTTTTGTCGGGGTAAGGTCAGTTAGGGAATATTGGCGGTACTTGCATCAGACACGTTTGTCAAGTTTTTATTGACCATTTTTTTTTTATCTATTTTTTTCTTTAATTTATTGATTTGTCACAATTAAGGAGCCATTATACGGCTGTGTAAATTGGACCGAGTTTGGATTGCAATGCATGGACTGGACGGCGGCTTATATTTCTGTACAGCAGTCATGCTTGGGTCGGGAGAGCCGACGGCCAGTCCGTGCATTGCGGTCCGAATCATATGGTTATCTGACTGCTCCCTCATATTTTGCATGCTCGAATATGTGATATTTTTTAAATACATTGCGATCCTCCAAGAAGGGCATTATGTTCCGTCCAGAGCATCAGGAACCTCGGCTTACGCTTCCATGTAAACACTGTCATCTTGTTTGGGCGGTTATGTAATTACAGGGAAACCTCAGAACTATCTTGATTAAAGACAGAGGAGCAACACACTTGCGTAAAGCGTCTGTCACCATCGCAGTGTTTTTAGAGAAATCCTGGATGTAAAATTTAGTCTCAGGATTTCCTGTTTTGCCGGGACATCAATAAACGCTCTCCATAAATATTTGGAATAGAGCTGCGCTGCAGAGAATGCCGGCAAAGCGTCTGCACATGGGGATGACATGTTACGTCCAGACTCACGGCAGATGCTAACGCTGACAAGATTTCAGGTTTTTCTTCAGGTTCCTCTATCATTTTCCTTAATATTGGAAAAAATCATGGACAAGGAGGCAATTTCCCTTTCACCACCCCCACTTAGGTTTTATCATGTCTGAACCAAGAACCTTGCCACTGTAAAAAATGCACAAGGACATGCAATCTATCACATATCCTCTCCAAATGCCAAAAAGATGGAAACAAAAATAAAGAGCATTTTCTTATTGTGTGCAAAATTTATGAAATACCTGCACTATTTTTTTATAAATTTAGCGCCCAAAACATCAGCAAAAAAAAAAAGTGGCCCTAATGTCATTAAATTTTAGACAATTTTTTGGAAGCTCATCTGTCAAGGGGTATAGCTCAGAGAAAAAAGCGTGGCTCAGGGGAAAGGCCTGGGGTTGAAATGTAAAATTGTACACTAAAATTTAGGTGCAAAAAAAGTGGTGCAAAGAAATCTAATCAACACATGTTAGCAAGCTTGGACTGGCCCATCGGAGAACAGGAGAATCCTCCGGTGGGCCGCCACTTTCTTATATGAGCAGTACTTGGCACAATATATTTGAATAACTATAAACAGACAAAAGCAGCATCTTATTCATATAACAATCTACCCAGTTCATTGTTATATACATTTGTGATGGAGGATAATGTCACATTTGCATGTAGCTGAAAAGTGGGGCCCTGGAGTTGGTTACTGGTGGGCCCATGGCACGCCAGTCCGACACTGCATTTTAGGACTCATGGAAATGGCCTTTTTTGAACTGGTTTTCCCAGAAAGACTATAGTTGGTAAGAATTCTATGGGGTGGTAAACATGTCCGGATTTTTTTTGCAGACCGAGTTAATTGATGACATACCAAGAAACCATCCGTCATGATCCGGTTTCTATTTGCTTATTTTTTCAGTTGGGCAAAAAAAAATTTGCAGACTCGGACCCTGCAAAAAAAAATTGATTGCAATTGGAAAGGACGCAAACTGAAGACCTTTCAGGAGATTTCTGCCTCCATTCAAATAAATGGATCCAAAGGCGGATCTAAAAAGAGATTAAAACTACTGGACCTGTGACCAGAGCCTCAGTAATTCATCCATCGTTGGATCCGATGTGAATCAGTTCTTTGATATTTTCACCTCTCTTCGTTTGGCCTCATTCCGCCTGGTTTTCTGGTGCATTCATTTCTATGAGCTTTGTATATGTAATTTCTAATCTCATTAGGTGCACCTGCTAATATACGGCCGGCAGCTTGTGGATGGGACCCAGACTGATCGTGTGTCATGAGCGCAAACGGACTAAATGTTTATATGTAGAATGATGATTATAAGAAGACTTGTTTAAACTCGCTCAGACTGGAAATGGACAGAGAAGACGGCTCCGACATGTGATATACAAGTGACATTCTTCTCTGCACCAGCCCAGGACCATCACCCATTACATCGCCGGCATATGGCAACTTGCAATCTCCGCTCTACATTAAAACATGTGTTTACATTTGCATTCATGATGATGACAACCAGTTCTGACCGCTCTTCCCGAATCTCCACTTACAACCAAAAAAAACTAAATCCAGGCTGACTGCACTCGCCCCTGACATTGCCCTCGTAGAAGACCAAGAAGCTGAGACATGAGGTTCCTTACACCCTCAGCGGTTATAAGAAGTGACATGCACATCATTCAGGCATTTTTCCGGAAGGAAAGCGCTCAATACTTTCAATACAAGTCAAAGGAAAGGCGCTGGGGTTTTTTTGGAGTGGTTTTTTCAACATTTCCATTGCAAAACAAAATTGCTAGCGTTTTCTTCATTCCTTTCCAGAGTGAAAAAAAATTCAGAAAATTGAGCAAAAAAATGCTGGAAAGAAAAATCACTCAGGAAACAACCAAAAAATGGTTGGGTTGAAAAACTATTGTTTTTAAATTTCAGAGAAAGCGCAGTGTGAATACAACCTTAAAGTGGTTTTCTGGCCTTGAGGTACAAGTCTGCAGTCACTATGTGTGACTGCAGACTTGTGAGCCCTCACATCGCGCAAACTGAGTATTCTCCAGTGCCGGCGCCAGAAGCAGTGGGCATGTGACCGCAAATAAGAGATTTGCATATTTCCAGCCACATTCCGAGTAGACATGTCCTGCCTTGCTCAATACATTTGCGTTGAGAAATGTTGTGCTTGTCTAGTTGGCATGTAACCACATGTATGCAAATCGAAGACTTGTGGTCATGTGCTTGCTGCTCCCGGCACTGGTACTGAAGAATCCTGACAGTGTGCACTGTGAGGACTGCAGATTTGTACCCTTAAGGACTAAACAAATCTTTACTCTCACAGAAGTTACAAAAAATGAGCAATGACGGTGGTGCCCTTATCACGTTCACCTCTCTGAACTCATCCGAGTCCAGACGGCATCACCTTCTAGGATATTGCACGGTTTAGATCCATCGTTTAATAAGTTATTTCCAGATGATTGCTTGCACCAAAAGGTGGCCATACAGTAGATGTTAGAAAACAGATGGCAAATCCATGAATTTCTGATGTCTATGGGCTTAGCACAATGATGTCCCTAATGAGATTTGCTGTAGAAATACATATAGTACAAAGGGAGTCCTCAATTATTGACCGGGCTGGAGAGCGTCTACAAAAAATAGAACCTGTTGTGTTACACACTGATATATTGATATACAGTATTTGGGCACTGTAATGCTTCACTTCCCCTGTGGTGGCGCTGTTATGAAGTTAAACAGTTACTTTTCCTACAGATCTCATTTGAGGATCCCAACACAGATACACATTGTAATATGTTATGGTGAAAGGACCCTTCTTGGCTCTCATGGTTGGCGTTACTCTTTATTGTTCAATTTCTATTTAGCCCTCATCCCTTTATGTGGGCAACTTATTGATCGACTCCCTTAAAATGGACCTTTCACTGGATTTTTTTTATTTAAACTGAGCAACTCTTCTAATTGCTGCTGCTTCACTGATTCTGGAACCGTTTTTCTTTTTGTTCTGAGCCCCTCTGTTCCAAAGTTATGCCCTCCGGAAATAATTATGCAAATTTTCCCTTCAACCAACTGGGCGTATACTTCAGAAGTTCTCTGTGGGTGTTTGCTTTTTCTCCTTTGACGATGGCCAATCAAAACACGGCAACTCCCACTGAGAAATTCTGTGGTACACACCCAGATGGTGAAAGGGAAAATTTTAACCATTATTTCAGGGGGCATAACTTTGGAACGGAGGGGCATGGAAGAAAAATAAAAACTGTTCCAGAATTAGCGGAGCAGCGGCAATTGGAGGGGGTACACCGTTTAAATTAAAAATTCCAGTGAAAATTCCACTTAAACCTCATATTATTAAATAAAAAAATGAAGAAAATTATATAATCTTTCTACTTTTGGCTTTGGTTGGTTAGAATATCATCTCTATCCTTTATCTAACCTACTGTCATCTGTTTTAACCCATCTGCTCCTTGTGACCAGTAGTTATTTACACAAGGATGCCTCAGCTTCTTCATAGTCATCATAGGTCATGTCCAAACAAATCCATTTCCTCTCCGTCTTTATTTTTCCGCTCTTATTTAGAAGGTTCCTTGGCCATTTCTCCCTAGCTTTCCTGAGGATGCTTCAGTTATTATAAAACCTCAGTGAGTTGCCCATCTGCTTTCTGTTTTCTCCAGAGCTTCCTGCGCTGAGCACTCAGTAGACATCACAAACTTCCGATATCTGTCGGAAGCCCGAGGTTACGAACTTTACTTCTGTAAAGATAATTCCGTGTATTCATCTTTTCGGTAATGGACTAAGACCCTGAAAAAGTGAAGTCAGGCCAGTCATCTATAAATACCCACCGACCCATGTCAGATTAAACTTCAGTCTCCAAGTTTCTATTTCCATAATGTTTTTGGGGAAAAAAAACATATGATTTACTGGGATATGTATTGGACCTAAAAAAAATAATTTGGAAACGTAATGCTTATATATATTTTCCTTAATATTGTCTTCCATACAGCAGTATCACAGATGAATGTTGACTATGTGGCAGGATCAGCTGACTATCTAATGAATATAGGATCCTCCTGACTGTGCCCCAATGGCAGATGTCAAGGGAGATTGGACAGCTTAATTTTAACATCCAATCCTTTGCTCTCAAAGAAAAAAGCCAAGTTCAGAAATGTTTGCCATCAGATTACAGCTCATTTATAGGAGCTGATAATTGGATTGTGTTATGTAAACATGCTGGCAATCATCCAAAAAAAATAGCAAAATGCTGGCAACTTTCTCAGCAGCACATCCTTCTTTGCAAGTTCTTTTTCGGCAGCAAATCGTTTTTTTTATCAGCATCCGAATAACATCCGATTTACATGGGAATGCGATCCGATTGTAATGCGATTTTACATACCGTAAAAAAGATAGAAATATAGATAGATAATATGAGATAGATATGGGATAGATAGATAGATATGGGATAGATAGATAGATAAATAGATAGGAGAGATAGATAGATAGATAAATATGGGATAGATAGATAGATAGGATAGATAGTAGATAGATGATAGATATAGATAGATAAATAGGGATAGATAGATGATAGATAGATATGGAATAGATAGATATGGGATAGATAGATAGATAGATAGATAGATAGATAGATATAGGTAGATAGATAGATAGATAGATAGATAGATAGATAGAAGATAGATAGATAGATATATGGATAGATAGATAGATAGATAGATAGATATGGATAGATAGATAGATAGATAGATAGATAGATAGATAGATAGATAGATAGATAGATATGGGAAAGATAGATAGATATGGGATAGGTAGATAGTAAATCAAAGATCAGGAACAGCACACCGTTTCTTGTGGAAAATAGAGCTAATTTATTAATATATTTGCTTTTGCTTTTGTGCTGCTCTAAAGGGTATGCCACACTAAACAACATCGCTAACGGGATCGCTAAAAAACGTCACTATTTAGCGATCCCGTTAGCGATGTTGTTGTGTGCGGCATCTACCAGCGACGAGGCCCCTGCTGTGATGTCGTTCATCACAGCGATCGTTCCGGACCCTATTTTCGTCGCTGACGCCCCGCTGGTAAGTACAAATCGCTGAGTGTGGCACCTTTTTTAGCGATTTAGCGGTACTTTTGTACCGCTAAAGTCGTTAAGGAGATCGCTAACCGCGATAGCGTCCTAACGACATCGCTAAAATAGGTAGCTACTAGCGATATAGAAACAATCCCGCTAGCGATCTCATTAGTATGTGACGCTAACGAGATCGCTAGCGGGATTGTGTAGTGTGGCAGTACCTTAAGTCTATTTTTGATCTTTAGATAGAACAGCACAAAAGACAAAAAAGCGGAGTCCGGGTGCAAAATTGCTCCCAAAGGCAAATACCAAACCTTGAATGCAGTAATCAAAAAGCAGGAACAGCACACCGTTTTCTTGTGAAAGGTAGAGCTAATTTATTAAGCCACTATGGGCTTAATAAATTAGCTCTACCTTTCACAACAAAACGGTGTGCTGTTCCTGCTTTTTGATTACTAGATAGATAGATAGATAGATATGGGATAGATAGATAGATAGATAGATAGATAGATAGATAGATAGATAGATAGATAGATAGATAGATAGATAGATAGATAGATAGATAGATAGATAGATAGATATAGATAGATAGATAGATAGATAGATAGATAGATAATAGA
>JARQOD010000003.1:75223639-75251597 GCA_033576555.1 Oophaga sylvatica | reverse complement strand
AGTCTTCAACGGGGGCTGGATGCTTGTCTGGATATTTAGAGAATCCTCCCTTTGAGCGGGGTTTTTGGACCAAAGGGCCCAGGGGTCCCTTCCAAAACCCCTTTCTTTTTTCCCCTATGATTTATGTACCCCGCCACTCCACTTACCACCCCTAGGTACCAAAAAAAGGGGGTCACCGCTTTTTTTGGTTTTTTGAATAGAAGCTGAAGCCCTTTTTTTTTTAAAAAACCCACCCTTAAACTTGGGGGTTTTGGTGGCCTTGGTTTCCCCCCTTTTTGGGGTCCACCTAATCCGTGATGTTTTCATTTTTCCCCTTTTTTTTTTTTAATTTCCCCCCTCAAAATCAAATAACTCACTCTGACTCACATATGAAAAAACAATCAATTTTTTTGTTTTTAAAAAAAAATTTTTTTTTTAAACAAAGTATGAAATAAGTTTTTCCCTTCCCTTTAAAAATGACAAAAAAAGCCCCTATAAATGAAAACTAGTTTTTAAAACCCCAACCCTTTTTGGGGTTTTTTTAAAAAACCCCCTTTTTTCCCCCATCAAAGTTTTTATCCTTTACATTCGAAAATCAACAATTTTAAGCTTTTTTGTCTTACAATTGCTCATTTTGCCTTTCTACCCAGCAAAATTTCTTTTTTCTCTGCTCTAAAAAATGGGAAGTATTCGCCCTGCATTAACATTCCCACCTTCACCTCCTGAAGACCTGCCCTTGTGCAAAAAAAATTAACCTCCTGTTCTACATAGAGTTTTAGGCTGTGTTTCCACGATCGGGAAACACTTCCCTTTGGACGGAGCAGAACCCCCCCCCCAAATTTCCCCCCCCCTTGTGAACACGGCGGTAAAACCGGATGGGTTAAATTGAAAACACCCCGGAATCACCGCAGGGCTGCTACCAGTGTTATTTCCCTTGGGGGACGCAGTGTGCCGCAAGGAAAAGGGGCACTGCAATCTGAAAAGACGCGCCGCATGCCGTTAACGCAGGTTTCGGGGGGGGGGGCCCCCGCGTATTTTAAGCATAGGGGGGCGGGGTTTTTTTTAAATCCCCCCACTATGCTGTAACATTGGAGGGCTGCGTGTTTTGACGCTCGCCAGCGCCAGCGTAAAAAACACCGAATTACTGAGTGTTTCCTCCCCTGGAAACACACCCTTAAAGGACCGCAGCAATTTTTTTAATCATTTGAGTCATAACCTTTTTGGAAAAGAGAAAAATTTAAAAATTGGGGGAAAAAAAAAAATGAGAAAATTTTAATACACAGTCTATAATATGAAAAATTTCAATATATTTCGGAAAAAAACCCCTTTTATGGGGGAGGAGTGCTTCTTTAAAAATCCCTCTTTGAAACAATCCGGGCGTGGAAATGTTTTTTTAACGGGAACCCATTAAAATCCCCAAATATACATTACATATTTTAAAATGCAAAAAAAAACCAAAATTTTTTATAAAAAAGAAAAATTTTTTTTTTTTAAATTTATTCTAAAATTTTTAGAAGCCCCAATTTTATAAAAAGGGGACATGAAAAGGGAAAACCCCCCAAAAACTCACGGAGAATCCCCGTAAGCACTCAGGAGGGAAAAAACCCAGTGGAGGAAACCTCTAGGGAACCAGGGGGGGGGAGAAGCCCTTCTTTGAGTTTAAAAAGGGTTTTAATTGCCAACACATAACAGCAAATTGTACCAAAATTTCGTCCCTTAATCTTTTTACGGGGAAAAAAATAACAACATCCCCTATAGAATGGGGCATGACTTCACTTAGTCACACGGGGTTTCCCATTCAAAACCCCAAAACTGACAGTAAGGGGGGAAGGGGCAAACCGGGGCCCTGTGCGAACCCCATATGGGGGAAGCCAAAAACGACCCCCAGGCCGAAAACATTAAATTTTAAAGTGGCTGCACCGGGGGAGAGGGAATCTTTGGGTACATCTGTCAACCCCCAAAAAAAAACGCTAGGGGGGGTTTAATCTGAAAGGTAGGTTTGGGTTTTGGGTTTATCAGTGGGGGTGTGGAAAGGGGTTTAAAAAAGGGGGGGGTGGTTTTAGGTGATTGACGGCTAGGGAGAAAGGCTGGGTCTCGGCTGGCAGAAGGCTGAAAGGCAGGGGAGGGGGTATGGCTGATCTGGCTGGCTAGGTGGAAGGGTTTTTCTTTTTTTGGGTAGGGGGGTATGGCTGTTAGCTGGCTTGGTATGGCTGATCTGATGGGGAGGGGGGATGGGGATCAACCGGGTAGGGGGGTTTAGCAAATTTGGGTGTCCAGGTGGTTTTGGGTGATCTGGTGGCTAGTCAGTACGCGACCCCTTTGGGGGGGGCATTTCAGCTGATCTGGTGGGGGTAGGTAAAACACTGATCTGGGGGGCTATTTTGGATGGCTATCTGCCGGGCCCAGAGAGTAAGGGTTTTCTGGAGGCTATTTCGGTACGGCCCGATTGGGGGCTAGGTAGTACGGTGAAATTTTCCCCCCTAAGCAAATTTTAAAAACTTTAAACTGGCGGGGTAGCGGTTTTTTTCTGATCTGGTGGGGGAGGGGGGTTTAAAATGATCGGTGGCAAGGGGGGGACGATGTTTTTTGGGGGGGGAAGGGGGGATGGCTGTTTTTTTGGCTGGGGGAGGCTGAATTTGCGGGAGGTGGTATGGCTGATTTGGGGGGTAGGCGGGACCCTTCCCCTCTTTTTGATTGGGGGGAGTTTAAAAACTTCGGTCTCCAGAAAGATCAATTCGGGTGAATCAATGCAATATATTTTTAGCTTGAAAGTCCTCCAAATTTTTTAGTGTTCTTTGCAGTGGTTTTTAAAATTTTTTCTATTTTTGTACCGGAAAAACTTGAAAGTAGTAGCTAGCTACCAGGGGGCAGAGGGTGTTTTTTCCCCCCCCCCCCCCCCCCCAACCAACCCCCAAAAATTTTTTTAATAAAAAAAAAAAACAAAATCATTCCCTCTCTGTACCCGGGGGCCCCTAAAGGCCCCGACAGGGGGGGGGGGGGCGGTGGGGCATGGGCCCCCCTGTCCATCATCGCAGTTCACTTTTGCTGATGCCGATACAGTTTTAATTGCTTTTTTGAGAAAGGAGCATTACCCCCCTTTCCCCTCTTTTCCCCCTTTTACATCTGACACGCCCGCAGCTGGCACAAAAAAAATTTCACTCCCCGGCGTCCGTGTCAGGAATACCCCGAGCTCAAAAAAGCGGGGGGAACCAGAGGAAACAGGGAGTAATGGTTTTTTTTTTTTTTAGGGGAGGGCAACAACTATAGAGGCCTGAGGGGGTGATTTATTTTTAAAGGGCTGCCCGGGGGTGCATTTTATTACTTTTGCTATGGGGGCTGCCTTTTTTACGTCTTTTTTTTTGGGGGGGTCCCTTATTTTTCATTTTTTTAGGGGGGGGGCCCCCTTACTTTCAGTCCCCCCCCTTGGGGGGGGTAAATTTTTACTAGAGTCGGGCTTATGTTTGCATTATACTATAGATCTGCCTAGGGGGGGGGTGCCTTTTTTTGGGGTTCCCTTTTCATAATATTCAGTTCCCCTAGGGGGGCTGCCTTATATTACAGTCCCCTTTTGGGGGGGAAAAATTTTATATAAGTCTGTTTTTGGGGGGGTTTCCCATTAAAACAAAATCTCCCAAATGGGGGGCTGCCTTAGTTGGGGTGGGGGGGGCCCCTGGGGGGGGGATTATATTAAGTCTTATGGGGGGCTGCCTTAATTACGCCCTTTTTTTGGGGGCTGCCAAATTTACAGTCTGTTGGGGGGGGCTGCCTTACCATTACATTTTCCTTTGGGGGGGGTGAATTATACAGAGTCTGCTTAGGGGGGGTTGCATTATCATAGAGCCCCCCCTATGGGGCGGCTTTTTTTAAAAGGGTAGAGTCTGCCTATGGGGGATTTGCCTTTTAGTTAGAGTTGGGGGGAAAGGGAAAATTTATTACAGTCTGCCTAGGGGGTTTTCCCTTACTTACAGCGCCTATGGTGATGCTTATATTCAGCTGCCTATGGGGGGCTGCATTTTTTTCGCCCGGCCTATGGGTACTGCCTTTATTACAGCCCCCCTTTTGGGGGCTCCCTTCATTCCCAGTCGGGCCTATGGAGGGTTTGTATTATATGTAAATTCCTTATAGGGGGGGGAAAAATCTATATAGAGTTTGCCTATGGGGATGCATTGTACTAATTGGGACTATACAAATATGGGGGTATTGGGGGCCATCATACAGTGTGAGAATTAATTTTGGGTGTGCCTTTTTTTTGGGATGGGGGGGGGTTTTCATTAAATTTGAGGGGGCTTTTAACGGGTGTATAAGAGAGCATCATTGGGGTATGAGGAGCTGTACGGGGGGGACTCGGGAATTTAAAAAAAAAAAAGGGGGGACTTATAGGGGAACCAGGTTATTTACTGTCAAAGGGCACACAGGGCCCCTAATACATTGGGGGGGCCCAAAATGTGGGGCCTGTTTTGGGGGGCACTTGAAACCCGGCATTACTATATTATAGGGGGGTTTCTTTAAATTTTTAAAGGGGGCACACAGTATCGCACGGGGGGGGGCAAAATTTGGGACACATAGGGCAACAGCGCCCAGAAATGAGGTATCACGGATGATAGTTTGGCGGGTTGGGGATATTTGGTGACGGGGCTGAAAATAAATTTTAAATTTTTTTTTTGTAATCTCTGCCCGGGAACCCGGGAAAAAAAAAAGTTGTCAGCCCGGGGGGGGCCAGGGGGAAAAAGGGGGGGGGGAAAAAAGTGAACTTTCCATCAAAAGAAGTCTTTGGGGTAAGCAGTTTTTTAAAACTGTGAAAAACCCCATTTAAAATTTTTTTTGGGGGGACTGGTATCTACCACTGCCCAAAAGGGCGGAAAAAAACCTTTTTGGCTTTAAAATAGAAAATTATTTTCATAACAGCGCAGTCCCTCCTACATCCCCTTTGGGGGGTTCCCCGGGAGTTATAATAAAGGGTTTACCTGGTTGGGGGGCCCCAAAAAATTTTCACCCCCCTAAACCAAACCCCCCCAGCTACGCCCTGTTTTAAAGGAAATGTCGATCTCTGGGGCATTTTTACAGTTTTAAAATAAAAATAATCTGTATAAAAAGTTGAATAACTTACAAATTTATTTTTTTTTTTTTTTTCCCATTGACCGTAGCAAAACAAAGAGTGCAGCTCTAATAATACAGGATGTAACTTAGATATTAATGAATGAAATTTTTTTTGTACCAGTGACCTACGGGGAAAAATAGTGAGGCTGTCTGGAAATAAAAGGGGGTTTAAATCAGGATCAGTACAGGATAATAATGTAATCTGACACAGTGACTGCACCAGCAAATAATGATGCAGTCGGGGGTAAAATACGGGGTGTAACTCAGATCAGTGGGAAAATTAAAAGAAAAATTTTGAAAAGTGATGCACCAGCAGAATATGAATGCAGTCATTTAATAAAAAAGTAATCAGATCGTGCAGGATAAAAATGTAATGTATTACAAGTGACTGCACCAGCAGAAAAATGATTTCAGCTCGGGGGTATAATACAGGGTTTTTAAATCAGATCAGTACAGGAAAATAATTAAATTTTTACACAGGGGGCTTGGTGGCCCCCCCATGTCAACACAAAAACCCAAAAAAGCCGGGGAAGTAACCCGGAAAAAAAAAAAACTTGATATCCATTCCCCGTCACTCAACTTTCAGAACACCCTCAGGGGTAAAAAAGGGGAAATGACACAGCAGTCAGCCTTAAAACCTTGGGAGCCAGGAGTGAGTCTTTCCCCCAAAGTCGTCAGGGGAAAAAAGGGCACATCTCAGTCTGTTTCCTGTCTTGGGGCAGAGGAGTTCAGTATCCTTCCTTTTTGTACGGGTTCAGTGGGCAGTCCAGCGGAATTGGGGATACTGAAGCTGTTTTAGGAGCTCTGGAAAAAAAGCGAAAATTTCCATCAAAGTAAAAAAGGTTAGTTAAACGAGAGCAGGGCAAGGGCGAGTGGAAAGTACCGAGATTTAAATGCTTCAGTAAACCCGGGGGCCGCATAATTTACCGGACACCGGGGTCCGAGGCGTTCTAGCCTTCACGCCTATCAAATAACCGAGGCTTTCTGGCTACAAGTAAAAAAGGAACCCAAACGTGAACGTAAAGGGGGTCAGGGGGGACAGGGGGGCAAGGTGTCACCCCAAAATCCTTATTTTTTTCACCAAAATCTGGAAATCAGAGAAAAAAAAGGGTCCCCCAATTCGGCCGGCGTTGCAGCTAATTTTAAACAAGCTGGAGATTCGGTTTTTTAAATTCGTTCATGCAATTTTGGTTCACATCAAATAAAAATAAAGGGGGGGCCCCTAACCTGCTCAGGGGGTTTTCCCGAATGTGCAAATTTTCCCCCCCCCCACTCCCCGGACCTCCCCGAAATTTTGCAAGAAAAAGGGATGGAAAGATTCCTTGGGGGAGATGTTTTTTCCCACACCCTGAAAAACCCCCAAAAGATTCCGGACCGTCTCACCTTGGGAGACCACCACCTACTGCCCCATAACCCCCCGTGGGAAAACCTAAGCAAACCTGGGCCCCAAATTTATCAATCCCCCCGGGGGCGTCACAAACTAAATAATCTACAATTTTTCCCCGTAAAATCCCCCCCCCCAGACCGCCAGGGCAGGGGGGAGCTTTTTTTGCCAGTACAAAATCCCATAGACTTCCCGGGCTCGTGGGCCCCCTACCCCATAAACCCCCGGGACCACCCCAGTGGGGGGTGCCGTCATCTCCACCAAAAGAATATGAGTGCAGCTTTTGGAAAATCGGGAAATGAACCAGATATGGGAAAAAATTAATTTTTTCCCCAGACTCACCACGAAAGGAGTGCAGCCTGGTAAAATCAGGGGAACTCGGGTCATACAGGAATTAATGTAATGTATATACCAGTGACTGCACCGCAGAATAGTGAGTGCAGCTGGGATAATACAGGAGGGTAACTCGTATCACTACAGGAAATTAATGTAATGTATGACACATGACTGCACCAGCAAATAGTGAGTGCTGCTCTGGAGTATAATACAGGATGTAACTCAGGATCAGTACGGGAAATAAGTAGTGTAATGTATGTACACAGTGACTGCACCAGCAGAATAGTGAGTGCAGCTCTGGAGTATAATACAGGATGTAACTCAGGATCAGTACAGGATAAGTAATGCAATGTATGTACACAGTGACTCCCAGCAGAATAGTGAGTGCAGCTCTGGAGTATAATACAGGATGTAACTCAGGATCAGTACAGGATAAGTATGCAATGTATGTACACAGTGACTCCACCAGCAGAATAGTGAGTGCAGCTCTGGAGTATAATACAGGATGTAACTCAGGATCAGTACAGGATAAGTAATGTAATGTATGTACACAGTGACTGCACCAGCAGAATAGTGAGTGCAGTCTGGAGTATAATACAGGATGTAACTCAGGATCAGTACAGGATCAGTAATGTAATGTATGTACACAGTGACTGCACCAGCAGAATGTGAGTGCAGCTCTGGAGTATAATACAGGAGTAACTCAGGATCAGTACAGGATCAGTAATGTAATGTATGTACACAGTGCCTCCACCAGCAGAATAGCGAGTACAGCTCTGGAATACAATACAGGATCAGTATGTGAAGTAATATCATGAATTTGCTAAATTATTTAAAGGGAAACTGTACATTCAAGTAATTTTTCAGAAAAAAACGGTCCTTTTTAAAGTTCATGAGAAGTTTTAATATATTTGCAGTTATACTGTATGACCTATTTCTGCATTTTCACCTGTTTTCCCTCTGCAGACTCTGCTAGCTGCTGTGTGACACAGCACAGGACACAGAGAGGAATTTTCTCTTCATTTCTTTTTTAGATTTCTCTTCATTTTAGCAGAGAAAATCAGAGAATTATCTGGTAAGTGGGGTAGAAAGTAGATTTTTCTGGTAAGATGAATTACAAAGTGTTATCACTGAATGTAACGTACAAATCAGGAGAGACGCAACACGTGCACTCAACAGGTCCCTGTTCAAATTAGAAAAGTCCCTGATCTGATCCTGATTTTTCCCTGCCTGACCGCAGAGGTTGGCAACCTAAGATTAAGAAATTGCACCCCCACTCAATGTTGACTGACCCTGAATTTCCTTAACTGCGTCCTCAGTATAGACAATGTGTAACACCAAAGCAACAATAACTATAGAAAGAAATACACAAATTAGAGGATGAGGCACAGGTCTATGAACGTGTTTACACTGGAATGACAGAGGAAAATGAATCATAGAGTCATAGAATCATAGAATGGTAGAGTTGGAAGGGACCTCCTGGGTCATCTGGTCCAAACCCCTGCTCAAAGCAGGATTCACTAAATCATCTCAGACAGATATCGGTCCTGCCTCTGTTTGAAGACTTCCATTGAAGGAGAACTCACACCTCTCGTGGAAGCCTGTTCCACTCACTGATCACCCTAACTGTCAAAACGTTTTTTCCAATATCTAATCTGTGTCTCCTCCCATTCAGTTTCATCCCATTGCTTCTAGTCTTTCCTTGTGCAAATGAGAATGAAGATGATCCTTCTACAATGTGACAGCCCTTGAGTATTTGTAGACAGCTATTAAGTCTCCTCTCAGTCTTCTCTTTTGCAGACTAAACATTCTCAAAGCTTACAACCGTTCCTCATAGGACATGGTATGCAGACCGGTCACCATTCTGGTCGCTCTTCTCTGAACTTGCTCCAGTTTGTTGTTGTCTTTTTTAAAATGTGGTGCCCAAAAACTGGACACAGTATTCCAGATGAGGTCTGACCAAAGAGGAGTAGAGGACAATTATGACTTCACGTGATCTAGACTGTATGCTTCTGTTAATACATCCTAGAATTGTATTTGCCTTTTTGCTGCTGCATCACACTGTTGACTCATGTTCAGTCTGTGATCTATTAGTATACCCAAGTCTTTTTCACATGTGCTGTTGCTTAGCCCTATTCCTCCCATTCTGCATATGCTTTTTTCATTTTTATTGCCCAGATGTAGTACTTTGCATTTTACCCTGTTAAAAAAACATTCTGTTAGTTGCTGCCACTGCTCCAGCTTATTTATGTCTTTTTAATCCTCTCTCTTCTCTAGTATTAGCTATCCCACCTAGCTTTGTGTCATCAGCTAATTTAATCAGCTTACCCTCAATTACTTCATCTAAATCATTGATAAAGATATTGAACAATACAGGGCCCAGGACAGAGCCCTGTGATACCCCACTTGAGACATTCTTCCAACTGGATGTGCAGCCATTTACGATCACTCTTTGGGACCAACACTAAGCCAGTTATGAATCCACCTAAGAGTTGCCTTGTCCATTCCATACTTAGTCATTTTTTCATTAAGGCTTGTGTGAGATACTTTGTCAAATGCTTTTCTGAAGTCAAGATATACTATATCTACAGCATTTCCCTGATCCACCCAGTCAGTGATTCTGTCATAAATGGAAATTAAGTTAGTCTGACATGACTTATAAGTTACAAACCCATGCTGACTCTGTTTAATCACTTCATTCTTATCCAGGTACTTACATAAATGTTGTTTAAAAATTTGTTCAAAGATCTTTCCTGGTATAGAAGTCAGACTCACCGGCCTATAGTTCCCTGGGTCCACCTTCTCCCCTATTTGAAGATAGGAACAACATTTGCTCTTCTCCAGTCTTCTGGGACTTCTCCTGTTCTCCAAGAATTTTCAAAGATTATGGAGAGTGGTTCAAGAATTTCTTCTGCTATCTCCTTCAGTACTCTGGGGTGTAATTCATCTGGACCTGGAGACTTGAATTCATTTAGGTTAGTTAAGTGTTTCCTCACTATTTTTCTGTTTATAGATGTCCTGGATTCTTCTATTCTCTTAATAGGACAGAGAAGATCACTTGATGTTACATTTCCTTTCTGAGGGAAAACAGATGCAAAATAGGAATTTAAAAGTTCGGCCTTCTCAACAGCCTGTCTTACCATTTCATCATTTTCATCCTGTAAAAATCCTATAGCATCTTTGACTTTTCTTTTACTTTTGACATATCCTCAAAATCCTTTTTTGTTACTTTTGACGTCTCTTGCAAGCCTTAATTCATTGTCAGCTTTAGATAACCTGATTTGTGCCCTGCAGATTCTGCAGACAGCATTATATTCTTCTTTAGATATTCCTCCCTCTTTCCATTTGATAAACATTTCTTTCTTCCTTTTTAGCATGTGTTTAAGTTCTGTGTTCATCCATCTTGGTTTCCTTAAAGGGAGTCTGTCACCCCATTTTTGGACTATGAGATGCGACCACCGCCATCAGGGGCTTATCTACAGCATTCTGTAATGATGTAGATAAGCCCCGATGTCACCTGAAAGTGAAGAAAAACGAGTTAGATTATACTCACTCAGGGGCGGTCCGCAATCCGGTCCGGTCCGATGGGCATCTCGGTCCGGTTCGGCGCCTCCCATCTTCTAGCGATGTCGGCCTCTTCTTTGCGTCCCGTCGTGGCTACTGCGCAGGCGCACTGATCTGCCCTGGTGAGGGCAGAGCAGAGTACTGCAGTGCGCAGGCGACGGGACGCAAAGAAGAGGCCGGCTTCGCTAGAAGATGGAAGGCGCCGAACCGGCCCACGACACCCATCTGACCGGACTGGACGGCGGACTGCCCCTGGGTGAGTATAATCTAACTCATTTTTCTTCACTTTCAGGTGACATCGGGGGCTTATCTACAGCATTACAGAATGCTGTAGATAAGTCCCTGATGGCGGTGGTCGCATCTCATAGTCCAAAAATGGGGTGACAGATTCCCTTTAAATGTTTCCTATTCTTCCTTCTTTTCGGAATTGTTAACGATTGTGCTTTGAGAATCTCATTTTTCAAGATTTCCCATCCTTCCTGGACGTTTTTGTCCTTAAGGATATCCAGCCATTGGATCCCTCCAATTCTCTTTCTGAGTCTTTTGAAATTTGCCTTTCTGAAATCTAACCTTGACGTCTGAGTCTTCACAGGTCTTCCTCCTCTAGTTATCCAAAATTCTAAAATAGCCTGGTCGCTACCTCTTAGGGTCCCAGCCACTCTTACCCCCTCAACCATTTCCTCCCTTTTAAAAAGGATTAGATCCAAGGTAGCAGATCCCCTTGTTTCTCCCTACCTTTTGGAAGATAAAGTTGTCAGCAAGAGAGGATAAGAATTTCCTTGACCTGTTAGTTTTGCCTGAGAGAGATTCCCAACAAATGTCTGGATAGTTGAAATCTCCCATGACCACTATGTCATATTTTTTGGAGAACTTGGCCATTTGATGCATAAAGAGTTCATCCATATCTTCAGCTTGCACAGGTGGCCTGTAGTAAATGCCTACAATGGTGTCCTTTCCATTGTTCTGTTCCTGTATTCTTACCCAAACAGTTTCCACAGAACTCCCAGTCTCTGAAGTTTCCATCTCTGTGCAGATATACGCTTTTCTAACATACTGTACAATGTGACACCTCCTCCTCGTTTATCAAGTCTGTTTCTTGCAAATAAGTTGTATCCTTGTAGCCTTGTATTCCAATCATGTGTATCGTCCCACCAAGTCTCAGTGATTCCAATGACATCATATTTCTTCTCCTGCGTTAGTAGCTCCAATTCTCCTTGTTTGTTGCCCATGCTTTGTGCATTCGTATAGAAACATTTTAGTTTGTGACTGGTTTCTCTTCCTCCAATATTTTTATTATTTAGATTGTTTTGTCTTCGTTCTTCCTTTCCACTTCTAATAGCCGAGTTCTCAATAGTATTTGTCAGGTGTATGGATTTTTCTGGCGTTTTGCTTCCCTTCCCACATTGTTCTAGTTTAAAGCTCTCCTGATGAGTGTAGCAAGGCGACGTCCAAATACATGTTTTCCAGTCTTCGTAAGGTGCACCCCATCTCTAGTAAGTAGTCCATCGTATAGGTAATTCACTCCGTGATCCAGAAATCCAAATCCTTGCTGATGGCACCATCGACGTAGCCAGTTGTTCACCTGCAGAATCTTATTCCACCTCCTTGTTCCATGGCCATCCACTGGAAGGATGGAAGAGAAGACCACCTGCGCTCCCAGTTCTTTCACTTTCTTACCTAAGTTTTCAAAGTCACTGCAGATGGTTTCCAGGTCGTTTCTTGCGGTGTCATTTGTCACCACATGTATTAGCAGGAATGGGTAGTCATCTGTAGGTCTGAAGAGTCCTGATATCCTGTCAGACACATCTTTAATTTTTGCACCTGGAAGACAGCACATTTCTCTTGAGGTTAAATCCGGTCTGCAGATAGCGGCCTCTGTTCCTCTGAACAGGAATCTCCCATGACCACAACTCTCCGTTTCTTCTTCACAACAGTTTTCTTTCTCCATTCAGGAGGACTCTGAGGGCGTACAAGGTTGTTGTTTGTGGGCAGAGTCTTATCCTGATGGATTTCTTCATCGTTCTCCTGTGTAAGAGCCTGGTACTTGTTCCTGAGCAGTATTGGTGCTGACTGCCTCCTGATTCTCCTGCTTCTCTGGGTCTCATGCTTCCATTCCTCTGTTTCTTCAGGTGCACTACAAATTTCTTCTCTTTCTGTACCATGAAGAGATAATTCTGCTCTGTCTAAGAACTCTTCACCTTCCTTAATGATTTTCAATGTAGATAACCTCTCTTCTAGATTTTGCAACTTTTCCTCCAACAGGGACACAAGCTTGCATTTCTGGCATGTGAAGTTTGGCTTTTCCACTGGTAAGTCTGTGAACATGTAGCAAGAAATGCAGCTCACCAAATGGCTCCTGGGCTCTTCCATGTTCTTATAGTTCAAGAGATATCAAAGTGGTAAAATATATGCCAAAATTCGCGCGCTTTACTGCGTGCGGTTTACCGCTGTCCTCCTTTCAGCTGCAACGGCCAAAATCCAGTGTTCCTTGAGCTCGCGGAGACTCTTCACTTATCCCAGAAGGCACTGGGAATATGCAAATCCTCTCCTCGGGACTCTTCCCCTGAGCAGAACCAAAAAATAAATGGAAGACATGGAAACCTCCCAGATCCAAAACAAATGAGAGGGGGAAGGGTGGTAGGGAGGAAGACACACAAACAGACTGTAGGAAAGCAACTGAGATTACTAAAACAAAATAATCTCTAGCTAAAAAGCTGGGACTCCAAACAACATCAACCTTGAAGTATAGCTAGAAAAGAAAGCAGGTGCAACATGAGTATAAAAAGCCCCTCACAAGAAGTGATAGGACAGAACCAAACCTGAATAAATACTTCTTAAGAGCATTAGTTGTACATTGCAGATGTCGAGGTCGAAAATGACTAAACACAGTCCTTTAAGACCACAGGGTTGGTAAACATTAAAAGCCTAGGAGCTCTCCATTCCATACAGTCATCAGCCAGTTTTAACTTGTCCTGCTTCCAGTAGCCATAATCCATCACAATCCCTCTAATTACCTGAGCATGTTGGAAGGCATGAAACAAGAGGCGCTGAACTCTGAACTTTGGACAAACACCTCTGTGCCGCCCGTAGGCTTGCTTTCAGGTCGTGTTTTTTGTCCCGAGTCAAGGAATGTTTTCATTCCTTGTCTTAAATTTTCCAGATGTTTCCACAGATCCGTGTTTTTCAGAGATGGGCTTGTTTTTGCTCTTTTGCTGTTATATATTCTGATGTTGTCATTTTTTCCGTTCGAGTAGGACAGCGGCGGAGTCTGCGAAGGAAGTTAATAAAATCATGCAGGTGATCTGAACATAGGGATCCTTCATAGAAAACCTGCAAGATGTCAGACCCTCCTGTCCCATGATGGGGGGAGCGGTTCTGGTGTGAACCAGGACTAGAAGGAAGTCGTACTTCTCAAGTTTAGCTGTAAAAGACACCTTTCCAACGTTGCACCCCTGATTATATATTTATGTAGTGCTGATAACTTTCTGAAAAAAAACATGTTTTGAAATTTTTTTTCCTAATCTACAAGAATTTAATCTAGTTTTGATGACATCATATGGATTTCTGATATATCTCGTTTTACTCTAGCTCCCAGCTGAAGAGGAATTATGGTGCACAACCCAATACGTTTCCTAGAGAATAAGAGTAGACAAGTCCAGGACAACAAGACCAGCTATCCACTAAGCTCACAGAAAACATGCTCCATATTTCTTTCCTAACCTGTGGTCACACCAAGACCAAGCATTGGATTTTCAGAGAGGTCTTGGACGGACGCTGCTTGGCATTCCTACCCCCTCTGTGGCCATAACGAGCCCCAAATAGGCAACTCAATTGCAACACCCTAAAAACTCCAAAAGAGTTCACAATTTTCTCAATTAAGCATAACTTGATGACATCACATGACACTGAATGCCAGATAACCCATTTATACTCTATGTGCCCGTACAATTATTTTAGTATGTCACTGGATTATTATGTTATGTTCACACGACCGTATTTTTGGTCCGAGTGCTGTCTATGCAAAAAACCTGATAGTACTCTGACCAATGTTGTTCTACAGGGCTGTTCAGATTAGCGTTTTTTTTCAATGACCAGCATGCAATATTCTTCTCTATATTTCAGATGAAAAATGCCTTTTCGAGTCTATGGATGAGCAAAAAAATCAGATTCCATATGGATCAACCGTATAGCATCCGATTTTTACAGGTGCATTGTCATTATTTAACATAGTTGTTCTTGGAAATTTTAATAACTGTAATAATTTTTTTTGTGGGTGAAAATTGGACATTTTTTTTATATCCTCACATGAGTTTAGCCTTAAAAGACAAGATAGAGGTTTTATTTTGACATCAACTATTAATATTTCAATACTTCCAGGGAGACAGCCATATTATAGATCTGTAACATGTCACCCATAGAAATCTTCAGCCCCTCTCCGGACCTCTGTATGCCTACAATTTTAGATGTAAATCCGGGTGAACGTCATATTGCTATCCAGACCTGCTCCTGCTAATCTTTTGCCAGGAGCTTCCATAATCATCATGTAGACAGCGTTGGTGATAGACAAAATGTTATGGCCAATCGGGCAGAATAGTTGTGTATGTGCAGTCCCACACCTCAGCAGGAGTAATCATCTCCCTGTTGTCAATGAGGCAGTGCCACACCCTATTTAATCTCTGCACACTGCTGGGAGATGACAGTTATAGTTTGCATACATCTCTGGTGCCTTTCTTATGTTTTAGCCCTGATTCTGACTTGGTTAAGTGACCGTGACCTTGTTTTGTTCTGTAACTTCTATGGCTCCAACTTGCCTGACTCCGCTCTTGACTGACCTCCTTGTATCTGACTTTGGTTTTGTCTACTGTTTCTGAACCTGGTCTTGTTCCTCCTTATACTCATCCAGCTTTGTTTCACCATTTTTGCTGCAGACTCGCTTCTCTGGCCAGAAGACTTTCTGCGGATGGAATCCAGGACGGCCTCATTGCAAATCTAGATTTGTGTACTGGGGATAGAAGGTAAAGGCAGGAGTTCCTCGGGGGGTTTTAGATAGAGTGGATTGAGCCAAGTCTGTCCAAAGTAGCATTTTTGGGCTGACAGCTTCTAACAGACTTTACAGTGAAAACAAAAAGTCATGGATCATCACATGCTGTATTCCCATGCCAAACACTGGTACCAGGCAGTGGCATAAAGAGAGCCTATAGTTTACAATAAAGAGCTGCAGAGCCTTTGTGGAAAAGTAGAGACTGTGCACTACTAGAGAATGACATAGAGCTGTAGCAATTCTGTGTGCCACATGGACCCTGTGTACAAGTAAGGACTATGAGTGCTGTGGATCCTCTGTGTACAAGTAGGGCCTCTGGCTCTGTTCACAAATAGGAACTCTGTGGGTGCACAGTCTCTATGCATAAGTAGGGATTATGTGTGCTGCATGGTCTCTGAGCACAACTAGGGACTCATGATTTGTGCACAAGTAGGGATTCTGATCTGGCACACGTAGGGACTCTACACAAGTAAGGCCTTTGTGTGCTGTACAGACTCTGTATACAAGTAAGGGCTCTGTGTGCTGTACAGACTCTGTATACAAGTAAGGCTCTGTTGCTGTACGCGTACAAGTAGCCTTTGTGTGCTGTACAGACTCTGTATACAAGTAAGGCCTTTGTGTGCTGTACAGACTCTGTATACAAGTAAGGGCTCTGTGTGCTGTACAGACTCTTTATACAAGTAAGGGCTCTGTGTGCTGTATAGACTCTGTACACAAGTAAGGCCTTTGTGTGCTGTACAGACTCTTTATACAATAAGGGCTATGTGTGCTGTACAGACTCTGTATACAAGTAAGGCCTTGTTGTGCTGTACAGACTCTGTATACAAGTAAGGCTTTGTGTGCTGTACAGACTCTGTAACAAGTAAGGCCTTTGTGTGCTGTACAGACTCTGTATACAAGTAAGGGCTATGTGTGCTGTACAGACTCTGTACTACAAGTAAGGGCTCTGTGTGCTGTACAGACTCTGTACACAAGTAAGGGCTTGTGTGCTGTATAGACTCTGTATACAAGTAAGGGCTATGTGTGCTGTACAGACTCTTGTAACAAGTTAGGCCTTGTGTGCTGTACAGACTCTGTAACAAGTAAGGGCTCTGTGTGCTGTATAGACTCTGTATACAAGTAAGGGCTCTGTGTGCTGTACAGACTCTTTATACAAGTAAGGGCCTTGTGTGCTGTACAGACTCTGTATACAAGTAAGGGCTATGTGTGCTGTACAGACTCTGTACACAAGTAAGGGCTCTGTGTGCTGTATAGACTCTGTAACAAGTAAGGCCTTTGTGTGCTGTACAGACTCTTAACAAGTAAGGGCTCTGTGTGCTGTACAGACTCTTTATACAAGTAAGGGCTACTGTTGCTGTACAGACTCTGTACACAAGTAAGGGCTCTGTTGCTGTAAGACTCTGTACACAAGTAAGGCTTGTGTGCTGTATAGACTCTTATACAAGTAAGGGCTCTGTGTGCTGTACAGATCTTTATACAAGTAAGGGCTCTGTGTGCTGTACAGACTCTGTAACAAGTAAGGGCTCTGTGTGCTGTACAGACTCTGTAACAAGTAAGGGCTCTGTGTGCTGTACAGACTCTTTAACAAGTAAGGGCTTTGTGTGCTGTACAGACTCTGTATACAAGTAAGGGCTTGTGTGCTGTACAGACTCTGTATACAAGTAAGGCCTTGTGTGCTGTACAGACTCTGTAACAAGTAAGGCCTTTGTGTGCTGTACAGACTCTGTATACAAGTAAGGGCTCTGTGTGCTGTACAGACTCTGTATACAAGTAAGGGCTTTGTGTGCTGTACAGACTCTGTATACAAGTAAGGGCTCTGTGTGCTGTACAGACTCTTTATACAAGTAAGGGCTTGTGTGCTGTACAGACTCTTATACAAGTAAGGGCTCTGTATGCTGTACAGACTCTGTAACAAGTAAGGCCTTTGTGTGCTGTACAGACTCTTATACAAGTAAGGGCTCTGTGTGCTGTACAGACTCTTATACAAGTAAGGGCTTGTGTGCTGTACAGACTCTGTACACAAGTAAGGGCTCTGTGTGCTGTACAGACTCTGTATACAAGTAAGGGCTCTGTGTGCTGTACAGACTCTGTATACAAGTAAGGCTCTGTGTGCTGTACAGACTCTTTATACAAGTAAGGGCTCTGTGTGCTGTACAGACTCTGTATACAAGTAAGGGCTCTGTGTGCTGTACAGACTCTGTATACAAGTAAGGGCTATGTGTGCTGTACAGACTCTGTATACAAGTAAGGGCTTGTGTGCTGTACAGACTCTGTGACAAAGTAAGGGCTTTTGTGTGCTGTACAGACTCTGTAACAAGTAAGGGCTCTGTGTGCTGTATAGACTCTTTATAAAGTAAGGGCTCTGTGTGCTGTACAGACTCTGTATACAAGTAAGGGCTCTGTGTGCTGTACAGACTCTGTATACAAGTAAGGGCTCTGTGTGCTGTACAGACTCTGTATACAAGTAAGGGCTCTGTGTGCTGTACAGACTCTTTATACAAGTAAGGGACTCTGTGTGTTGTACAACTCTGTATACAAGTAAGGGCTCTGTGTGCTAGTACAGACTTTGTATACAAGTAAGGGCTCTGTGTGCTGTACAACTCTGTATACAAGTAGGCTCTGTGTGCTGTACAGACTCTGTATACAAGTAAGGGCTCTGTGTGCTGTACAGACTCTGTATACAGTAAGGACTCTGTGTGCTGTACAACTCTGTATACAAGTAAGGGCTCTGTGGGCTTACAGACTTGTATATAAGTAAGGGCTCTGTGCTATACAGTACTCTGTATACAAGTGGCTCTGGTGCTGTACAGACTCTGAACAAGTAAGGGCTCTGTGTGCTGTACAGACTTTGTATACAAGTAAGGGCTCTGTGTGCTGTACAGACTCTGTAACCAAGTAAGGGCTCTGTGTTGCTGTACAGACTCTGTATACAAGTAAGGGCTCTGTGAGCTGTACAGACTCTGTATACAAGTAAGGGCTCTGTGTGCTGTATAACTCTGCACAATAAGGGCTCTGTGTGCTGTACAGACTTGTATACAAGTAAGGGCTCTGTGTGCTGTACATACTCTGTCAAGTAAGGACTCTGTTTGCTGTAAGCTCTGTATACAAGTAAGGGCTCTGCGAGCTGTACAGACTCTGAATACAAGTAAGGGCTCTGTGTGCTGTATATACTCTGTATACAACTAAGGGCTCTGTGTGATGTACATACTCTGTATACAAGTAAGGGCTCTGTATGCTGTACAGACTCTGTATACAAGTAAGGGCTCTGTGTGCTGTATATACTCTGTATACAAGTAAGGGCTCTGTGTGCTGTACAGACTCTGTATACAAGTAAGGGCTCTGTGTGCTGTATATACTCTGTATACAAGTAAGGGCTCTGTGTGCTGTACAGACTCTGTATACAAGTAAGGGCTCTGCGAGCTGTACAGACTCTGAATACAAGTAAGGGCTCTGTGTGATGTATATACTCTGTATACAACTAAGGGCTCTGTGTGCTGTACAGACTCTGTATACAAGTAAGGGCTCTGTGTGCTGTACAAACTCTGTATACAACTAAGGGCTCTGTGTGATGTACAAATGTGTAGCCCTGTGTGTAAGGCACACACAGTACCCTGGAGGATGTGCGGAGAGGTAACAGTTTAATGCTCGATATCCATTCACTCCATCACACACTTTAGACACACCCATAGTGTATATAAGCTAGTGACATTCAGCAGAGTAGAGTTCTGTTTCCTGTCTTCAGACAGAGAGGGAGTCAGTGAGTTTCCTGTCGTTGTACAGAAGTGAGTCAGCGTGTCTAGCTGAACTTGGAGGGAGGAGAAGTTCAGCCAGATCCTGTCAGCAGTTCTTAAAGTGGAGGCTAGTAAGGGTGAGCCAATTCACCTCAGCCTAGTCAGAGCTGTGCCTAACCAGAAGACAGACAGTTGGATGGAAAGGAGAGTTAGCAGCAGAAACTTCAGTCGCCTGTCCCAAGGACAGTGAAGTTCAGTCGACGTGCTCCTGAACTAGAAGAATACTGAGATTCTGTCAGCAAGCTCCAAGGAAGAAGCAAGAAAAGATTACCTTGTATTACTCTAGGAAGTGTGGAGTGCTTATGCTAAAAGCGCGAACAGGGCGAAGGGCGCAGTGGAAGAAACAGAGACGTGCTTTAGGTATAGAATTGCCTGCACAATTTCACCGGTCACTGGGGACCGAAGTGTCACTACAGCTTCAGGCGTATTGATAGAAGAACCAGAGTCTTACTGGACCTTAGGTCGCAGAAAGCAGCCCTTGGAGTGTCGGTACGTAACAGGGGTCAGGGAGAGTGGGAACCTTGAGTCGATGCAGGACAACAGTAGGAACCCAGCTCTCTCAAAGGAAGGCTCCGACCACAAAACTGACCGGGCAGTACAGCTAAGGAGTTAGCTGGAGTATTCGGAGTGAACTTAGCTCTATGCTAGTTGGACTCATAATATTGGAAGTAAAGGAGGCCCCTAACCTGTTCAGCTGTTATCTCGAAGCACATCCTCCATCCACCCCAACAGCCTCCCTGGGACCTGCCTTATCATCTGACAAGTAAAAGGTATGGAAAGACACTGGATGGTGTGAGACTGATTCATTTATTTGCACCCTACATCATTAATACCATAGACTTTGAGGGACCAGTCCCACCTGTGGGGGACCCGTCATCTAGCTGCCACAACATCCCCTCAGAGTTCTATTCAGCAGCGCTGGTCTTAGTGACTAGAAAAACTACAGGTGGCGTCACGAACTGTTATATACAAATCCCCTGTAAATAATCCCCCTTTAACGCCTGACCGCCAGGGACACGGACCGAGCCACGCTACCAGTGACATTCCCTATAGAAATCTACAGGCTCGGCTCCGAGTACCCCATATCCCTGGAAACCCACAATTGTGGTGCGTGGTCGAGACACAAAACTTGGCGTCACGAACAGGATCCGAAACTTGCAGAATTGCGAGCCCTGTGTGCCTGTGGAGTGTTTTGGTGAAAAAGACTGTTGCTGTTGTTTGGCGCCAAATACCGCCATCTTTGCCGCCATATTCGCGCCCTGAGGCGCTGGAGAAGAAGGTGGGCGTGCATTCGTGGGCGTGTACCCCCCCTGAGGCGCGAAAGCTATGGCCGCCCTCTCCAAGGCCTACTACAATGTGCGATACAGCCCTACAGCAAAAGAGATCCGCCTCCTCTTCACCTTCCCTGCGAAGAGGAGAGACGCAAACCCCGCCTCCACGGAAGAGACCAGACTGTTCTGGAAAAGTATCAGAGACAGACTTGGAGCATGATGGAGGCAGGACGTGTGCAGCCGAGCAGGGAAGCGGTGGAAGGCAGGCCCCGTTCCCCAGCCAAGCTGCCACTAGAACCAGAACCATCTGTGGTCCTGCACCTACAGCAAGCCTTGCTGGAGATTGGAGAGGAAAATGCAAGGTTAAAGAAGATGATCCTGCAACGACCTGGCGAGGAGGAGATTGAGAAACGCCGGCGTAACCAGATACAGCGGCGGCTGTGGGACGCGGTGTTCTCTCCCTTCGATAACCCTCCGCCATTTGAATTGCCCAAGTTTCTGCTGCCCAAGGCTAAGGAGCAACCGGAGGCTACCCCAAAAGTACCGACCCTGATCCCACCGATGGAGCGGTGGAGGCGAAGGAGGTTGCGGAGGTCCAGCCCGTTCCGGAAGCCCGCCCGGCCAGGAGGCCGCAGCAGATGATTGTTCCCCGGTAGGGACACCGGAGGGATCCTGTCCATCGTTACCAGACGTTGACTGGGACGCGATGGAGCGTCTTGATGACGTCGCATATGCCGTAAGCTGGGAAAGAGAGATGCCGGTTCGCAAAGAGGAGCAGCAACGCCGGCAGGAGGAAGAGCGTGAGGTGCAGTGTAACCGACAGCGGCAGCATGCAGAGCTCATCGCAGACAAGGAGACCGTTCGCCGCGATAAAGGTACCCGGAGGGAACCACGACGTCAGGGGTGCGTCACCGAATTCCAGTTCCGCAAGGGCTGGGGTTTTATCCGGGAACCGGGACTTTACCCAGGCGTATTTGTGAGCCGACGCGACGTAGAGTCCCACCTACCACAAGGCCATCCGGGAAGGGACCTAGTTAATGGAGACATCGTCACCTACACACGGCACTGGGGTATGAAAGGATGGTATGCCCTTATTGTCACAATCGTCCGTGACCCCGTCCCTGACGCAGGTAACGTCACCATTGCCAGCGCGTCACAGTCCCGGGCTCCCGCTGCACCAGGCCGTGCCCTGGCATCATCCCCTGAATGTCAATTGCAGCTTGAAGCGCCCCCGGCATATTCTGCTCTGCCAGTGCCTCGCATCAAATCGCAACCCGCGACTCAATCTACATCGCAAACTGCGGTTAAATTTGAATCGCCCTCTGCTACGCAAACTGCGACGCAATCGGCGTCTCACAAGGAGAAAGCACCCGGCGTGCCCCAAGCGGTTCGCACAAGGACTGTAGCGACCCAAACCCTGATAGCAGGTCACGACCTGTTAGTCATGTGCTCTAAGGAGCATCGCATTGTTCCAGCCCCCGGGGTGGAAAACGTAGTTGAAGTAATTAAACAGTAAAGACCGGTAGGATCCAGACAGGGGTCTACCGCATGTAACGTTGTAGAAAGTTTGAGAATTTTTGCCAGATTTGCACTTTATTGCCAAATGTATCTATGTTTTCTATAATGAGTAGAATACCCGGCTGGGTACCAGAATAAAAATTTGAAAAAGTTGAGTGCATAGTTTTGCATCAAATACCCTGGTTGGGTAAAGTGAAATTAAAGTTAAAACAAGTATATATATAGATATATAATGTAAATATTGAAGTGAAAATATATATGTGTCTTTTATTATGCCATGGACTGAGAGGCTGAGGACTGTGCCAGCCCAGAACTTATCTTTGTACATAGTTGCGCTTCGGTGCATTATATTGGTTTTACATGAAACCACCACAACTACCTCTGAACAGAAAACCCGTGTGGTGTGGCACTGAGCGAGGTCTGCAGTCAGATGTCCTGCAGCCCACCCAGGACCCACGTTGAAGGTTTGGTGCGGGTCCTTCACAAGAATACTGTGTATTTATTGAGTGTCTTGATGTTTTGATACTTTTGTATTTTCTATTGTTCATAATGTAACGTTTAAGATTTCGTACCTCCCGGATGGGATGAGTTTAATGTTTATTGTTAATGAAAAACAAAATGTCTTTCTTCTTGTATTTCACAGCCCGGGAGTGCTGTATTTTACCAAGGGGGAATGTGTAGCCCTGTGTGTAAGGCACACACAGTACCCTGGAGGATGTGCGGAGAGGTAACAGTTTAATGCTCGATATCCATTCACTCCATCACACACTTTAGACACACCCATAGTGTATATAAGCTAGTGACATTCAGCAGAGTAGAGTTCTGTTTCCTGTCTTCAGACAGAGAAGGGAGTCAGTGAGTTTCTGTCGTTGTACAGAAGTGAGTCAGCGTGTCTAGCCTGAACTTGGAGGAGGAGAAGTTCAGCCAGATCCTGTCAGCAGTTCTTAAAGTGGAGGCTAGTAAGGGTGAGCCAATTCACCTCAGCCTAGTCAGAGCTGTGCCTAACCAGAAGACAGACAGTTGGATGGAAAGGAGAGTTAGCAGCAGAAACTTCAGTCGCCTGTCCAAGGACAGTGAAGTTCAGTCGACGTGCTCCTGAACTAGAAGAATACTGAGATTCTGTCAGCAAGCTCCAAGGAAGAAGCAAGAAAAGATTACCTTGTATTACTCTAGGAAGTGTGGAGTGCTTATGCTAAAAGCGCGAACAGGGCGAAGGGCGCAGTGGAAGAACAGAGACGTGCTTTAGGTATAGAATTGCCTGCACAATTTCACCGGTCACTGGGGACCGAAGTGTCACTACAGCTTCAGGCGTATTGATAGAAGAACCAGAGTCTTACTGGACCTTAGGTCGCAGAAAGCAGCCCTTGGAGTGTCGGTACGTAACAGGGGTCAGGGAGAGTGGGAACCTTGAGTCGATGCAGGACAACAGTAGGAACCCAGCTCTCTCAAAGGAAGGCTCCGACCACAAAACTGACCGGGCAGTACAGCTAAGGAGTTAGCTGGAGTATTCGGAGTGAACTTAGCTCTATGCTAGTTGGACTCATAATATTGGAAGTAAAGGAGGCCCCTAACCTGTTCAGCTGTTATCTCGAAGCACATCCTCCATCCACCCCAACAGCCTCCCTGGGACCTGCCTTATCATCTGACAAGTAAAAGGTATGGAAAGACATGGATGGTGTGAGATGATTCATTTATTGCACCCTACATCATTAATACCATAGACTTTGAGGGACCAGTCCCACCTGTGGGGGACCCGTCATCTAGCTGCCACAACATCCCCTCAGAGTTCTATTCAGCAGCGCTGGTCTTAGTGACTAGAAAAACTACAGGTGGCGTCACGAACTGTTATATACAAATCCCCTGTAATAATCCCCTTTAACGCCTGACCGCCAGGGACACGGACCGAGCCACGCTACCAGTGACATTCCCTATAGAAATCTACAGGCTCGGCTCCGAGTACCCCATATCCCTGGAAACCCACAATTGTGGTGCGTGGTCGAGACACATACTCTGTATACAAGTAAGGGCTCTGTATGCTGTACAGACTCTGTATATGTGTCGACCCGCCACCACAATTGTGGATTACCAGGGCAATGGGGTACTCAGAGCCGAGCCATGGAAGTCTATGGGGTTTGTCACAGGTAGCGGTGGCTCGGTCTGTGGCCCTGGCGGTCTGGCGTATGTTGGGGGGAATATTTACAGGGGATAGATATATTTACAGTTCGTGACGCCACCTGTAGTCTTCGGGTTTAATTTATACCAGCGCTGCTGTAGATCTCTGAGGGGATGGTGATGCAGCTAGATGTCGGGTCCCCTACAGGTGGGACTCTTCCCTCAGGTCGGTAGTTAAAGCAGGGTTGTGCAGGCATGCAAGTAAATAACTCAGTCTCACACGGTCAGCGTCTTTCCATACCTTTACTTGTAAGATGGTAAGGCAGGTCCAGGGAGGCTGATCCAAGGAAAATGTATTTCGAGATAGCAGCTGGACAAGTTAGGGGCCTCCTTTACTTTCACAACGATGAGTACAACCAGCATGAAGCGTAGTTCCCTCTATAACTCCAGCTATTCCATAGCTGTACTGCCCAGTCAGTTTTGTGGTCGGAGCCTTCCTGTGAGAGAGCTGAATTCCTATCTTGCTGATCAGGCTCAAAGTCTTCACTCCCCTGACCCCAGTTACGTACCGACTATTTAGGGGCTGCTTGCCGCTACCTAAGGTCCGGTAAGCCTCTGGTTTTCTTACCACTAAGCGTGAAGCTTTAGTGATCCTTCGGTCCCCAGTGACCGGTAACAATGTGCAGGACTTCTTCAATCCAAAAGCACTTTTCAAATATTCCTTTCCACTGTGCCTTTCGCCTTGTCCGCGCTTGTAGCATAAACACTCACACTTGCAAAAAGTCATATAATCACTCCTTCTTCTCTTCCTTCAGAGTTAGTTGACAGACTCTCAGTAATCCACTAGGCAGGAGCACGTCTCTGAACCTTTCACTGTCCTTGAGACAGGAGACTGAAGTATTTCTGTACTAAGCTCTTCCTTCTTTATCAATGTCTTCAGTGAGGTACAGCTCTGACCAGGCTGAGGTGATCTATATCTCGCCCTTACTGGCCTCCACTTGCTGAACTGCTGATAGAACCAGGCTGGACTGCTTCCTCCCTCCAAGTCCCAGCTAGACTCCACACGTCTACTCTGTCCGAGGACAGGAAACTGACTACTCTAATCACTCAACGAATACACACTGACCACTCCCTAACAAGCGACTACACTACCCTAAGGGTGTGTCTAGTGTATGTCGAGTGAATGGGTATTGAGCATTGAACTGCTATCTCTCACACATTCTCCAGGGTACTGCGTGTGCCTAACACCAGGGCTACACATTCCCCCATGGTAAAAGACAGCACTCCCGGGCTGGTAAAATACAAAGAGACAGTTTTGTTTATGCATGAAAACATCAACATTAAACAGTAATTCGTCCCATCCGGGAGGTAAGGATGTCTTGAACGTTGCAAACAACACATTATATATAGAAAAATACAATATTAAATAACATTTTATATAAATAGACAATTGTTGTGAAGGACCCGCACCCAAACCTTCAAGTGGGTCCTGGGTGGGTGCAGGAATCCGAATGCAGACCTCATCGTGCCCACACCACAGGGTTTTGTTTTCAGGGTAATTGTGGTTTTATGTAAAACCAAGTTTGGCACCGAAGCGCAACTATTACAGATAAGTTTGGGCGGGCCAGTCCTCGCCTCTGAGTTCATTGTTAGCAAAACGAACATATTTTTTTCAATTATAAAAAATAAAGTGCAAAACTTTTTATTGATTACCCAGCCGGGCATTTACTTTTGGCAATATAAAATATATTATTACTATTTTAACTTGTGCAAAAATTGGAACATTCTTAAATTTTTTTACAATTTACTTATGGTGCCCCTATCTGGATCTCACCGGTTCTTTTTAATATTTTTTATTTCAATACATTTTCCCCCCGGGGGCTGGAACAATGCAAGGTCCCTAGATCCAGGACAAAACAAGTGTGACCTGTATTGGGGTCTGAGTTGCCACACGTTTTGTGGGAACCTCTAGGGGCGCAAGGGTACATTCTCCTTGCGAAAACCCGATTGCGTTTCAATTTGGTCAAGTTAAGATATTGATGTGTCATGGATTGCGATGGAAACGGGGGTGCTGTTGCGTTTGTAGAAGGATAACGGTATAAAAGGTGTCGTTTCCACTTGCAAAGTACTGCAGGGGGCGATGCTGGGGCACGGCCAGGTGTGTTTGAGCGGAGCAGGGACGCTGCGGTAATGGTGCGTTACCTCGTTTTGGGACGGGGTCACGGACGATGGCGCGTAAGGGATTACCTCCCTTCATTCCCCAGTGCCGTGTTATGTGACAATGTTCCATTAACTGGTCCCCCCCGGGAAATGGCCTTGCGGTAGGTGGGATTCTACATACGTCTGTGACAAAGACCCCTGGGTAGGGGGCCGGTTTCTTATGAAGCCCAGCCCTTCCGGAGCTGAACTCAGTCACCACCCCTGCCGCCCGGTTCCCTCGGGTACTTTCTCTCTCCGGACACTCTCCTTGTCCGGATCAGTCTGTGTTGCCGCTGTCGGTTCCGCTGAGCTTCCCGCTCTTCTCCTGCTGGCGTTTCTGCTTCTCCTTTACGCGCGCCATCATTTCCCACTGGGCGGTGTTGGCGACGTCATCCGGCGCCCCCCCCCCCCCCGCCATCTCGTCCCAGTCGACGTCTGGTAACGACGGACAGGACCCCTCCCGGGGTACTGCCGGGGTTGTCATCTGTGCGGCCTCCTGGCCGGGCGGGAGTTCCGGAACTGGCGGTACCTCCTCAACCTCCTTCGCCTCCACCGTTCCCGGTGGGATCAGGATTGGTACTTTGGGGGCGCCTCCGGTTGCTCCTTTGCCTTGGGCAGCAGATTTTCGGTTAACTCGAATCGGGGGGGTCTTGAGGGGAAAAAACACACGTCCCACGCCTCCCTGCTCCCGGGACGCCGGCGTCTCTCGATCTCTTCAAATCCAGGTTGGTGCTGGCCATCTTTTTCAGGGGCATTTTCCTCCTGAATTTCTAGTAATGCTCGTGAGGTGCAGGACCACGGTGGTTCGGGGGCTGGGGCGCTTGGTGGGGAACGGGGCCTGCCTTCCTCCCTTCCCTGTCGGCTGCAACGTCCTGCTCCTGTGTTCCAGAGGTTTCACATCTTCTCCTCAGAGAGTTCCGGTTCTTCCGTGGAGGCGGGGTTTGGTTCCTCCTCTTTGCAGGAAAGGTGAAGAGGAGGCGGGCCCTTTGCGGGAGGGCGGACGCATGTTGTAATGCATTTGAGAGGGAGGCATTTTCTTCGCGCACAGGGGGGTACACGCCCCCAGAGGTCGCCACCTCTTCCCAGCGCTGAGGGCGCATATGGCGACAAAGATGGGATTTTGGCGCCAAAAGTGCAAACAGTCTTTTCACAAAAAAAACTCCATAGGCACACAGGGCTCGCCCAAATTTTTCGAGTTTCGCTCCTGTTGTGACGCCAAATTTGTGTCGACCCGCCAACCAATTGTGGATTACCAGGGCAAAAGGGGTATCAGGCCGAGCCCCTGGAAGTTATGGGGTTTGTCACAGGTAGCGGTGCTCGGGCGTGCCCTGGCGTCTGGCGTATGTTGGGGAATATTTACAGGGGATAGATTATTTCGTTGTGCCCACCTGTGTCTTTGGTAATTTATACCACGCTGCGTGATTCTGGGGGATGGTGATGCAGTAGATGTGGGTCCCCTAAGGTGGGAACTCTTCCCTCAGGTCGGTAGTTAAAGCAGGGTTTTGCAGGCATGCAAGTAAAAACTCAGTTCACACGGTCAAGTCTTTCCATACCTTTACTTGTAAGATGGTAAGGGGAGGTCCCAGGGAGGTGATCCAAGGAGAATGTTTTCGAGATAGCAGCTGGACAAGTTAGGGGCCTCCTTACTTTCACAAGAGAGTAAACC